>CM062806.1:701094608-701606350 GCA_031772625.1 Pinus tabuliformis | reverse complement strand
TTATTATTCCTTAAACATTTAACCAATTTTATTTCCCTTGAAATAAATATTTATTATTAATATTTCTAACACACTTTTGATGACATTACCCATAAATAATTAAATAAAATATTATTTATTTATTATTCCTCATTTCTTGGTGGAATAATTATTAAATGATTATTTAATAATTATTTCTAACTTGCTTTGACCATATCTTCTTAAGGTAATTAATAAGTCATTTTTATTTAATAATTACTTTAACAACTTTTCTTAATTAACTTAATTAATCATTATTTTTTTAGTCTCTTCAATAAATAAAGGCTTTTCACCATTTCATCAATATTTTCCTATCCTAAATATAATGATAAATCTTGCTTTGGTCTAATAATATTCTATTATTTGATTAAATCTAGACCCATCCTAGCATTTTATTATAAATAGAGAAGTTTTCCTTCACTCTCTACATATGATCATTATCATCATCGTTAATCTAATATTTTTACTTTCGAGCTCCCCTCCGTGAGTTCAACTTCCATTGTCAAGAGAGAGAAATAGCGAACTAAAGTGTAGGGATATCAAAAGAACCCTCTTGTGGATGAGGGCTTTAGAGACCCATGTCTACATTCTTCTTCCTATGTGAATATTATTAATAAAAAACTTCCTTCCATTGGGTGTTATATATGCAACTTTGGTATACAAATCTTTTGATCTTCCTGTGGATGAGGGCTTTAGAGACCTGTATCTACATTCTTCTTCCTATGTGAATTATTATAAAAAAAAAAGTTCCTTTCCATTGGGTGTTTATATATAAAACTTTGCTATATAGATCTTTTGATATTCTTAGTTTCTTTTGCAAGTTTATAAGTGTTTTATGCAGATCTAAGGATTGAAGCCGAAGATTATACGGTTTTAAACATCTTTTTCTACTCTTTTCTTCTTGTTAGGAGAATACATCACCAACCATATAAATTATATTTTTTACTCTTCTGCTTAGAAATTTTATATTGAACAATCCAAGTGGAAAAAGTGTTTATAAAATAAATCCATAACCTTCATGGCTTTCATAAGGTAATGGTAAGTGATAGAGATCCAAAGTTCACAGGAATTTTTTCTCATACTCAGTCACAAACTCTAAGTCTTAGAGCAGAGAACTAAAATAATTACATGAAAATTGCAGTATGAGAAAATCCACGAGGGAAAGCCTTTTGAGCACAATAAATTGAACATCTCGATGATGTTTAGCCCACATATGGTGTCACTATAATATATATATATGTTGAATTCTAAAACATTTTTTTTTTCTAAATTAGACTAATTCTATTAATGTAACAATAGTAGTACAAGGAGGCACTGACCTCTACAGAGAAAGCCCCAAATTATGCCATGTTTAACAACAAAAGACTGGAAAGAGACTGCCCACACTGGGGAAACCAGTCCAAAACTATAAGAGTTTGCTGCCCACGCAGGGGTAATAGCCTGTAGTGCCAGAGTGGAACATTTTTTTGAACAATCATCAAAATTAACAACATTGCATAAAAAAACACCATAATAGACCCATAGTATTAGGAGCCGGGAACCCAAAACCTGAAAAACATTGACCAGCTAGGTATCATCAGGAGGAGAAGGTTCTTCCACTATCAGACACCTGTACGCCTCCATGTCATCTTCTACATCATGTTTGTCTCTCAGAGTTTCTTCCATGTTCTTGAAGCGGCCTGGATTGGTGTGTCCCTTTGCTGTTTCTGTGCGTCCCTGAGCTGCTTCGCTGCTTCTGTGCATCCCTGAGCTGCTTCCAGGGGCTTTTCTCTTGCTGGTGGTGTTCCGCGCCTGAGTATTGTGGGCTGGGTCTTCAGAGTTTTGTGGCTCCTCTCTAAATGCCACCGAGATAGTCGCTATTATGCAGGGATGTTCCAACGTGTAGTGAAATTGAAATTTGTGCAGGTTGCAGAGATGATACAGAGGCAGCAGGAGGCTGGGGAGCAACATCAACAGGCTGAGGACCTGCAGTCTGAGCCCGCCCCTGACTGCTGCAAGTGGCTGGGTAGCATCTAGAGAAATGAGCCGTTGAAGGGGAGGATGAGTTAGAGGGGGACGAGTCAGAGAGGGACAAGGAGGGGGGTGATCTTCCTCTGCTACTACCCCTCCTGCAATGCATTCGATGATGTAGATGAGGCATGCTCACTTGGGCAAAATTGAGCGGATGAGGACGAGAAGGAGCAGTGCCAAAGAATGTGTGGTCAATGGGAACAGAAGGACCTGTAATTAGCAGTTCAGAGTAGAGATTTTCCCGTAGACAACATAGAAGACTCTGGGATAAATGTGCACCATCCACCATCTCAATGCGGCACAGGAATTAGCAGTGTCTCCCTGTTGTCATGCGCGAGCTCAGCTCTGCAGCAGTAGGGAGACAATTGCAGTTCAGAGGAGGCGAAGCAGGGGGAAGACGATTTGAAGAGGCCATCTTAAAAACCAAATTGATGAAGCCTCGACCCGCATAGTTCATTAATGTGCCATTAATATCAGCGGTGGCTTTCTGTATATGCTTTTGAGTGGAAGCATGGGTGGCTAGGTGGCCTTGCCACATGCCAACCCAAGGTCGCTGCATAGTACTTGCGTGCCTAAACACCCGCATCTAGGAGTTGAATTCTATTACATTAATATACATAGGTAAATGAAAATGTATTTGTTATTAAAAAATAAGAAGGTATTAGCGAGGGTCTTTACTTATGTTTTAATGAAATAATGGGTGAATGCTAGTAAATAATACTGAGATTTTTTATGCTAATTTCTTGTTCTGAATAGCATATTAATTTTTTATTGTTATGTGCTAATAGATGGCCTAAATGGTCTGAATTTGAAAGGGTCATTAAATCCCTGTTTGAATATAAATAACTATCAGAATCTACCATGAATACATTGATTCTAGGTGTTGGTATCATGTGTAAGAGCTTTGGAATGATGACCAAGGCTGAGCTACGGACCTGTTAATTTTAATTTATTGTACATGTCAACATGTTCGAAAGCTTAGAATAAATTCACACTATGTTCATATACATGCATAGGCATGTATATGGACATAGAAGAATATATATATATATATATATATATATATATATATATATATATTTTGTTAGGCTGAAATCCTTGAGAGTTGAAGGACGAGAGTTAATCCCATAACCCATGTGGTTAAGCACTATAGTTAAGTGCTAAGGGCAGAGCCCTAACTCTAAATTTATACACACACATATATAATTCCACAGGGATAAGATTCTATGGCTATGGAGGAAAAGGGCTTAACCCTCGTTAAGCCATATGACTTCACACTATGACTAGGGTCAAGGAGTGGATGCATGAGTACCAGGAGTGGACCCTTAAATGAATAAATGGTGGAGGGTTCTCTCTTATTGAAAAATGAAGATCCAATAGAGGAAGACCCCCTGCCAAGTTAGCAAGAGGTGGGGGGAGGGAGTTCACGTTTCAATCACAATCATTGGAATCATGAAGAGCACAGTGGCCATTGATGGGATACTGTGGAACTTGGAGTAGAAATAGTGATAACAGACTCCCATCTCTAGGTCAACAATGGGAGGGGTCCGCATTTTGATGACAACTATTGAATTCCCTAGGTGCGTAGGAATGTTGGATTACTTCGAAATAATTAAAATGGGGAAAAACTAAATTGTGTGGGTTAAGCCAATGATTGAGTCCACAACCAACATGGTAATGGTGTGGACCAAAGGTTGACGTGATGTTATTTTTGCGTAACACATGGCACCCAAATTTGACCATTTGAAATCACCAACTAGGACAAAAATGAGTGACAAAGGCACACACTTAGAGGAGGCTACATGACGGGTATGACAACACCTAAACTGAAGTCACAGGCACAGTTACGAGAGGGGTCCCACAATTAAATATTCATTGTTGATTCTTCTTAGTTGTTGATTCTTAGTAGATAGGTCATTGAGGAAATGTATTATTTAAAAATTAAAATTAAAATTATTATTTAAATTTTTATATAAGATTTTTTAAATATTAATTTTCAAATTTTGATTATTAAAATTTAGAAAAAATATAATACTTATGATATTTTTAACCTCCATTTTTAACCATTAGCCATTAAAATTTATATATTGATATAGAAAAATATATGAAGAATATAAAAATAAATAAATTATTGATGATGATGGTGATGATGGTTAACATCCACTGAGACCAAACTTTGGTCTATCGGACCTAAGAAACGAATTATTTAGTTTGATTTAAGATTTTTATTCGTATACTCAAAAAGCTTCGAGAGAAGCCTCCCGAGCTCACTATAATTTAATTTTGACATCGTAAAAGGCTAGAAAGATAAGTATTGGAACAAAGATTATGAAATTGAGATCTAATATGGTTGTACGCGGGACAATTCTACTGGTTTTAATAAATCCAAACTATTTTATGAGGACGAAGCATTTCGTCAACCATACACAATGCCTTTTCACTTGGGTACCACCACTCCCTGCCTCTTTAACTAGTAGTCAATGCCACCACCCCACCCTGAGGCTCCAAATCCTGTTTTGTTTAGTAATATTGAATTTTTTATTACAATCTATATTTTAAGTGTAATATCCCTATCGTGATTAACCCCACGTAAAAGTAATTTCAATTTACGAATCAGTTATTAACCGATTCTTGGTTGTTGTGGAACTGAACGAAAATGAAGGAAACGAGGAGTTAACGTGGCCTGGGGAATTATTACGCGTGGGGTAGCAGAGTGATGGTCACGTATTCTACGCTGACTGATTTGGCGGTGAAGTAATGGCATTCCAGTATAGGATTCCATGCCCAGTTTTTATTCGAATAAGCTTGCGGATTTGAGGGATGGTATCTTGATTTTGTTAAACACCGGATTTTATTTGGCAGGCCAGTCTTGGATCGATGGAAGCTTACCGATATAAAGTATGGTATTTCAATAGCATTAAGTTTGGCAGAAACTCTTATGACTGTATCGATGCCTCTCTACACGCCTGTTGGAAGGTTCTAAGCCATGCCAATGCGCATCGCTAAGGTATTTCGTTGAAATGTCAAGGCAGCTACATGAAGAAGAAATGTTGTTGCGGGAAGATTTGCCACGGAACCCTGTTTGTTGAACACTATGTTGTGTGGAAACCGTGGAGACATTGTAGATGTCAAAACTCAAGAACCCATGATTGCTCGTTAGTGCCGCAGTAGAGATTCGTATATTGACACGAATCGTTGTTAAAGTCACCGACGAGAGATTGATAGCCAGGCAGTTTGCTGCTCCAACGAAGTCAGAACGTCAAGATGTGGTAACCGGGATCCCAGTTGCTTCTCTCCAACCAAAGGAATAATGTGTTTGTTTTTCAGTCGATGGTACAACTGAAAAAGATAAGTATCTTGCTCTTGCTCTCTTTTTCTGCTAGGAAAAATATGTATGTGCGTAGTTGACTAATGGAAAACGCAAATTCTTCCATGTAGACACGTTTTACTGTTTTGCATTATTTTTCCAGCGAGAGTTGAGTTCAATGCTAGGTAATTAATATATGAAGCGAGCCTATTTGATTCATATTATCAAATGCTCAAGTTTATATAGAAATATGTTATACCGTGGCTGCAGCTCGCTTAGGTGCATTGAGTGTTATCTAGTTAGTCACAATGCATGCGGATCCTAAACTATATGGTAGAATACCAAGAAAGGGGATATGTGTTACACACATCAAAGAAGGATGATTATGATAAGTTAAGGGATGCACTAAGGATTAGCCATCGTGTTATAGAGGTATGTTCTTGTATGGACAGAGCTATTGAGTCATGTTCCTTTAGGAAAATGATATGTGAATACCTTATGCTAAACTATTATCTTAGTTTCTTGTTGAACCAGATGTGTAAGCACATGAGATTTGTGCTAGCTTTCATTAGAAAGGGTATACATATGCATGCAGGTTGTGTTAGTTTGCTTTACATGTTTGCAGGCAACAAAAGTAATGGCTAAATGACTAGCTCTTTTGGTAAAAGTTTATGTAAATTTTCATGTAAGTAGATTATAACTGATGTTGTAGTTAGTCCATTCAAGGGTATCCCTTAATGTTTTTTCCTCTACGAATATGTGCTTGAGCCAAGGAAAATGCTAAATAATATGATTATCTATAAATGAAATCATGATGTCAATGTTGATAATGGTAACATGGACTTGTAAAAAAAAACTAATGGTTAGATCTCTTCGAGAGAAATATGCATTAGTGTGAATAAGCATTGTGAAAAGTAGAACAAGAATTTACTTGAATGTATGTACTAGTTAATTAGTATGTTATGCTTGCTCATGCAGATGAGTAGATGTTAAAATATCACTTTTAGAGGTTGCTTAATGAATGATTAATACTGTATCTAATGTTGTTGCCAAAGCTTGTTGACAATTACATTGACAGGAAACGATGGCGATTGGTGCCTAAGGGAAGTGATGTCTAACATTATGACAGGAAAAGGATTATTGGTCCATGCAGATGAGTTCAAGTTGTAGGATCGTACATTGCTAGAACAATCATGCCACAAGGGATGTTGTATGTGGCGGTATGTAAATAAAAGATTATATGAAAACTGTATTAGCTTTTAGCTAGTTATGCGATAGCTTAATGATAATTCATTGTAATGATTTTAATAACAATGGTTAAGGGATGGAATCCCTTATAAGCCATTGAGTGAGGGGTGAAAACCCTCACAAGCATTTAATAATAAGATTAAACGTTTGCTGGTTTTCACCCTACGGGGTTTCCAAGGTAAATTGGTGTTCGAATGGTGTGCTTGCCTTATGTGTTAGTTTGATAATGATGAGTCCTTGATGTTGATGGTTCTTTATTTGATGTGACAACCATAATGTCTTAGTACATGATTATTTAATATGGTTAAGGATATCAAGAAATGGATGCAAGGATTCATGAGACAGTTTATGTTATTACAGTGGTGGTTAACGGTTATGCAACTTACTGTCTTTGATGGCAATTTACTTGATGTACTAATGAATATTATATCTAATGGTTAATGATTATTTGTGGAGATGTGAATTGGTTAATTACTTGTGGTAATTGTATAAAAAAAATTCTAACTCCCTACTTTTACATGCGAGGTTACCGGGGTATATTACAAGTGGTATCAGAGCCAGGTTGTAGCACTGGCACCTTTGGGAATTGGTAAGCGGAAAATTAATTGAGGTATGCCACCAGTGAGCATTAACTCAGGTATGAGTTTAATCACTCACATGTTGATTTACATAGTACACTATTTTTGGTATGATAAGTGTGATTCGTGTTTATAACTGCTTTGAGTAGTAAGTAATAGAGTTGTTGGATAATTACATTCATAACATTGGATTCCTGATGAGGGAAAAGACAATGAAACTTTTGTCGCACTTACGAACAATATTAAACACTCATTACACGTAAGAACAATATTGAACAGTCATTGAGGAAAGTGACAACGAACTACTAGCTTTTGATTTGCAAATATGGTAATAACAATGATAAATTCATTAAACAAAATTGAAGTTACAATGAACGAAACTTAATGATTCAATGCATGAATATAAATTATGGGGAACATCCTTGAATAGGATGAAAAGTTTTTTAAAAAGGACATTAGAAGAACCCCTTAGATATTGAAAACATGCAATGAGTCAAGCAACGAGACTTGATTGTCATAACTAACTTTTGACTCAGTCTTGTCATGAATGCATGAAGACGATTGGTAGTTGAGATTGGTTAGTGTTGTATGACTAACCCATAGAACTTATATGCATTAATTGAATTGGACTTAAGATTATTACAATTCAAAAATAAGTGAAGGTTGATTGATGTCACATGCATGGAATGTGTATATAAAGATTCTTACTCTCTCGGTGCTATAGTTCCGGTTGTTTATGAGAAGAGTTCTTAATCCTATTCACCATGAGAATGCATGATGAATAGTATATTCTTATGTCTTAATAGATTTAATGATGTTACCCTCTAATTAATTGAAATCCATTAGCATGGTATGTGTTTATGTTAATCATTACTTGTCAGGAGATAAAAACCATTGGGGCCTCGATTTAACGATGGTTGAATTTATCTCTACTATGGGAATGATGGATTTCTTATGCATGTTGCATTCCAGGGTGAAGTTAATTGTAGAGGCATGTTCAGTGGGTAAAATTTTTAGGACCCATTCATGGTATGATTACATGTGATAATTATTCATAAATAGACTACCTGTGTTAATACAGTTAGATATCATTTTGGGATTCAACTGCGTTAGGTAAGTCATTAACGTATGACCATTTCCATGAGAGGTAGTCGTAACTGACTAATTTCTCATGATTTTTTAATAGTTCACTTAGCACTCATTGCATCGGGTGATGCTCACAGGGGTGAAGAAGTGGGATTGAAACTAGTGAAATGAATCACATGGCATCAATCATCACTTCCGGGGCTTGCACCCGGTTAATACAGTTGTCAGTAAACTCTAATTACCTTCCCCAAATATAAATGCTTGCAAAGGAAAAACGAAGCAAGGAGAAGGGAAAAGAATCACTAAATCTGGTGATGACCAGATAGCACTCGATGTGCATGTGAGTATTCCTTTGACCATGCTTAAGGAGTTGGAAAATGATAACTATAGTGTGTTGATAATAATGATTTTCGTAATTGCTCCTTGAAGTCATTATTCTGGAATGGTCACATAGTAGTGTTATGATAGTTGTTGCATACAGCACCAAGTGGTAGCTTTGGTGCATGTGTGACACTCAGGAGATTATGGTTTTAATTGCATAAGTAGAGTAATTGCTTCCGGTAAGGGTGGTTTAATTTGTTAGTTATGCATGTTGATCCAAGGATAAGATAAGTATCTTGCTCACCTTCTTGAAGAACACGTATGAATGTTTTATATGATTTCTTAGTAGAGAAAGTATTTGAATGCATGCAATAAAAGAATGGTTCTTTTATAGATTTTCTTGGTAAAGGAAATGTGTTAAGGCATGCAGTTAAAGATTGATTATTTTGTATGTTTTCTTGGTAAAGGAAATAGGTAGTTCCTCCTAGAAAGACTACATGTGAGTCTTGTGTGAGAAATGTTTGTCTCTTGTCATTTTTTCTTGGAATAAAATCCTTGCTAAATATAGCCAAAGTATCTTCTTGAGAAAAGAGGATGAGGTATATAAATGTCTTGAGGACATAGCATGGAAGGTGAGTTTTCTTGAATTAAAATATGTATCTTTATTTGATAAAGGCTTCTTGGAAAATATATATATATATATATATATATATATATATATATATATATATATATATATATATATATATATATATATATATATGCTAATTGCATTATGATTCTAGTTAGTTTCTAAGTTCTAGTGAAATGATTATGCATTACATGCATGATAAAGATAGCTAAAGATGTGCTTCTAGGCACATAGATATTCATTTCTAACTTTCTTGAAGAAAGAGTGTATTATATATATACTTAAATATAGTCTCATCCTAGAAGAGTGTGCATACTTCATGTATGAAGATGAAGGATTTTATGAGAATTTTCTTGAAAATAAAAATAGAGGTTCTTTCCTTAAAGACACATTAGAATAGTGTTCATACAAGAACCAAAATCCTTACTGGTTTCATGAAAAGAACTATGTGCATTGAAGTAAAGTAATTGTGTTAGGAGAACACATGTTGCATATTGGTAGCTATTGTGACTTTGGAATTATGAGTCTGTGTGTATGTTAGAGAAATTATGTTTAATTACACTAATGATGCATGACTAAAGCTAGCCATAGTAAACGTAAGATAATACTCCAGTAATGACGATTTGGATTAAGACAACAGACTATGGCAAAATTGGAAATGTTTCGATTATTAACTCAACTGTTGTCGACATTTATACATTGATGAATATTTGCATATGCTTTTATACATGACAATATTGTATGCATGAGAATTTTTGGAAATTGAATATGTGAACTGATGCATATTTATAACTAACGTTGCTGATGGGATTAAGTAGTGGGAGCTTAATGGCAAAAATAAAACTCATCACGTAAATTGCTGCAATGTGAATTGCAATCATAAATGAGAAAGAATGATGTTATATGATATGCATGAATTATGTTATTTGGAAAATTTGCATGCATACAACATGTATGATATTACAATCATAAATGAGAAAGAATGATGTTATATGATATGCATGAATTATGTTATTTGGGAAATTTTCATGCATACAACATGTATGATAGATATGTTTCCCATAAATCTAGATGTTGTGGACCCATGATGAGGGATAAGTGTAAATGCATCGTGTACATGCATGCTTACTTTGTTAATGATAATGTTCAAAGGGTTCATTACTTAAATTACTTTGAGAAAGAGTAATAAAAGAGGAATTTAACATGCCAGACAGTTGCAGATAGTTGGGTTGATGACAGTTACCTGCCCGGAGGGGTTGATGGTACTTGTCTGCCCGGATATGCCTTGGGTTGATGGCAGTTACCTGCCAGGAGGGGCTGATGGTACTTGTTTGCCCGGATTGTGAAAGGCTAGAATGCATTGGGTTGATGGCAATTACCTACCTGGCGGGGTTGATGGTACTTGTCTGCCCGGAGTTGGGTTGATGGCAGCTACCTGCCCGGAGGGGTTGATGGTACTTGTCTGCCCAGATTTCCTCTTCCTGGAATTCTTGAGCTGGTTGGCCAGTGGAATTCCATGTTAGACCTGGTAAGGTCTCTATCAAAGAAACTGTCTGGATGTGAAAATGACTCGATTTGGTTGTGGAAACCAGTTCCCATGGGTTGGGAATTCTTTAGTCCATTGTGGTCTCATGGCTAAATGAATTAACTAATCAGCTATATGTTATGTTAAAAATGAATTTTACATATAGTTGTGTAAAATATGTTATGCACATTTAACAAGAAATGAGCTTAGTGCTCAATAAGGAGTAATTGGAAATTTTAATTCCTTTATTGTATTATTAATTTTGTGAACATCTTAGTGGGAGCTAAGACAATTTTTGCTTGATGCAGTGATTGACTGTTTTGATGATTAGAGAGCTAGGTGCTCTTTTGGTACTTTTAGAAGTACTTTGCAGATGTCTTTAAGTAAGATTTCATTCAGTGTGCACGAGCAGTGATTTATCATTTGTTGATTAGTGTTAGTGCTCTTTAAGTACTTGTAAAAGTACTATGATTTAGAAATCATTTAGCACTGCACAATTGATTGATAGTCAAAAGTATTTCATTGACTCAAAATATAGTGACTAATGCGATTGAATTTGTAGTCATATATTACAGGAATTGCTTACCATGGAGGGTTGAAGAATTGTCCAACCATTATTAAAGGCTTACATGGAAGTATTCATGATTTCCAAGAATAGATGGTAAGTAATGGTAAGTTGACATAGAGAATTGTTTATTATGAATGAATAAGGGCCAAGTGGTGGCGATTAGAAGTTGCATATTTTTACAACTATATATTCTTACAACCAATGATATTTCTTATGACTATATCATTACTATTTTGTTTGTCGTCTTTTCTTGGAATGGAATCGTTGATTTCAAAGAGAAAGGATCACATTTTGTGTGGTTTAGATGGTAATACCATAAGTAAAGTCTAAAGTTCCAATGAAAGATGAACACCGAGGACGGTGTCCTGTTTAGGGGGGGAGTATGTAATATCCCTATTGTGATTAACCCCACGTAAAAGTAATTTCAATTTAAGAATCAGTTATTAACTGATTCTTGGCTGTTGTGGAACTGAACGAAAATGAAGGAAACGAGGAGTTAACGTGGCCTGGGGAATTATTACGCGTGGGGTAGCAGAGTGATGGTCACGTATTCTACGCTGACTGATTTGGCTGTGAAGTAATGGCATTCCAATATAGAATTGCATGCCCAGTTTTTATTCAAATAAGCTTGCGGATTTGAGGGATGGAATCTTGATTTTGTTAAACACCGGATTTTATTTGGCAGGCCAGTCTTGGATCGATGGAAGCTTACCGATATGAAGTATGGTATTTGAATAGCATCAAGTTTGGCAGAAACTCTTATGACTGTATCGCTGCCTCTCTACACGCCTGTTGGAAGGTTCTAAGCCATGCCAATGCGCATCGCTAAGGTATTTAGTTGACATGTCAAGGCAGCTACATGAAGAAGAAATGTTGTTGCAGGAAGATTTGCCACGGAAACCTGTTTGTTGAACATTGTGTTGTGTGGAAACCGTGGAGACATTGTAGATGTAAAAACTCAAGAACCCATGATTGCTCGTTAGTGCCGCGGTAGAGAGTCGTATATTGACACGAATCATTGTTAAAGTCACCGACGAGAGATTGATAGCCAGGCAGTTTGCTGCTCCAACGAAGTCAGAACGTCAAGATGTGGTAACCGGGCTCCCAGTTGCTTCTCTCCGACCAAAGGAATACTGCGTTTGTTTTTCAGTCGATGGTACAACTGAAAAAGATAAGTATCTTGCTCTTGCTCTCTTTTTCTGCTAGGAAAAATATGTATGTGCGTAGTTGACTAGTGGAAAACGCAAATTCTTCCATGTAGACACGTTTTACTATTTTGCATTATTTTTCCAGCGAGAGTTGAGTTCAATGCTAGGTAATTAATATATGAAGTGAGCCTATTTGATTCATATTATCAAATGCTCAAGTTTATATAGAAATATGTTATACCGTGGTTGCAGCTCGCTTAGGTGCATTGAGTGTTATCTAGTTAGTCACAATGCATGTGGATCCTAAACTATATGGTAGAATACCAAGAAAGGGGATATGTGTTACACACATCAAAGAAGGATGATTATGATAAGTTAAGGGATGCACTAAGGATTAGCCATCGTGTTATAGAGGTATGTTCTTGTATGGACAGAGCTATTGAGTCATGTTCCTTTAGGAAAATGATATGTGAATACCTTATGCTAAACTATTATCTTAGTTTCTTGTTGAACCAGATGTGTAAGCACATGAGATTTGTGCTAGCTTTCATTAGAAAGGGTATACATATGCATGCAGGTTGTGTTAGTTTGCTTTACATGTTTGCAGGCAACAAAAGTAATGGCTAAATGACTAGCTCTTTTGGTAAAAGTTTATGTAAATTTTCATGTAAGTAGATTATAACTGATGTTGTAGTTAGTCCCTTCAAGGGTATCCCTTAATGTTTTGTCCTCTACGAATATGTGCTTGAGCCAAGGGAAAATGGTAAATAATATGATTATTTATAAATGAAATCATGATGTCAATGTTGATAATGATAACATGGACTTGTAAAAAAAAACTAATGGTTAGATCTCTTCGAGAGAAATATGCATTAGTGTGAATAAGCATTGTGAAAAGTAGAACAAGAATTTACTTGAATATATGTACTAGTTAATTAGTATGTTATGCTTGCTCATGCAGATGAGTAGATGTTAAATGATCACTTTTAGAGGTTGCTTAATGAATGATTAATACTGTATCTAATGTTGTTGCCAAAGCTTGTTGACAATTACATTGACAGGAAACGATGGCGGTTGGTGCCTAAGGGAAGTGATGTCTAACATTATGACAGGAAAAGGATTATTGGTCCATGCAGATGAGTTCAAGTTGTAGGATCGTACATTGCTAGAACAATCATGCCACAAGGGATGTTGTATGTGGCAGTATGTAAATAAAAGATTATATGAAAACTGTATTAGCTTTTAGCTAGTTATGCGATAGCTTAATGATAATTCATTGTAATGATTTTAATAACAATGGTTAAGGGATGGAATCCCTTATAAGCCATTGAGTGAGGGGTGAAAACCCTCACGAGCGTTTAATAATAAGATTAAACGTTTGCTGGTTTTCACCCTACGGGGTTATGACAGGAAAAGGATTATTGGTCCATGCAGATGAGTTCAAGTTGTAGGATCGTACATTGCTAGAACAATCATGCCACAAGGGATGTTGTATGTGGCGGTATGTAAATAAAAGATTATATGAAAACTGTATTAGCTTTTAGCTAGTTATGCGATAGCTTAATGATAATTCATTGTAATTATTTTAATAAAAATGGTTAAGGGATGGAATCCCTTATAAGCCATTGAGTGAGGGGTGAAAACCCTCACGAGCGTTTAATAATAAGATTAAATGTTTGCTGGTTTTCACCCTACGGGGTTTCCAGGGTAAATTGGTGTTCGAATGGTGTGATTGCCTTATGTGTTAGTTTGATAATGATGAGTCCTTGATGTTGATGGTTATTTATTTGATGTGACAACCATAATGTCTTAGTACATGATTATTTAATATGGTTAAGGATATCAAGAAATGGATGCAAGGATTCATGAGACAATTTGTGTTATTACAGTGGTGGTTAACGGTTATGCAATGGTTATGCAACTTACTGTCTTTGATGGCAATTTACTTGATGTACTAATGAATATTATATCTAATGGTTAATGATGATTTGTGGAGATGTGAATTGGTTAATTACTTGTGGTAATTGTATAAAAAAAATTCTAACTCCCTACTTTTACATGCGAGGTTACCGGGGTATATTACATTAAGGTAGTATAATATTTATTTGATTCTTTAAAATATTTATTTAATGTATTGTATGGAGAGGTGTATTTTAATTTTAATATAAGGGAGATGTATAATAATTACTTTAGTTTATAAATATATGTGTTTTTTTAAATAAAATATATTTTTTAATAAAAAAAAGAAATATGTAGTTTTATAAATAATAAAATATTTCAATATTTATATTAAACAATATGATTTTTTTTTTTATATAAAAATAAGATAGTTGTGAGTGTAATGGAAAAAATACAAATCTTATATTTTTAGTTTAGTGTGTAATTTTTAAAGGATAAAAAATCAATATTTATATTAAATAATAATAATAAAGATATTTCATTCTCACTTAAAGATAAATATTTAAATGCTAATATTAAGTAATATAATTTTATATAAAAATAAGAAAAAAAAGTAAGAAAAAAAATTACATTTTCAATTTGATATTAAAGAGATATATAAATATATATTATACTATAAATAGAATATTTCAATATCCATCTCAAAAATTATATTTTCAATTTGATATTAAAGAGATATATAAATATATATTATACTATAAATAGAATATTTTAATATCCATCTCAAATGAAATAATTTTATATCAATTAATTTTTTTTAAATATAAAACATTTCAAATACATCTTCTTTACGTAATAAAAAAGCACTCTAAATAAAATATTTTAATATACAATATTAAATAATATAAAGAAAAATTATAAATAAATTACTTTAATAACTATGCTGATTTATATATTTTTAAAAAATCTAATAATTTTATTATTAGTAAACAAAAAATTACACCTCCATACTCCATATGCCATTAACACTATTGTGGTTGCTGTAATCCATATAAAGATGTCAAAGGGTTTATTAATAGATATTATTTCATGTCAAACATTTCATCAAAAGTCACCAAAGTCTTCAAGGTTTTGATCCTTATAGGGTAATATTTGTGGAAATAACCACCTATATGGTTGATATGGCACTGCTATAAACATATCAGAAGACTATCCTAAGTTGAGTCATTATATATATCAAAACACATTTTTTCAAACTATTGTGGGTCCCTCATTGGAGGGGATGATAAAAATAGAGAACATAAAAGAAATAATGAAACCCATTAGAATCCAGAACTACGCCAAGATGCCTTTCTTTAAAGAAGAAACACTATCGAGGACCGATCGCTAATCCCAAACGTGAGCATATTAGGTATAAATTACATTGCTCATGTGATGTGCGAAACAGATTAATACTTACCAATGGAAGGACTACACAAACTGAAACGCGCTGGTTTCAAAGTTTAAACCATGACTCCATAATTGTTTTTAATTATGGATAAAATAACAAACTCGAATGTTTTAGTAAATTGTATTCACGCGGAACATGTTGAGTGCCGCGCTCAACATATGTAAGACTTGTAAGGCTTGTTGGATTGCGGTAAGTGTGACTTAACGGATTGTACGGATATCAGATTTACAGATATTGTATATATTGTAATATAATGTTTCTTTTAACGGGGATTTTTATATATAATTTATTATTTTTTTTATATTGTAATATATTTTTTTGAATTTTCTATTAAAATATTATTTAATATTTAAATATAATTGTTGAATATACCTGGATCCGGGTGCTTTTTCTAGGTAACAATGGCTTGGTAACAATGTCAAGCCACACTGATCTGACAGCTGGCTTCATTGTTGGCATCAGGGCGTACTGTTTAGTACAGGAGGTAGATGGGATTTATAGGCTCAAGGTGGTAGCATTTACTTTGGAGCTGTCTCGAAACTGGTTAGAGTTAATCCCAAGCATGGCAACCATGACGGCGCTTGGGTTCTGGGTAATGCAACCGGGTCATGGCATTAATGTTCCTGTCTTGGAGCATTGTTATATGTGTTTGGAGCGGGAGACGTTCCTGTCTTGGAGCATTGTCATATGTGTTTGGAGCGGGAGACGTCGAGAGGTTTACAAAGTTCCCTCTATTCTAGTTCATTGGCACTCCATTTACCTTCATCAGTTCGCTGTGCCCGCTTGCAAAATGCGTAGGCGTGGAATTCCTCGGCGGGGTAGCAATTATGGTAATAGGGGAGGTCGAGCTCATCCTGCACCCCCGATTGTCAATCCTATTTCTTCAATTCCGCCATCTTCTCTGTCGTTAGATTCTGAGAGGGCTCGTCCGAATAGCTCGTTTCAGACTTCCAGTTTTTCTTTTCAGAGTGAGGTCAACAGGTCAACAGGCCTATTATTACTATCAATTTCACTGTTTCTGTTGCAGAAGAGGAAGGTAGCCCCTCCAGCTCTGTTCCCTCTGATAATGAACCTTCTCAAGATGAAGGTATTCTGCTTGGGGATTTGTCCGGACGTGTTTATCGTGCAGACCGTCAGCAAGAAGATCCTCCAGCTCCTGAACAACCTCTGCCTCTGAATCCAGTTTAGGAAAGCGCCCTGTTTCAGGATCAGATTCCGATTTCAACCCCAGCTCAGGTTAATGCTCCACCTTGTGGTCCCTCTCACAGACACTCTGGAGTCCTGCACCTGGTCACTCATCCCAACGGCGAGCCAGTGTTGGATGAAGAAGGCTTCGTCACCTGGGTAGCTTCACCCAGTCCGGAAAGGGAGGAAGCGCCACCGTCCCCGAATCATGCCGGTTCAGCACAGTAATTTCTGGCCGCGTGGCCGTCCTGCTCTTATCTTTTGTTTTTTTGCTCTTAAGGCCCTGGGTAGGAAGTTAAAAGTTAATGACTGGTATACTATGTCATTTGATTTTGGCAACATCGGAGATTTTTTGCTACTGGTTGTTAATGTAGGTCTAGAAATCCATGATTTTATAGCTGAGGATTGGCTGAGGCCTCCTCTCGAAATGTAACCTCTATGTACATATTTTTTACTTTTTTAATAGAATTAGCTTTTACCGAGAAAATATAATTGTTGAATATTATTTATCTTTTTAATAATCGTATTAAATTTATTTTTAATTATATATTTACAAATATTCAATTTTTATTATATTAATCTAACTAATTTAAATTCAATATTATTTTAATTAAAAATATTAATAAACTAAAATATAACATAACAAAATAATAATAAATATATTCAACTAATTTTTAACGACTAATTGGTAACAACGAATTCTTAACAATGAATGAATTATGCTTATATATTATAAATATAGTTAAATTAGATCACCAAATTCTTTATGTATTTGCTGGTTTGGTTCTAAAATATATTGTTTTTTTTTTTTTTCTCCGTAAAGACTAGCTAAGTCATATATTAACTGTACAAGTATAAATTACAGACTGTAAGACGAGTTTTCCAGGGCCTCTGGTAGCACCCTGGGAGCCTTGACCAAAATCCTGAAGGCTCCCACGCAGGGGAAGCCTTATCAAAACCATTCAGACCATGCACGACACTACAAGCTCCCACGCAGGGGCAGCACTGGATCAAAATTGCAAAAACAGTTCTGGAGATCAACGGACTCCCAGCAGAGCCACAGAGAGAGGACCCAACACATTACTGCCCACGCAGGGGCTAACTGCCAAAAGGGACTGACTCAACGACCAGACAGAGGTGAGCAAGACAGAAGCGCTCGACTTGGACCAATTGAAATTAAGACCAGACCAGAGACAAGGCAAAATTACATATGGCGAAGATGCAAGCATCAGCTGCCAGCAAGCAAAACGAAAATGCAAGAGAGAAGTACCCGCGTCTGCGTTAATCCTTGAGATGAGTTGAAGATGAAGGAAGGGTCGCGAAATAGGCATCAGCTTCTTCAGCAAGGCTTTTGTCCTCCACAACATACGCCCAGCCATCACCCTCTGGTCGTCCCTCCCACATCTTTCTCCATGTCTCTTCATCAATATCTGAAGGAGCTGGTCCCACTGGAGGAAAGGTGTCATGCGGTCCAGCCTCAGACGCTGGTGGCTCCATAGCTGATTTTTGTTCCCCTGCTTCATGTTCTCCTTTCTCAATTTCTTTGCCTTTGCCTTCCACTTGCTTCTCCTGCAAGTTCTGAGGGGTGTTCTCCCCATTTCCTTCCAGAATTTTTGAGAACATGACTGAGATGTGGGCACTGAGCCCGGGGTTGCTCTCAGAACTTTGCAATGTGAAAACCACTGAGCCAAAGGAGGGAAGCTCTGATTTTTCTTCATTAGCGCTCCCAACCTCCAAGAACTGACTGATTGGGAGTGGGGTAGCTCTGGCTCTCCTATGGCAATAGCAGCAGCAGCAGTGGTGATGCTCATCCGCTACTGGGGCTCGCGAGGAGGAACCTCTTGCTGGACCTCTCCTGCATGGCTGTCGTTGTCGAAGTTTAACCATGGTGAGTCTGAATCTTCTCTTGTGTGTTTGCAGGTGAGCTTGGAGTCGAAGACAGAGCCAATTGCTTCCCAGATCTCTCTCTGGTGCCCAATTTCCTCTCTGAGACCCAACCCTTGGTAGCAAGGTAGACCAATTCCAGTTCTTACCCTGCAATTGAGCCAATTGCCACCGTCTGCCTGACCAGCAACCAGAGTGGCAATGGCAGTGACAGTGACCACGGGAAACCAGGCGTCGAGGTGAAAGAAGCTGCCACCGCCTCGGCTCTCTGTAATGTCCCTTCTTCCAAAATTCTTCAGACAATAATTCCTTGCGCCCTCCATCGCGCCTGATAAACTCTGCCTTATGCCCTCGAACCAGGCGCGCATTAAGTGCCTTCTGCAGATCCATAAACCTACCACCCTTGCCATTAACTGCATTAACGCAGCTTGGGGGTTCATGTTAAGGTTGACGGCCTTCCCCTGGTGGCCGTATCGTTTACACGGGGCAGCCCATGCGTGGCATGTGGCGTGCCCATCTCTTCCGTCCCGCCACCCGCATCCGGGGTCTCATTGTCCCTATGGATGAGACTCTCACATTCTTGTTTTCTTTGATTATTTGGAATGATGTTCAGGTATCCCTCAAGGAAGGGCTGATCTGAGTCAACCCCTATGTTGGCAAGAAGATCAGCCACCTTATTACCTTCTCTTTTAGTGTGATGAAAAGAGATGGCATTGTAGTTGCCAATTTCCTCTGCCATGCTGTTGAGTCTGGCCTCTAGTCTCCAACTATTGGCTATTTTCCTGGCCTGCGATCCATTCTGGATTCGAATGGCCATGTTTATGAGAATTTGGGAGTCCCCCTCCACTATCAATGGTTGAAGATTGTGTCTCCTTGCAGTGAGAAGTCCTTGCCACATGCCCTCCAGCTCTGCTGAATTGTTGGTGTCCCAACCAAGGTTGCCAAAATAGATCTGTTGCAGAGTTCCGTGGTGATCTCTGATGATTCCTCCAAATCCTGCAGGTCCTGGATTGCCCTTGGATGCGCCATCAAAGTTGAGTTTGTATGAATGAATAGGTGGGGCCTCCCAGCTTTCCTTCTCCTTGCCATTGCTATTTGCTGCTTGCTGTGTGGTTGGTTCTTGTGTCATCTGCAGTCCCCAGTTTGATAAGATGTTTTTCTCATTGTCTTCAGTTGGGAGATCTTGTTGGGTCCAGGGCTTCAGTAGCATGGTTTCTTGGATGTTGGCGTGCATCCTGTTCCATATGTCCTCCTTATTCAGGCTACAGTTTTTGAATATGCGCCTATTCCGTTCCTTCCAAATATTCCATAGGAGAAAACCTGGAATTATGTTCCATAAGTGGTTAAGCAGACCACTTTTGTAAGGGCTTTTTGGCCATTGTCTAATGGTATTTATTATGCCTCCCATTTCTCTGCAGCGCCTTTGACTTCTAAATTCTATCTTCTCCCATAGTTGAGTAGCAAGCGGACATGAGTCTAGAAGATGCTGCAAGGTTTCTTCATTCTGAAAGCAGTTGTGGCAAACCGAGGGCCCATGGAAGTTGCGTTTCTGCAATTTGTCCCATGTAAGAATCTTTTTGTGTCCCACCAACCAAAGGAAGTGAGTGATTTTGGGCCATATTTTGAAACTCCAAATTCTAGACCAGAGAGGATCAGGGTTGACGGGAGGATCTTCTAAAAGATTGTAGGCTTCAGAGGTGGAGTAAGAGCCCTTGGGGAGGTAGCCCCACCTGAGAATATCGTCATTGTTGTTGTGCCTAATTCTTCTTTTTGCCAATTCAGTGTCAAGGGCCGCTGCTTCCTGCGTTCTGTTGGTGGTGATTATTTGGTTGCTAGAGAGCCATTTCCTGAAGCCTCTTCCCGTTTCCGGATTCCAGTATTGGTGGACCTTGGCATGCTGTTGCTCTTGCCCACCTGGAATAATGGCCGCTGGTAATACATTGGATAGTTTGGGAAGTTGGTTCCATGTATCGTACCAGAATCTGGCATGTTGACCATTCCTTATTTCCCAAAAGCTATGTTTCTGAATCAATTGGTGATGCTGCTTGGCCGCATTCCAAATGAGTGAACCTGTGCTTGTGGGCGTGAATCTAACAAGCTCTGCATGCGGCATATTGTTGGTGTATTTGGCAATCCAAATTCTGGCCCATGGTTTGTCCTTATTTGTTAACCATTGCCACCAGATTTTGGCGGTCATGATGATATTACTGTGCTCTGGGTCTCGGAGGCCAATTCCACCTTTGTGCTTGGGCTTGCTAGTGGTATCCCATTTTACAAGCGCCCATTTATGGTTGGTAGCTGAACTTCCCCAAAGAAAATTGCGCTGTAAATTTCTCAACCTTTTCAGGACCCATTTTGGAGCGGCTAGGATGGAGAACAAGTAGAGGGGCATGGCTTGAAGGATGGCTTTAAGGAGCACCGCTCTACTTGCTAAATTGAGGGAGCGGTGTGTCCAGAGGTTCAGTTTAAATTCCATTTTCTCAATAAGTCGTCTCCAAGCTGGTTGCTTTATGGCGGAGGCAGTGAGAGGCGCTCCCAGGTAAGTGGAGGGGAGAGAGGCAGATTGAAAACCCAGAATGCGGGAGACAGCATGTTTGACAGAGGGAGGGGTGTGGAAGAAGAAAATTTGGGATTTGGTGTTATTGATTTGGGTTCCTGAAGCTTTTGAGAAGTCGTTGAGCAGAGATTTCAGGCATGAGGCTTCCTGAGCAGAGGGATGGCCATACAGCATGGTGTCGTCCACAAACTGCTGGTGGGAGGAGGCAGGGGAGTTGTGGAGTGAGATTCCCTGAATTTGGTTGGCTTGCCTAGCTTGCTTGATGTGCCGGCCTAGGCCCTCCTCCATTATTACAAATAAGAAGGGGGATAGAGGATCCCCTTGCCTGATGCCCCTGGAGGGCTTGAAGGGTTTAGAAGGCAGCCCATTGACAAGAATGGAGAAGTGGGAGGAGGAGATGAGGCTCATTATCCATCTTACCCAAGTGGCACAGAAGCCAAAGGCTCTCAGCATGTTCTGAATATAGGCCCAGCTGAGTTTGTCGAATGCCTTGGATAAGTCAAGCTTGAGTAACATGCCCGCTTTTTTGGAGAGCTTGAGCGAGTGAATGATCTCATGGGAGAGTATTATACCATCCATTATTTGTCTGCCTTCCACATAGCCTGATTGCTCAGGTGAGATAATCTGAGGGAGAAGGGGCTTGAGTCTGTTGGCTATGACTTTGGTAATGACTTTATAGAGAACATTGCATAGAGCTATGGGCCTGAATTTGTCAGGGGTAGTGGAGTTCTCTTCTTTGGGAATGAGAGTGATGAAGGTAGAGTTTAGAGAGGGCAGCATCCATCGAAGGGCTCGAGATTCTTCTACAATTTGCCAAACCTCTACCTTAATCATATCCCAGAAAGCATGAAAAAAATCAGTGGTAAAGCCATCAGGGCCAGGAGCCTTACCTTCTTTAAGCTGCGCCATTGCTTCATCCACCTCTTGGCTGAGAATCGGGCTCATGAGCAGATTGTTTTGCTCCTCCGTTATTATCATGGGAATGTTGTTTGTGATTTTCTCGATAGCTGCCTTCCGATCCCCTGATTGTTCTTGGTGGACTTGTTTGAAGTGATTGAGGAGGGTTTCCTCTATTTTCTCATGCTCCTCCTCTTTACCTCCTTCCTGGTTCTGGATGAATGAGATCTTGTTGTGCATTCTTCGTTGCACTGTTGTATTGTGGAAGAATTTGGTGTTACGCTCTCCTTCTTTAAGCCATCTAACCCTTGATTTCTGTCTCCAATAAATTTCTTCTTGCTTTCTTCTTGCTTCAAGTTGATTGTAGATGTGCTTTTCTTTTTCTAGGGTAGCCTCTGTATGCCCTGAATTGATGACTGTTTGGTGGAGTAGCTTGAGCTCCTGATTGAGTTGCTGTTGGGCTTCGAAGATGTTCCCAAAGATCTCCTTATTCCAGTGTTTGAGGTGGCTTTTCAGGTGCCTTAATTTCTGTTGGAGTTTGAACATTTTGGTGCCTTCTGGAGGAACAAAAGAGGCCCAAGTAGATTTGACGAAGTCCTTGAATGCCGGGTGGGTTAACCAGAATCTTTCAAATCGAAATGGCTTCCTGGTGCTGCTCCCTGGTCTTTGCCATTGCAGGGCTATGGGCCAATGATCTGATCCTGAGTGAGCCAGAATCTCCGCACTGAAATCGCCCCCGATGTGCACTGCGTTGTCCGATATCAGAAATCGGTCCAGCTTGGAGGCAATCTGATGCTTCCCTTTTCTGTGATTGCTCCAAGTGTAGATTCCATTACAGAAGGGCATATCAATAAGGGAGGCATTAAGGATGAAATCCTTGAAGTGTTCCACTTCAGGTTCCAATCTGGTTCTACCCCCTGTTTTGTCCTCTAGTTTGGTGATCATATTAAAATCCCCCGCCACAATCCAGAGAGGATGTTGTCTGTTGATGCTGAGGGCCTCGATGGTGTCAAGGAGTATTTTTTTACTGCCTCCATCCTGTGGGAAGTAAACATTCGATAAGTTCCCATGAACCTTTGTGCCTATAATGTGAAAGGCCGCTTGAATGAGATGGTGGGCTGCATGGAAATCAGTGAGAGTTATGGCATGAGTGTTCCAGGCTATGGCGAGTCCTCCCGAGGCTCCAGTCGCATCCATAGCCACTGATTGGCAGCCCGGCCAGGCCTTGGAGAGTATTCGACCCAGAGTTGCACTATTGCATTTGGTTTCTTGAAAAAAGCATATGTGCGGTTTCTCCATCTTTATCATGTTTTTGAGTATTCTGTATTTTGCAGGGCCGTTGAGGCCTCTAAGATTCCAAGAGATGAGCTTCATTGATAACTGGGTTGAGAGGGGCTGAAGTATTTCGTAAGCTTCGCATAGTGGCCTGAATCCACCAGGACTTCTCCAAGCTCTATTGTTCTTTGAAGAAATGTCTTCCTTCCTCTTTTTTTGAAATCTTTTGGACGCAGTCTACCATCCCAGGTGCTTCCCGCTTGAATCCCTAACTGATGTTGTTGGTAGACTTTGGAGATGACCATTTCCAATTTTTCTAGGTCAGTTTCAGCGATGGATTCAAACGCCTTTTTCCTGCATGCCAACTCTAGTTCATTAATGTCTAGTCCGTGAAGGTCCACATTTTCAGCTTCTTCCTCCATTATTTCTATGACACTGGTGTCTTCCTGTGCAGGCTCTGAGGTCTGGGCGGACTTCTGTTTCCCGTCTATCTCCATTTTCTTGGGGGTATTCAACGGATCCTCCTGATTCCTGGATAAAATGGTTGGTATTATGATAGGGGGTTTCGAGTTGGGGGGGGGGCTGGAGGGGGGGGGGGGGGCGGCTTGAGGAGGATGGGAGATCGGTTTTGCTGGGATTTTCCATGGGTCGTTCTTCCGGAATGTTATTGAGGATCACAAAACTGTTCTTGGATGCTTGATCTTTGTGATTATTCTGCTGAGACTTTTGCCCGCTGGCATTTTTCCGGTGCGAGCGCCTTCTGCTTGTTACTTTGGTGAATCCATCTTGATTGGGCTTGGCGGAGGGGTTCTGAGACAGATCTGGGACATTTAGAGGACAATCCCTGAATAAGTGCCCCAGAGCATGGCATCGTCTACATCGGAAGGGCACATGCTCATAATCCAAGGGCTGGGTCCATTCCTCATCCCAGTGGGAGAGTGTTATCGACTCTGGTAGCGCTTCATTCAACCTTATGAAGACACATATGCGAGCATATGAAATGAATCTGCGGGATTTGGTTTCTTCAGCCGTCCTGATGTATTCTCCCACACCATTTCCAATTCTTCTGAGTGAATCTTCGTCCCAGTATTCATCAGGGAGTCCATATAGTCGGATCCATACTGGTGCCCAGGTTAGATCTTCTTTATCTGGGTTAAATCTGGGTTTCCAGTCTCGCATGTACAGCCCTGCAGCATTGAAGAAATGTGGGCCTGTACCTAGCACCCTGAGTTTGTCTTCCACGCAGTAGAAGATGACTGTAAAGAAGCCCTTCGGTCCTAGTTGAAGCAGGACATCTCCCTTCGGTTTCCATTTGGCAGCTATCCAACCATAGAGAGCTTTTTCCGTTGGCCAGAAGCCTATGAATTTCCCTATGATTGCATGCTCTTTCATAAACTCTATTCTAGCATTTACCAGGTGACCTTGTAGTTCGATTCTGGGCCTTTTTGCAGCTACAGGTTTGCAGGTCGCTGAGGTGACTTTTGGCGTCTCCTCTTTGTCGTTTTTCCCTTTGTCCTGTGGTCCGTTGTCCTGACCTTGCGGATTTTCCAGATTGCTGTTCTCTTGCCTTGTTGAGCCGTCATTGTTCAGTATTTCTCTGCTAATCGATCCGAAGAAGAGGTCAGAGTCCTTCTCCTGCTGCATTGGGGAGGGCCCTGTCGCCCCCCCCTGCGGTGTTTCCATAGCGCCTGGCTGGCGCAGAGCTGATGCGATGTGATCTCAGTGCCTGGAATAGGTCAGGGTTTGCAGGAGGCTTCTCTGTCTGGAAGCGCCGTCACGGGTTTCAGAGGAACCCTAAACGCCTTACAGAGCTCTTTCGTCCGTTCTAAAATATATTGTTATAGGTGAAAAATAATATGATAATATTATTCAAATCAATTGGCTATAATATTACAAGTAACTATTATTAGTATTAGCCACAATAATATAGTATAATGTAACATTTAACTTTTATTGCCAAATCCATAACAAAAATGTTTCTTCACATTCCATAATTTTTGTGTAATCATAGTGTTTTTATTTATTTGAATGCAAAATATAACCTCAATGTATTGAGACATGTTAACATAATGGAGTACAAAATCTCCATGATTTAGAGAGTTGTTATGGAAAGAGAAATGAAAAGTAAAACGTACTTGGACATACAAATAAATTTAAAATAATAATGATATTATATGAATTTTTCTCAAATTATTTAATGAAAATGATATTTTAAAAATAAATAAAATAATTGCTTATCAAATATAATTTTTTTTAATGTTATATATATATATATATATATATATATATATATATATATATATATATATATATCTATATTATTTTTTTCATACAAATTAATTAATTTACACCAATAAATAAATAAAATCTTATCTTTATTTTTATATTTTTAGATGTCATCCATTCACCTTCGAAATTTATATGCCCCTCAGAGGAGTTCATAAAAATGAACTTTGATGGCGTATCCAAAGGTAACCCTCGAGATGTGGGATTCAGAGGCATCTTTAGAGACTACCAGGGCCAGGTAGTCTGACTGTTTGCATCAAACTATGGCATTGTGATTAACAATGAGGCAGAATTCAATGCAATTAAACATGGATTATTAATCGCAAGAAGGGAACAAATACAAAAACTGGTCATTGAAGGAGATTCCACCCTAGTGATAGACACCATAAAAAAGCTTCATCAAGGACCACACTAGGAAAAGATAAGTAAGAGTTGGAGAACAATGAGGTTAATCCAGGAAATAGGAGACATTATCTTAGACGTAGAATACATCATTCTTGTACATGTACGATGCTCAGTTAATGTAGCTGTTGATTTTCTGGCTAATTGGGGGTGCAACAACTCTAGAAAGGATCTAGATGTCTCCGGGGACAGGGAAACCCAAGATGAAAGGATGGCGACCTTGTTGGAGATTCTAAAAAGAGACATGAGTGACAATCAGGGTCCCCGATTAGGGTGTGACGGGAGGGAAGACCCTCCCAAGGATCGAAGTAATAATTGAATGGTTGTGGGGCAGGGAAACTAGGCGACCCACCCAATGCCTCCACACACTCAAGGCATTAAAGGACCTGACGTCCCGTAACCAAGTGGAAGATCAAACCTCGGGCATGGTAACATTAGTTTTACAAGTGGTGAGTTTGGATTTTTGCATGCAAACGTTATTGTGGTTTCACCTCTGGAGCTATTGAGTGGTGGTAAAGGTTTCTCATGGGATTGGAAACCTGGGACACAGCCTGAGCACCCAAGGCGACATTAATGACACGATGACAAGGCATGGCTACATGTATGTATCTCAGGCCTTCTTAGTTCATGAAATGGTAGTCTTGCTGCAAGGAATGAAGCCATAATGGTAGGGTTTGGTGATGTTATTGCATGGGCTAATTGGGATTGGGTTAAGTCTGTCATTGTTAACATATGGTATGCCGATTTTAGTCTTTTATGGAAATCTACTGGCCCAGATGGGCATGTATGGGGAGTCGGGGTCTGTAACTAGTACTCTGTTTGTAAATTCTGTTAATGAATCATTTAACTCTAGGCGTTTGAGGCTTGGATGGGTCTAGGGTCGATTAGAGAGTCTGATGTTTTTTGGAAATATTCCGGCCTAGAGGGGCATGTATGGGGAGTCAGGGTCAACAACTAGCATCCGATCTGTTAATTCTATAAATGCTTGATTTAATTCTTGGTGTTTGAGGCTTGGATGGGTCTGGGGTCGATTAGAGAGTCTGGGCAGTGTAATGTATCTCAGCCATTTCAATGATATGGTGAAAGTCGAGTCTTCTGCCAGCCCAAAGGCAAAGGCCGAGGGTGGCGGGGTTCTAAGTGCTTTCATTCCTCATAATAGGAAATGTGGAACCAAAATTGTCACCCACAAGAAATATATGGACAGTAAAGTTTGCATTTGGCTGAAATATTTGAATCAACCATCTGTGTGCACCACCATTTCAGGTCTACCTAAACTTCAAACTCCTCCAACTACTACACTGTTGGTCCTCTCTAAGGTGAGGGCGCAGGAGGTACTGCAGTCATTGGGAGACCCAATCTAAGACAACATGGTGAAGGTAGAGCCTGGTGCATGGGCGTTGTCGCGACAACAATCAGAATAGTAGGAAAGGGAAAGCATCGTTGGCTTCATCTAGTAAACCCCAACATAGAAGAGGCAGGAAAATAGGGGAGGAGAACATGGAAAATCTCTTTCATGCTTACAGTGTTGGATCCCCGATGCAAGTGAAGTTCGAAATTTCGAAATGGTAGGCAGAATTGAATGCCAAGGCGACAGAATAATCGATTCCAACAGAAGAATGGACACTTTTGGTAATGGACCTTGGACACACCCGCGGAAGGCTGACTCTATTCAAACAATCATTCCAACTATATTGGGTAATGAAGAGCTTACTAATGAGAGCCATATTGGAAACCCAGAACTTGGAAGGCCCCCACCAAACCCAACAAGTTGAGCCAAGTCTCAAGGAAATTCAATGGGAAATACAGTAAGTACAGGTCCAATTGTACCATCAGAATGTTCGCCTTGGCCGCATGGAAAAACAGCTACAAAGTCTGCAAAAAAATGAAATTCCAGGGATGAGTGCAAAGGACCGTGCCCTGGTAGCATCGTCTGATGATTGAATACCAGGAAGTCATGATATTTCTTAAAGTTTCTTATGTCTTTTGTTTTTATGATTTGGTCAAATAACATTTACATTGTCAGTAGTAAATATAGATGGGTGATAGATATGGTAGCTTATAAATATTGGATGGACATACTAAAATTGTTTATGTTTTGGATGGCTTATGATGCTGATCGGTGGCCAAAAAACCTAGTTTCCTTTGGGCAGATTGAGGCCATTGGGCATATACTTTGTAACATCCTTTACATATTATTAATATAAAGGTACTCCCAAGCTTACAAAAAAAAAATATTTTCAGATGTCATGAAATATCAAAGGTTGTATGCCAATCGCAGAGCCCACTGCACGAGCCCCTCCTTCAGTTGGCCCATTCATATCTTCAGAGCCTTTCTAGTTCAGTAGGGCTTCTTTAGTTGAGATCTCCCCTTGAGATCAACTTGGGGACATTTGGTCCCATGTACTCCGTTTAATAACACTCATTCTATTAGCCATGGACTTCGTATTTCAAGCACGTATGTATATGGGACTCGTTTGTATCATTGCATTACTTTCTAGCTCATTGATGCATGCACATAATGTATCATGTACTATATTTCTCTCACACACATTTTTGGACGCGCTATTATTATTTGTACTGAGTTATCTCAGTGGGTATGAGTATGCCTCCCCCGCCTCATTGAGGTCATGTACAAATAATAAATGAGACTTTCTCTGGCCAATAGGTTTTTCCTCCTCTGGTTATATTTCTTCCCTATGCTGCAGTGGCTCTCTCATTCTTTCTCCATTTGACTACCCCTTTGGTTTCTTGTGAATGTGAATGTACAATGTATTTTGGTCATATGATGTGCTCCTAACACTCGTACACTGGGGAACTATCTGTTATCACCTTTAAAGTGATCAGCTAGCCATTTTCCACTAGGATGATCGAAATACGCCATGTAGTATGGGTTTTACACATTAAAACCCACTTTCACTGTCATAAATAATTTAGAGAACCACTTTTCCTAAATTATTTTTGCTTAACCACTTGAAAATAACAGAGGAACCCATTTAATTAATTTCATGTTATTCTCATATTTACCTATTTTTGTGAAAATAATTAACATATTTTCATCCATCCAAAGGATTTATTTTATTTTATGTTTGGCATTCATGAGGCTACATTATGTCCATGTCCAAGAATAACACGCGAATAGGGTGGGGGAATTGAACCAGTGATTTAACATCTAGGAGTGTCTTAACAATGCACCCGATCACTGTCTATCTAAGACCTTGTGGATATCCATAGAAATGATTAAATAAACCAATATTTATTTATTATTCCTTAATCATTTAACCTTTATCCCTTGAAATAATTATTAAATTATTATTTATTAATTATTTCTAACACATTTTTTTTTTTTTACTGAAATGGGTATATTTTATTATAAGGGGTTTGGTTGGGCCAGAGCCTAAACAACTAACGTTACACAACATTTCCATACATCTTCATTCAACTTGATCTGCTCTTTAACTTGAACTAAAGAATGCATGATAAGATAGGGCTATTGTCGTTAATATTGAGATCTCCCGGTGCTAGGAGGTATCCTTTGTTTGCCATTACATCAACTTCACTATTCAAGCTTCTGAGAATGTGGAACATTTTGAAGGAAGTGAAGTCCTACAGAATGATCTTTAACCTTTTCAAGGATGGCGTTGTTGAATTGGTCCTTCGAGTTGACCTTCTTGATGAGAATTTCTGAATCTCCGAACACTGGACATTCTTTAATGCCTCTATCACAGACAATTTGGCAGGCTTTTGTGAATCAAAGAAGTTCTGCTTGGTTGTTTGTATGAGGAACAAGCCCCCAACAGAAGTAGTATTTTCTAGATTTGTCTGGGGAGTAGATGACTCGACCAGCCCCCATAGCCCCAGTGTTACCCTTGGAGGTGCCGTCAAAGAAGATAGTAGTTTTATTTTGGGAAGGGGAAGGATCTAGGCATTGCCTTTAGGGTCAGAGCTATGGAGATTCAGCCAGTTCCTTTCAAGGGGGGGAGAGAGGAGTCTAATTTATGAGATTGCAGTAGAACAGATTCAAGGAGAAGTGCTTTTGCCTTGGTATCTGATTTTGTAGGATTCCAAGGAGAGTTGTTGAAGGTCAAGTCGTTTCGAGCGAGCCAGATTTCCAAACACACAAATTTGGGGATGGAGAGCCAAATGTGGTACCAGAGTGAATTGATGGGGATAGTATGAGGATAGCTTTGGAACCAAGAGGAGTAAAGATCAGCCACGGAGCTATGCTGGGGAGGGTGAACCTGCAATCCAAGAAGAATTAAATTCCAAATCTCTTTGGCAAAATCACAATCTATGAACAAATGAGAGGTTGTTTCTCCAACATTTCTGCACATCACGCATCTATGTGGTCCTATTATATTTCCTTTTAACAAATTATCTCCTTTTAGCTATTTGTTGTGCATGAGGATCCATTTTTTTTTTCTTTGGGAAGCCTAGTGATGTTCCAAACCTGTTTCCAAATGGTGGGAGAGCAAAGTCTGTCTTTTTTTAGCTGTAGGGAAATATATCCCATTGCTGAGGTGTAAGAGTCGGAGCCACCCCATCCCCATCTATCTTGGCTGTCACGATGAATAGGGGAAAAGTTGATGAGAAGCGGTTTGAGCAATTCAAGTTGACTGTGTAGATTCCCTAGCATGATTGGGAAGTCCCAGTCAAACCAATTCCCACTGCTGTCCCACGCAGAGATGTCAAACAGCTTATGAAAGCCCGCACTGAGGAGCTAGCCACTTAGCTCTAAGTTCTCGTCATGGGAATTGAGAGGAACACAATTCATTATGCGGTGTTCCCACAATAATTTTTTTTTGCCATTACGAGGTATGCAGTACAGATGATTCCTGAAGCTGCTGATACTATTTCTGCAAAGATTCCATGTTTGAGTGCCTATGGGAGTATTGTCCACTGATAAATTCCTGAGAGAGATCCCTTGCGCATATTTGGTCCTGAGCGTTTCGCTGACAGGATGTGAAGGGTCAGAGTAGATTTCCAAAGGATCTTGTAGCCAAGTGCGAAATTAGAGAGGGCCGAGTCTCTGATCTAGAGTCCTCCGTCCACTGTTGGGCACTTAACAAGATCCCAATTTGCCAAATGGAGTTTTCTGTGATTTCCTTTGCCTCCTTTCCAAAGAAAATCTCTCAAAAGACCAGAAATTTGTTCCATGATATGTTTTGGTGCAAGAAGGAATAAGGCTTGGTAGATGGGGAGGGCAGATAAAACTGATTTTAATAAGATAGTTTTCCCTTCCTTGGTAAGCCAATAACCTCCCCAGGAGATGATCTTGGCTTTAATCTTGTTGATGATGCCATGCCACAGAGTTCTATTGTTGACTCCAGATGTGATAGGTAAGCCAAGATATTTGATGCTGTCCCAATGAGCAAAACACTCAAAGACAAGAATCTGGTCTATGTTGTTAAGACTATGTTGGTTCACATTCCATCCGTAGATCGAACTCTTTCTATCATTTATCAGTGCTCCCGAGGATCTGAAGAAAATTTTTAGAACCGTGTCAAAGGAGGTAGCTATTTTGATAGAGGCTTCACCTAATAGAAGAGAGTCATCTGCAAAGAGTGCATGGTTTATAGGCTTTAGAACATTCGAAGTTCGAATTCTGTGGAGTCCACCAGTGTTCATTTCTGCAACAAGCTTCCTGTTGAGAGAATCCTCCATAAGAATATTCAGGAATGGGGATAACGAACAACCTTGCCTCAAGCCACGATAGACTTGGAAGAAGGATGCTGGGCAACCATTGACCAAGGGAGAAATCCAAGGATTTGTGATGCAGGCTTTGATGAGATTGATAAATTGAGAAGGGAAGCCGAAGGATTAGAGAACTTGGAGGAGGAAGGAGTGATTGACCCCGTCGAAGGCATTGGCCATGTTGAGCTTGATCAACATCCCATTTTCTTTCCTTTGTTTACTAGAATGAATAGCTTCCGGAACTTGAATGACGTTATCCAAGATGTGTTTGCCTTTGACGAACCCCCCTTGGGGACTGGATATTAATTTGTCTAGCAGGGGTTTGATTCTGTTTGCAAGGATTTTGGCTAAGATTTTGTAGGAGGCATTACATAGGGAGATAGGCTTGAACCTACCAAAAGTTTCTGGATTGACCTCTTTTGGGATTAATGCTAGGAAGGTTGAGTTGATGCCTCCCCCAACCTTAGCTTTGCTGAAAAATCCATGTATCATTTTCAGCAGATCTATTTTGATGATCTTCCAGCAGACTTTGTAGAAGTGAATTGTGAAGCCATCTGGCCCGGGTGCCTTGTCTGATTCCATTGCCCATATAACTTTGATGATTTCTTCTTCAGATAGAGGTTTCAAGAGAGTTTGATTGTCCTCTTGATTGATGAGATGGGGGATGTTGGAGAGGAGATCTTCGGTGTCTTCTAAACTGCCTTCATTCCCAAGCCCATAAAGATTTTTGAAATGATTTTCAGCTGCTGTTTTAATTTGGTCAATCTTATTGCAGATCTGTCCTTCTTCATTCTTGATCTCAGAGATATGGTTTCGAGATAGGCGGGCTTTGTACTGGCGATGGAAGAACGAAGTGTTTCGATCTCCTGCCTTGAGCCACAGACTACGGGATTTGAGTCTCCAGAACTCTTCTTCCCGTCTGAATGAGTGGTGGGTATTTCTTTGGTGAGCAACCTCTTTATTTAGAATTTCAGGGGTGATGTAAAGACCTTCCATTCCCATTTGCGTAGTTTCCAATAGCTGAACTTCTTCATTTCTCTAATGGGAGAGGGATTTGGGGAGGTTTCTTAGCCACTCTTTTAAGGCTTTTTTGGTGGCTTTTAGTTTTTGCTCCCAAACATAGCTTGGGGATCCATTGATAGGGGTGTCCCATGCAGATTGAACTATGCCTAGAAAGCCTTCTTTTTCAATCCAAAGAGGACTAAATTTAAAGGGGATTGGTCCAAGATCATCCTCAAGAGCCATGAGGAGTAGAATTGGCTGATGGTCCGAGGTGAGTTTGGGAAGAATTTTTGTAGAGATAAGAAGATTTTCCAGTAACAAGGAGCTTTGTAGCAGGAATCTATCCAACTGGGCAGATATGTGGTCAATCCCAGTTATGTTATTGGTCCAAGTATATTTGCCTCTTATCGGGGAGAAATATAGAAGGTCCCTTTACTGCATTAAATCTTCCACCAAAGGCAGCAGTTGGTCTCTGGTGTTGTTTCCCCCTTTTTTCTTTTGGCTTCATGACTATGTTGAGATCTCCACCAAAGATGATGTTGTTGGGGGAGTGGAGGTCTAAAAATTTGGAGAGAGAGTTCCAACATTCTCGGTTTTCGACATAAATGATAGGAACATAGAGATTGAATATGGCTATAGTTAACTTACTTTCTAGATGCTTGAGCTCGGTAAAGATCCAATGCTAGGACTCATGAGAGTTAAGCAGGTGGAAATGATCTTCAGACTAGAGAGTTGCAACACCTCCTAAAGTTCCCCTCGAGCTGACTGCTTTGCCTGCATTCTTCTTCCATTTAGACTTGCTGATATCCATAAGGGCTTGCCCTTCGATTTTAGTCTCTTGGAGCAGGAGGATATCTGAGGGCTCTATTTTCAGCAGATCTTTGACGGCTTCGATTTTTGGTTGGGTCCCCAAACCTCTGTAGTTCTACGAGACTATACACTTTATTTACCTGGAAAGGGATTTGGGATTCCTCCCTTGGAAGGTCTTGCTCTAGTGTTTCTCCCGATTGTCATTTCTATTGTGGATTGGTTGCCTTGCATTTTTAGGCATTTTGCCTCCTCTTCCCTGACTACTTTGTGAGGCTTCCTGCCTACTCTCTTCGAGGGCCTCTCATAGATCTCTTCCTCTGAGGAGTCAGAGGGTTCTGCCACTTTTTTCTTTGTTATATCTGCATACGAGGGGATGGAGGGGCTACCTTGAGAGGCACCAGGCGAGGCAGCTCCACCTCCATCTTTGTTAGCTTGAGGATCTTCAATCTGAGCCGGAGTAATCAGATCTGCTTCTAGAGGATCTGGTGAAGAGCTTCCTTTGGGATTTGGGTTCTCATCGGGGGGGTTCCTTTTTTAATTTCCATGTTCTTTCGAGTTGTTCCCCTTGTTGGGTCCTTTCCCAGCTGCTTTTGCATGTCCATTTTTCTGAACTGAGGTCCACTATTCTCCCTTTGATTTATCACTCTGTTCTTCAACTTTTTTCTTGCAGTATCACGCAAAGTGTCCATAGCCATGGCAGTGTCTACATTTAAAAGGAATCTGCTCGTAGTCCAGCTCTTGAATGTGAGACCATCCGACGACCATGAGTTTTATTGCTTCTGGTAGTCCTTCTTCCAGATCTACTTCCACGCATATTCGGGCACAGGAGTACTGGTCTTTCCTGGCAGCCTAATCGATGTATTTACCAAGGGAGTTGCCAATGATCTGGAGAGATTTCTGATTCCAACAGTGCAGGGGAAGGTGGGGAAGTCACACTCGTACTGGACCGCAGTGGGAACATCCTAGGTCAGATCAAAGTCTGGAGACAACTTGTTTAGATATAAGCCTTGTGGCCCCATGAAATAGGGCCCATTCCTGAAGATGAGGCTCCAATCCTTGGCAGATTCAAACACGAACACGAAGAAGCCCTTGCCTACAAAATAAGATTTGATACCTTCCTTAATCAACGGGGACCAGTTTCTCTTGATCCAGTCTTCAACTGATTTGGGCGAGGGCCAGAGGCCAGTAAACTACCCTATCAGCAAGATTCAGTGCTGAGTGGCAAGTTTCTTCCACAGGGAGGGCCACCGTGGGAATGCAGTCCTTCTTTTTTACAAATTTCTGTTGCTGTGCTGAAGGGGGCCGTTTGCCGCATGCAGCCACCATCTTCTGGAAATCGAGGACTTCAGGAGGGGGGGAGGGGGGCTCCGAGCCCCCGTCGTTGGTCATGGCTGCTTGGGAGGGCGCACAGCTGCTCAACTGCGGGCATGCGCAATGCTAGCGCAACGCAGTAGCTCGAGGGAGCTAGGTCCGATATGATATATCAATATTCAGATTGATTGACTATTTCTAACACATTTTGACCGCATTACCCAGAAATAATTAAATAAACTATTACTTATTTATTATTCCTTAATGTTTACGCATTTCTTCGTGAAATAATTATCAAATCATTATATAATAATTATTTCTAACTTGCTTTGACCATATCTTCTGAAAGTAATTAATAAGTCATTTTTATTTATTAGTTAGTTTAACAACTTTTCTTAATTAACTTAATTAATCAATATTTTTTTAGTTTGTTCACTAAATAAAAGTTTTTTACCATTTCATCAATCTTTTCTATCCTAAATATAATAAAATACTCATCCCTGATAGACCTTAATTTGGTTTAATAATATTTTATTATTTGAATAAATCTAGACCCACCCTAGCATTTTATTATAAATAGAAAAGTTTTCTTTCACTCTTTACATATGACCATTCATTATCATCATCGTTAATCTAATATTTTTACTTTCTAGCTGTCATGTTCAATGTCCATTGTCTTTTTCTATAATCAAGAGAGAAAAATAGCCCAATAAAGTGTAGGGATATCAAAAGAACCCTATGGTGGATGAGGGCTTTAGAGACCCATGTCTACATTCTTCTTAGGTGAATATTATTAATAAAAAATTCCTTTCCATTGGACGTTATATATGCAATTTTGATATATAGATAAAATAAAGCCATAGCCTTCATGGCTTTCCTAAAGTAATTGTAAGTGATAAAGATCCAAAGTTAAAGTAATTGTAAGTGATAAAGATCCAAAGTTCAGGAAATTTTTCTCGTACTCAGTCACAAACTCTAAGTTTGAAAGCAGAGAACTAAAATAGTTACATGAAAATTGGAGCCTGAGAAATCCGTGGAAAAAGTAATTCGAGAACCATAAATTGAACATCCCAATGATGTTTAGCCCACATATTTTCCATACTTTTTAGTGTACAAATCTTTATTCACACCTTCTTTTGTGCACATAGTTTATATGTGGAATACCAGGGTATTTTTTTGTGTTTACCTAATTTAGAATTCAAAACTTATTATAGATTTTTCGCGTACACTTTTCTATTATTAGAATTTTTTTTTTTAATTGTGTTGAGTGTTTACTTAATTTAGAATTCTAACACTTACCACTTATTATAACTTTTCTGTATACACTTTTCTATTGTTAGGAAAGTTTTTATATTTTTTTAATAAAAAAACTGTAGTGTCATTTTCATTTTACCAATAAATTAGTTGCATTATTTTAAGAGCTATATTTTATATTTTAAATTTTTTATTAGATAAAAATATATTTATAAGAGAAAAGTGAAATCATTTAATACTATAGTAAATTAGCTTTTTATTTGATTTTTTATTTTTAAATATTCTAACATTTTTTAATTCAAAAAATATATCAAATAAATTTTATACTTTAAAAATCATCTATAATTTATTTTTAAACCTTTAAATTAATTTATACCTTTACATAGAATGATTATTATCCCTTCTCCATATAAAAATATAAAATAACTTCTAGCTAGTTCAGATTTTATGCCTGGCTTTTCTGTATCAAAGACTACCACTAACGGAATGTCTCTATCATTGTTTTAATTATCCATTCATCAATTTAATATTCAGGTCGTGGAAGCGGCGTATTGGTAAAGTCAGCCTCGTCATGATGGAGGGGTCTTGTGTTCGATCCCGAGCAAGGTCGTAGCTCGTCGTGTGAGTAGTAACCAAACCGGGCCAAGCCCACTACCTTTGTACAATGATGTGTGGTTTAATGGTAAGTCACTTGGGTTATGCCTAGGCAGACCGAAGTTCAATTCTCATTGAGTACATTGACCTGCTTTTGCTCTTGCTAAAATCATAGAGACTTAGTATACCTGCCTTGCAGGTGGTTGGTTAGTTATGTTGGTTATGCTCTTGGTGTTATAGTGGCAGCCTTGAGGTTTGATCCTGGGTCTCCCTTAGATTAGGCCAGGCAGGGTCTCCCTTAGATTAGGCCAGGACTTAGATTAGGTCAGGCAGGGTCTCCCTTAGATTAGGCCAGGCATTACCCATTCACCATGTTGTAAATATATATATAGAGCTTTTGCTCTTGCTAAAATCATAGAGACTTAGTATACATGCCTTGCAGGTGGTTGGTTAGTTATGTTGGTTATGCTCTTGGTGTTATAGTGGCAGCCTTGAGGTTTGATCCTGGGTCTCCCTTAGATTAGGCCAGGCAGGGTCTCCCTTAGATTAGGCCAGGCAGGGTCTCCCTTAGATTAGGCCAGGCAGGGTCTCCCTTAGATTAGGCCAGGACTTAGATTAGGTCAGGCAGGGTCTCCCTTAGATTAGGCCAGGCATTACCCATTCACCATGTTGTAAAAATATATATATATATATATATATATATTGATAAAATGAAAAACTAGAATGTTTTATATATATTAAACCAAGTAAACTTCATATTAAAAAAAATAATAATATATTTATCATTTATTTGAAAATTTATTTTTATGTGAAAAATACAAAATTCATATTTATTTTATTTAATATAGTTATCTTACATTTCAATGGAAAAATATTAAATTTATTTAACCTATTTATATTAATTTTTATTCTAGTGGAAAACAAGAAGTCTAACCCTATGTTAAGGCATGTGTTTATGGCATTTTAGTTTATAAGAAGATTAAGTTGTTTTTTAATTTTATTATTAAATTTTGTTTTTGGCATTTTAGTTTATAGGAAGTTTAAATTATTTTTTAATTTTATTATTAAATTTTATTTTATATTAAATAAATGTATATTAAATTTGTTGGATCACTAAATTATTATTTTTTCTTAATGAAATTAATAATTATTTTCTTGTTATTTGTTTCAATTTTATTTTACATTAATATAAAAATCTCAATACAATTTTGGTGTATAATAATATCTATTTTCTCATAACTTAACATGTTATATTATCATGCTACTAGAAATGATCATAGCCTTGTTCCAAGTCTTCAAATAAAAAAAAAATTATAATCAAATATAAATTTTATTTTAGTATTATTTTAATATCTGTTTTAAAAATTAAATTATGTCGAAACTAAAATTATTTTAATAATAAAATTAAGTTTCACACAAATCAATTAATTAGTTTTAACATTTGTGGTTCCTTTCTGTATTCAAGTTTATGTGATCCCTAATGAATTAAGCAAAGTCTTGGTTTGAAATGCATTGGCCAAAAAAAAGAAAATTTCTTATGTGATTTCTACCGAAAGACTTTACTTAATTTGTGGTTCCTACTGAAGCCTACAACAAGATCATGAATGCTTATGGGACTGGTTACCCCTTCAATTTCAAGGGCATTTTTGTGAGTAAAATAGTCTAGATACATGGTTACAACATTAGGCCAAAATTTAACCTTGCATTTTTCTCCATTGATAATCAACATACCCCTGCCCGGAACCCATCTATCTCCCCATTTTCTTCCAGATCCACAAATCCCTTTTAAGGTCATGAAAATGACATCGAGATTTTTTTTAAACAAAGCTAAGCATTTCTTTCGGCTCTCATAAGTTCAAAACTTGTTATGCTTGCAAAAGTTGTAGAAAACATGCAAATATCCCAAAACCCTAAACTTTATGATGACCTTAAATGAAAATAATCAAGTTGAATTCCATAATATGAAAAATTGACTCAACAACACTAAAAAAAATACCATGACATATAGGACTTAAATGGTAGGACTTATGGAAGGAGCATGAGCACCGCGACCTCTGAACTTCTTGGGATCATAGTGCCTTGGATCAGCCACCAACATAGTATTGTCATACCTGATAAGGGTATCCTTTATATCCTTCTTCGGCTGCTCGTCCATGTATTTCTGGTAGAAGGAAACGACGGCCTTCACAATGCTCTGCGTAATGGCGTAGATCTACAAGTGTGCCCTCCTCATTTCACTCTCATTTTCATATCCACACTAGTGAAGCGATGACGTCCCAATAGAAGAATGGGCTCGAATGCCTTGTAACATAGAATATCAGGTTCTTATAACATATGTGGTTTGTGTACTTGGAAAGGCATTAATAGTCTGCAATCCTCTTTCTATGTCATCTTTCTTGTTTGGGGAGAAGAATCTCATGAAATCCTCCTTAAGGAGGACCCCCTCGGCTGCCTACACACACACATATATATATGCACAATATAAGGCACGACAAAATCATTTTCCAAATTACTTGAGAAAAATGCATTACAACATTATGTAAACCCCAACATACAATTATATATATATATATATATATATATATATATATATATATATATATATATATATATATATATATATATATATATATATATATGCAATATAAGCGACAAAATAATTGTTAAAATTACTTGAAAGAACTACATTATAACATTAGATAAAGATGAATGAATTGCCGCATTGAAGAAAATAGAGAGAGGTTTGTACTTGAAACATAGGTCGTTTCATTAATTGAAAGGGATTGTTGATCTTCAGCTTTATTTTATTTTTTATAATCTTCTTGAATTCTTACCAGACCATTGTGACTCTCTCCCCAAACAATTCTTTTAGAAAATCATCCCTCCATTTCTTCTCCATTCAGCCATTGAGATTTGCTACAACGCCACTCTTAATACCTTCATAATACTATAAACGCATGGCCATTACTAGCCCTCCTTCATCCCACACTCGTTCAATGCCCTTCCAGAGCTCAATGGGGTTGTCATTGTTTCGTAGCGGCAACAACCACCCTCCAAAATTTTTCCTTAGCTTCGTTTTGGAGCCTCCCTACCAACCTTTTACAGTACCTTGTCTTGATTCGACAAACACATAAGCTTCAGAGTTTTTCTAGTACAAAGAGAACCTGTCGATCAAAGCTTGATGTATTCCCCTCATAGGTTGTTCATCCGGACTTGGTCCAGCTGAAGGCTGAGCAACTCCCCCAAGAAATTGCGCAATTCTGGAGGGAAACAAGCCTTCCCTCCAGAAATTGCGCAATTCTGTCTGGCAGCCTATTGGGCTCCAGAATTGCACAATCCTACTAGTCACGCTTCACCCAGAAAACTACGCAATCCTTCCCAGCATGCCTGCTCAGCCCAGGAATTGCACAATCCTAGGTAACAGTCATATGCTCTGCCTAGAAATTGTGCAAATCTCCTAGGAAGCTAGCCCAGCTCCCATCCAGAAATGCACATTTTCTCCCAGCAGTTGAGCAACCTCATGCATGAGCAGTTGGGTTGACCAGCTCCACTCGGGACCAAGGAAACTTGACTTGCATGCATGGCTTTCTTTTTATTGGAATAGCAAAAGGCAACATGCAAAATGCATCCCTTGATTCAGGGAGCTATTTTTAGCAGCCGAAGGTTACATGCAAAGTTCATTTTAGAAACTTTCCTCCAAGTGTCACTTTTTCCTAGATTTGTGGCATGCGCGTCATGAGCTCAAAATTATTTATTCGACACATCAGAGCTCATTCTTTCACATCGATCTTGGAGCTCTGACATCCCAAAACACATCCAAGACTCTTCAACACATCTGACTCAACTATTCACGGGTAAGTGGTCTCAACTTGTCTTTTTCAGCATTTCTATCGCTTTTTGTGTTTTTGCTTGTGTGAGTGTTGTTTTCTTGATTTCTTTGAATGCTTGTTGTCATTTACATGCATACTAGCTTGTACTAGCACTGTTTCAATTTTCGTTGCTATCTCACTATTTTCACATGCATGAAACTATTTTGCACGAATGGTCGCCAATTCGGCGACTTGCTTCACCCACATGCATGTTGATCTGTTTATTGAATACTTCCTTTTGCATAGTTATGGCATCCAGTCACCCAACCTCCCATAAGAAATTGTGCAATCTTTGCCTGTCATTCCCCAAGTATGTGTTAAGTCAATCCCCAAATTCACTTTAGTTTTCGCTCACTAATTTATTACCATGCATGTTGCTTTATATCCAGATCTTTCAAGTGCTCATCCACCTCTTAACAGGACATGATTAACGGCCTCCAAGAGAGCATGATAAAAGGATACAGACAAAAGTGCAACTGGTGTAGTAGTTGAGCAGGTATCCGCGTGTCTACCAATCTATGAAGATACCAAGCTATTTCTAGACAAGGACATCAAGCTAAAATGGCAAGAGGTCAATGAAGCATTTGTAGGCACTTTTGCAGAAGACCTCGAAGATGGTCAAGTGTATGTGAACATTCACAAGTCTGCCTTGTACCGGATTGCATGCAGATACCCCGCGTTCCCATGCGCGGACATGATACACTAGATTGTCTCGTACACTGATCCCGAGACGATGACTCTAAGAAGAGTCAGCGGGATGAAGCTTGCCACCTTATGGGCACATGATTATGATGAGATGTATCGAATTTCAAAGCCATGACTAACATGGAGACTCCTTTCATATTACCTAGCAACAGTGCCAATTCTAGGGACATTCTGAAGAACTAGCTAAAGGAGTCGGCTAGATTCAGGACGACACCCAACCAAATCTATAAGTCGAAGATACTGCGGAAAGCGTATTAATACTTGGTCATATTTTCATGTCGACTATGTGGCCAAGAAAGCAGGAAAAGCTTTCCGCAGACTTGGGTGATCGCGCTGGACCAACTAACCAGAGAGGGTAAACCATGTAACTGGCCTGACATGTTGGCTCATCAGTTGAAGGAATAGGTACTGAAGGCTCAACAGTCACCTGGAGGAATGAAAGCAGAGATCTACGTCTTCGCCTACATCTTAGATGCAATCTGTGCTCGACAGGAGTTCCCGGGCTTGGAGTGGACATGGTCACCGATGGAGATTGCTGTGAACACATATTGTGAGTTGTTGTCTGAATGCAACTTCAGAGGAATAATCACACAACTGTCCGATCATTATTTTACCCTAGTTTACAAGATGATATTCAAACAGTATCCACCCTGCATGTTAAAGGAAGCAATGGAGGCACTGATAGACATTGCTAATTGGTTTTCCTCACCGTCCAACACCTTCATACGAATGTTCAGCGCAGAGAAGCCTCCGCATGTGCTACCAAAGTTTGCCTTGGACATACTCGTCATGCAGGAAGTAACATATGACACCTCGACAAGATCGACAGCTAGACTGCACCAGAAGAAGAAGGCACCTTAGCCCGCTCTTTTGTTGCAGATTGGGTTATACGAGATCTGAAGTATCAAGCAAGTGGATGTCAAATCAGAACTGATGAAGAAGTATCCATTCGACCTCCGAAGCTACAATTCGTATGACCCACATTGTATTGTCAAAGATCATTGCACGAGAGTGCTATTCAATTGGATCCACAGGGGCATTTCATTGGGCCAAGGAGGCCCCATGGACATATTGCTACAGTTTCTCAAGACCCAATGAACAAGTTGGCTTCGCTGTGGAGTGGTTAGCGAAGCAACATACTAGAGAGCATCAACACTAGCAGTAGTAGCAGCAGAGGCAAGCATACCAATGTGCAAAAAGGGCAAGAGGAAGATTGTCGATCGCATGGAGGAAGAGAAAAGTTGCAAGTTCTAAGCAGATCCACTTGTGGAGAAAGCAACTATGGCTATAGAGGCTAAGAGGCAACATCACAACAAGTGAATCGCACAAAGGCAGAGGGACAAGAGAAGAATAGAAGAAGTAGAGAAGGAGTTGCATGAGTTGAAGGAGCAACTCTAAAAAGAGCAAGAGTTGCACAAGCAGGAGAGGGAAGCACAACAGCAATAGGTACAACAAGGGGCGAAACATGTGCAAACAAATGAAACAACACTTGTACAGGTAGTGGATTCATCAGAACAACTGGCATCAGGCAGACATGGTGAACCATCGCAGGAGCAGGACTTCACCCATGAGATAGAACAAGCACTTCAACAGTTGGATACAGATATGGAGCAACGAGAATTGGAATAGGACATCGACCTCATGCCTCACCACCAAGAGGTCGACTTACCCGCTTCACCGCATCCAGATGATGAGCAAGTCTCAAGTGACCAAGGAGGCACTGAGCTCCTTGGATATTAGCCGGAAAGAGAGATGCACAACATCTAATTCGATGAGTCTCAAGATAGAGTTGTGCAGTCTCACAGAGTGTCAACTTCAGAGGATCATACATCTCCTGTGCAAGTTGAGGAACAAGTGATCATGTCTGATGTGCACAAACATCCAACAACATTGGCCGATGCAACTAGAGTGTATGCTGAAGCCACTAGCTCAAGTGTTCACTTTCTGATAGCTAAAAATGAGTGAATGGGTAAAGAACTTCAGATGACCAAGCAAGGAGGAGAGTTGATGATAGCATCCGCCTGAACTGAACTGAAGAAGGAAATACTAGATGAAGTATTGTCCCTTGACACAATTATGTGAGCGTTGTAATCCAAGTTTGGCATCTTGCATAAGGCAGTCTTCCATCTCAACGAATGGCAACAATGATGTGTTAGAAGAGCACATATCTTGAAAAACTTGCATGCTGTTGTTGATTATGTGCAAACATGGATGATGAGATACAAGGGAGCCTCGCTTCACTTGGCTAAGATGATGAAGGCCAATGCGGTCAAGCTGAAGGCACAGATTCGGAGTCAAATCTGGAACTATGAAGAGCTCTCACCGCTCATAACTAGTATACAGGTTTCCCATGCATGTGTGTTTAAGAGTATGGATGTTGTGGTACGCGCACATGCAATCCCATCTGTTGGGACTCTCACCCAGGCAAAGATAAAGTGTTATGAAACGAACTCACAAAAAGATAGAAAAGATAGATGAACGCCTTAGAAATAAGCCTCTTCGAGGGGGCAACCTCCTTTACATTACACAAATGAACAATTATTGGATGATACAAATGACAAGGCCTCCTTTCTATATGTAGGAGTCTAAGGGGTCATAATATAATCAGAGCCAACAAAACAATAATAGTGTAAGGGCACAATAATAATAATAGTGGGCTTCTATGGGACATAATAATAATAATACGGGGACTGCATGGGCAGAACAATATAATAAGGGGGTTGTACTAATAACAATAAGGGGTTACACTAGTATTATAGGGACCTAACATGCCCCTCTCCTTCTAAAAGTGTTGTCCTCAATGCTTGAGTAGTTCTTGATGCTTCTGTATAAAATTCTTGTCCTCCCATGTGGAATATTCAGTGGATAAGTTCTTCCACTTTATGAGATACTCTGAAATTGATTGATTTTGTAGCTGTCGGGTTCTTGTTCCTGTGACTGCTCCAAGTTCCAATATGATTTTTCGTTACTCGTCAAGTTCTGACAATATTGTTTGAATTGGGATCTTTTGCAACTTTTGAATGAGTGGCCACACTTCTTCGTCCTTCTTCCATTCATCCCTTGCTTCGTTTATCCAATCTGGTTGGATAATAGAAATAACACAAAATAATGCTTCCATGTCCTCATCCATTCTTGAGAGTGCATATGCAATAACATTTTTCTTCCCTTTTTTGTAGATGATTTCCAAGTCATAACCCAACATATTTGTGACCCATTTTTTTTATTCCTCTAAAGATAATTTTTGTTCTAAAAAGTATTTAAGACTATCATGATCCATTTTTACCTTGAAGTGTCTTCCCATTAGGCAAGGTCACCATTTCTTAAGTGCATGTAATATTGCCAACATTTCCTTCTCATAAATAACTTGCTTAAGATGTAGCGGTAAATACCCAATCGCCTACATCAAAACTTCTTCCATTGCAATCTTGATTTGCTGTTGTTTCATTTGATTCTGCACCAAAGTAGCGTTATCCTTTAAAAGTTGGAGAACTCGTTGTTGATGCTTGATGTGATCTTTCACTGCTTGAATCTTTTTCTTCTTGATATGTCCTTCTATCTTGAGAGTTTGAGGAGTGATAATTTTTCCAATGCATTACAAGATATGGTCGGATTCATTTCTTGATGACGGATGGGATCTTTCACTTCTTGAAAATTTTTCTTCTTGGTATGTCCTTCTATATTGATAGTTTGAGGAGTGGTAATTTTGGACAATGCATTACAAGATATGGTCGGATTCATTTCTTCTTTCTCAATGTGATCTTTCACTTCTTGAACCTTTTTCTTCTTGATATGTCCTTCTATCTTGATAGTTTGAGGAGTGGTAAATATTTCCAATGCTTTACAAGGTATGGTCGGATTCATTTCTTCTTTCTCTGGGGTTGGTTTCTAGTGTATATCCTCTTTTTTTGATGTTTCTCGATCCTTTTCTTCCTCCTCTTCACAATCAATGTAAAATAATTTCTTCTCAGCACACTTATGACCTTTAATGTATTTGTTATCACAATTGTAACAAAGTCCTTTTGCTCTTTTTTCTTCCAATTGTTGTGGTGTCACCCTTGTAGGTTGTGGAAGGCTAGGAGAAACAACACTTCCATCTTTATAGTTGTGAGGGGTAGAATTCCTTGTTTCCATAATTTCTCTTTCAATTTTTCTCGCCAAGTTACCTGAATGCCTTCTCCAATGAATCAGGTTCCAAAGAAGAACCTCATGTTGAATGTTATCCTTTAAAGTCCCTATGAAGACATCAATCCTTTGCTTCTCTGGAATATAGTTTACCCTTACATTCAATTTTTGAAAGTCCTCAATGTGCTTTTCCATTGAAACCTTTTGTTTGAGATTTATCAATAGGCTAAAGAAGTTGTTTCTCTTTGTATCCTAATAATGTGCTGTCATTTCCTCCATGAAAATTGACCACATGACAAGTGGTTTACGATAAAAAAGCCCTTTATACCATAAAAATTGATTTGGATCTAAATAATGAGATGCAATACATACCTTTTGTAACAGTGGTACACCATGTTGATCAAAATAGTTCTCCATCTGTAGTATCCAATTTACTGGATCCTTGCCATCGAACTTCCTCATCTCGATTTTTCTTGATTTTGGGAGCTCGATCTTGAAACGATTGTAACTTTGTAATATCTAATCTTCTAGTTCTAAATTCATGCCCTGCAGTAGCCCTCTGCGTCCTCCTTCCAATGCCACCAGTCTAATCGAAATTGAATTCTCCAAGAAAGAGTTATACACAATCTCCCAAGATGACCTGATTATATACTTTTTCGAAAGAGTGAACTTGTATGAGTTCCATGTGTCACTATTTTGACCTTCGGATATGAAAAATATACACAAAAAACTACAGTCCGTCCTATTTCTATAACTTCTTACGAAATTTCAATCTGATGCTCAGAGAGATAGTTATGACAATTTTCCCTAGGTCACCTGTTTAGGATGTAATTCGGGCGTCTTCCAAAAGCCTAACTTCCTTAGATCATATATCCAGAAATATAGTGAGACAAGATGTGAAATTTAGGCCCGAGATTCAAATCGATGTCTTCTCAAATGGGTTTATTTTTTAGCTTCTGAAACTTCGTATCAACAAATTTATAGCACAAATTCAACGATGACTTGTTTTAGATGAAATTTTGGAACTTGGAAAACCCTAAATTCCTCAGATCATATCTCCAAAACTATAGCGAGACAAGATCTGAAATTTGGACCCAAGGTTCAGCGCGATTTCACCTCAAATGGGTTTTCTTTAGCTTTTGAAACATTACAAAAAAAACAGTTATAGTGAAAAGGCCACGATGACCTGTTTGGATCAGCGAAACCATAGAATCCAAAGCTATGATACCAAATGTTATGAAACCAACTCAAAAAAAGATATGAAAGATAGATGAACACCTTAGAAATAAGCCTCTTCGAGAGGGAAACCTCCTTTACATTACACAAATGAAAAATTATTGGATGATACAAATGACAAGGCCTCCTTTCTATATGTAGGAGTCTAAGGGGTCATAATATAATTAGAGCCGACATAACAATAATAATATAAGGGCATACTAATAACAATAGTGGGCTTCTATGGGGCACAATAATAACAATATAGGGACTACATGGGCACAACAATATAATAAGGGGGTTGTACTAATAACAATAAGGGGTTACACTAGTAGTATAGGGACCTAACATAAAGGCACAGGTCTAAATAGAGCTTGACTCGTACTTCAACGAGTTGATGCGCATTGCTACCAGCCCAGACTTTCCCATCAATGCAGACATCATGCACAAGTATGTTGCTGGTCCGGCTGCATTGAAGACAATGATGCGCATGCTTACAGACGAGTTGGACAGAGGAGCCTAATCAATGTACCCGGATGCTATGGAGGCAAGAGTCAGGTTCTAGAAAGATGTCACCTTGGAGCACACGGATAGCATCGTGGACTACTGATATTGGCATCAGTATGTTACTGTTGATCAGCGCGAGGATGTTGAGGAGTTGGACTTCCATGGTTTTCTAAGTCATAGTGATGTCTAGCATGGCTTGCTCAAGCCATTTCTCTCACATGGGTACATGTGAATTATAATGTAATGTCTTGGGAAATGTAAGTCAAGTGTCGATAGTGGGATGTAACAGTGATAAAGTATATGAAGAGTCATGAGGGTAGTTGAATTGTCACAAAGGGGAATGTTAAGGGTCACCCGACCCTTTGCTATAAATAGTCTCTCATAACTCATTGTAGAGGCTTTTGGTTAGACAAGCTTCCGATAAGACTATCTTGGAGAGAGCTTGGACAATATTGTAATGAGCCTTGGCTTCTCCACTGTGTAGAGCTAGTACATCTCTTTGGAGGAGCATGCGGTTGTGGCTGTAACGTTCTGCTATCGGAACTAGTGGTTGGACATGGATGTATTGTATGACCGGAACTTACACTTCTTAATATAACAAGAGCCAACACATTTCATGCATATGTTGTATTGCATTCTATGCTATCTGGTTTACTCTAAGTGATATATGTATTGGTTTTCTTACACATGCATGTATATCTATCTATGTATGTATGTATGTATGTACGAATCATTCTAAAATGTGTTGTTGGTTTAACCATCACTTTGGATTGCTTGCTAACTATCCTTCCATGTTGTGATGTATCTTTGCTTGTGTGTTCCCTTCTTAATTGCATGCTATCACAGGTTTCCAAGGGGTGCACTAACCTCAACCTCGTGTGTTAGAACCTCTCATGCACCTTCCTTGGCTCGCTATAATTGTCACACCCTTGCTACCAACAGAGTTATCTTACTTACCTCTATGTGAAATCATGGTCAAGGCATTACAATACGACCCACTGCTGGGACTCCTACACCAAACAGTCTGAGGTCAAATTGGGACTTCTTACCAGGGAGATCCCTTGACATGTTGGAAGGTCTAGCACTGTCAACATTTCTAGTGCTAGAAGGAGGGCGAGATGATAAGATGTGTCCTCTCATCTTGTTTTGAACCTTTGCCTTTCTATCATGGATTCTTTCACTCTTCTCCCTCCATGTTGTTTTTTGAATCATGAAGATGTCACCATTACGAGAGAGTTCTTTGATCTCTTGTCCACTTACACGTATGATGGTGAAGGTGAAGTGGCCTGGCTCGAGTTCTTAAATGACTTTCTTTCCATGCTTCATGAGGAAGATGGGTGTTCTGACGAATAGGCCAGCTTGCTGCTTGCATACACACTTCACGAATCTCCACTTCGATGGTTGTGCAGCCTATCGGCTGACAACGTGCACTCACTTGAGAATTTATGTGATCTTATTGAAGAAACTTTCTATCATTTTGATCTAGACCATCTTGACCAAAAACCATTACAACAACGGAAGGCTCCTCATGAATTAACTATGGATTTTTGGCAATGCTTCCGTGACTTGGAGTTTCAAGCTCCAAAGAGCCAGCTGAAATTTTTCTATCTTTGTGACTCGTTCGAGTATTATGTTAAGAAATCTGCTCATCCCAAGAATAAGTTTGAAATCAAGCCTCATTCAACATTCTTTAGTGATGGAGTTGGGCAATCCCAGACAGAGATGGTCACTTTCACAAGTGACTGTTTTCCATCCCCTCATCAAACAGCTCCACCACTGCAAAGTGATGTTGAGGATCATGCTCACACACTTGTTCAGTTGTCACATCCTCCCAACATCACTTCGCTTAATTTTTGCGAAGATTTGGTTGTGATTCCATCGAGTTGTCACATGCATTTTGTTCCAAAACCTCTGTCTTCGCACTCAGCTGTTCCTCTAGATGATATTGTCTTGTCTTCTTCCATTCCGGACTCTACACTTGTTGTGAACGAGGAACAAGCCACTAACGTAGTTGGTGTTGCATAACCAACATGCGTTGTCGTTCATGAAGAATGTGAGTGGGAGCTTGAGCATCAACACTCGGTGAAGGATGACTCCCTTCTGTCTGAGCCCCCTCCATTATTTCCTGACATCTTTGGTGAACCTGCCATCCATGATTTCACATGTGTATCTTCATCCATGGATGTACCCATTGTTGATCAGTCACAAGACACATTGGATGTTATTCCATCATTCGACAATGGAGAGGATAAGTTATTCATCGAAAATCCACTTGATCTTTCATCTGTCTTTTTCGGAAACACAGAGGATGATTTTGTCTGCTTTTCATCTACCCCTCTGTTTGATTCATTAGATCATGAGCATGCCAATGAAATTGTTGATTATCCTGATAATGGTTGTCATGATCCATTTACCCCTATATTCGATCACGATCATGATCCTATCGCAGTTGATTTTTCGAAGCCACCAGTCTATGATGATCTATCTGACGATGAAGTTGAAACACCCAAGACTTTTGAGGCACTTCAACACAAGCTAATGGTTATGTCAGGCCCTCGCTCTCTTGAGGTTAGTCTTACTTCCGATCAGGAAACTGTTCAACCACCCACGACTCCTCATCACTCATTTGTATGCATTGAAGATCAATCTCACACACAGATCACACGATCCTATCCCTCATGCATTGGAGGAATCCTACATTGTAAGAACACGTTCACGATGCTAGTTGTCTTTGTTTATTTCGTTTGCTTGCATGACACAGTCAAGAGTGTGAATATGCCTCAAAGTTGCACGTAGTGTCACATAGCACCATGATAAGTCCACAGATTGCTTCTCATGCGCTTGCACTCACTTATGTCCTGTGGGCACTTTGAAACATGAAGTGTGTTTGTCTTCATTGTTATATATTTCTTTCTTGTTGGTTCACACAACTGGGTTGCTCGCGAACCAAGCCTTCACCAACATGGCTCAACCAATGCGCCAGTGGAAACATTGGAAATATCACTTCAAGTGATCAGGCCCATGCACCGTTAGTTTAGGAGTACGAGTAGTGTTTGCTTTCAGCTGGTTTTCTTTCATGCTTGTTTTCTTACTTGCTTTGTTTGTTGGTTTATCTCCTTGCTTGTTTTCTTACTTGCTTTGTTTTCGCTTTCACTTCTACTTCTTCTTTTCTTTGTTGTTTATTGTTTGCTTGTCTCGTTCGTAGGTTAGTTTCACATGAAACCATGTATGACTCTTGAAACAAGCTGGGTAAAGTGCAAGAGGCCTTGTACAACTATCAATACTTGGTTATCTGTCATCCTGCCTCTGTATGAAGAACTTGTTACTCTTAGTCCATGATACGTTGATGGAAAATACATACTATTCGAAGTGAACCTTGGTGAAAACACAACACTTGCGCGCTAATTAGTGTCACCTACTCTAGTCGGTTGTTTTTGGGTTAACCTTTGTCAACTCAGTCAAGTAGAGTAAGGTGAGGGGGAAAAACTTAACATGCACGTCAAAGATATAATAAACTAATTCTCTGTTGGAACAATATCTTCTGCTCTTAATAATTCAGGATCCCTCTCCTGCCTCTGAAATGAATAAGTGCTATGCACAATTGAAAATATGAAAAATGAAAAGTGAAAAAAATCAAAATAAAAAATGAATAAGGCAAATAAGAGAAAGGATTCTTGCATAGAGTGGTGATGCAAGTAACTCTGTCCGGGTACTGACTAGTCTCGCTGATAGCGGAGCCATGCTTATGTTCCTATGTGACTCCACCGGGGTACTGTCCAGGACTACTGGTAGCGGAGCAACACCAAAGATGAAACTAGGACTCCGACGACTATATTGCTTGTGCACTAATATACCCCTTAACCCCAATCGAAACAGCTATGTTGCCTTAGCTTGGAATGTGTGTCAATCGACCAAGAGCTTGATAGATGCTACATCTTACAATCAAGCTAGTGTGAAACCAAGATGAACTGAGAACTGAACAATACTTCCGAACGTGTTAGACTTGCTTTTCACGAACAAGGTCCATTCAGAGAGTTGGAGTTCTGCTAGTGTGTCACCAAGTGTTGTAGTGGCTACAACCACCCTCGAGAATTTTGCCTTAACTTTGTTTTGGAGCCTCCCTTCAAACGTTTCACAGGACCTTGTCTTGATTCATAAAGTACACAAGCTTTAATGTTTTTCTGGTACAAAGATAGCATGTCGATTAAAGCTTGATGCATTCCCGTCACAGCTTTTCATCTAGACTTGGTCCAACTGCAGACTGAGTAGCTCCCCCAAGAAATTCTAAAATTCTGGAGGGCAACCAACCTTCCCTCCAGAAATTGCGCAATTTTGTCTGGCAGCCTACTCGGCTCTAGAATTACGCAATCCTTCCAGTCAGGCTTCACCCAGAAAACTGTGCAATCCTTCCTAGCAGGCCTACTCAGCCCAGGAATTATGCAATCCTGGGTAGCAGTCAACTGCTTTGCCTAGAAATTGTGCAAATCTCCTCGGCAGCCAACCCAACTCCCACTCTAAAATTTGCATTTCTCCCAGCAATTGAGCAGCCTCATGCATGAGCAGTTGGGTTGACCAGTTCCACCCCGGACCAAGGAAACTTGACTTGCATGCATGGCTTGATTTTTCCGAGAATAGCAAAAGGCAACATGCAAAAAGCATCCCTTGATTTAGGGAGCTATTTTTAGTAGCTAGAGGTTACATGCAAAGTTCGTTTTAGAAACTTTCCTCAAAGTGTCTCTTTTTCCTAGATTTGTGGCAGGCGTGTCATGAGATCAAAATTATTTATTCACCGCATCAAATATCATTCTTTCACATCGATCTTAGAGCTCTAACATCCCACAACACATCCAAGACTCTTCGACACATCTTGCTCATCTATTCACGGGTAAGTGGTCTCAACTTGTCTTTCTCAACATTTTTGTCGCTTTTTGTGTTTTGGCTTGGGTGAGTGTTGTTTGCTTGATTTCTTTGAACACTTTCTGTCGTTTACAAGCATACTATCTTGTACTAGCAATATTTCATGTTTTGTTGCTATCTCACTGTTGTCACATGCATGAGACTGTTTTGCATGAACGGTCGCTGATTCGGCGACTTGCTTCACCCACACACATGTTGATCTTTTTACTAAATATTTCACTCAATGTTTGCATGCACGACCAATCACTTCTACTTTCACTTAGTTTTTCCATGCATTCACTTTTAGATTTTCTTTAAGTTGCCCATCGGCAGGTTTGGGCAGCCTTGGCCCGGACTCTACCTCACCAGACAACATCGCGTAATCTGGAGAAGGAAAGCTCTGTCTTCCTCTCCAGAATTGCGCATTTTTGCATAGACACTGTTCTCCAGGAATTTTTTGCGCATTTATGAAGGATAATGACTTATGGCCCAAAAATTTTTGCAATGTAGTCCCTGAGCCTGCAGTCATTGCTAGCTGGAATTATGCATTGCACAATCGCAGCAGTCAGCCTGGATTTCATATTGCACAAATCCAACAGCCAGTCTTGCCTCCCAGAAAAGCTCAGAATTTCTTTTGTGTAGTTATGGCAGTTATTTACCTAGCCTCCTAGAAGAAATTTCACAATCTTTGCATGTCATTCCCCAGGTATGTGTTAAGCCATTCCTTGAATTTGATTTGGTTTTCGCTGACAGATTTCTTACCATGCATGTTGCTTTGTCTCTAGACATTTTAGGTGTTCATATACCTCTTAGTAGCACATGATCAATGGCCTCCAAGAGAGCATGATCAAAGGACACAGACGAAAGTGCAACTAGAGTAGTAGTCACATGTCTACCAATATATGAAGATACAAAGTTGTTCTAGAGAAGGACATCAAGCTGAAATGGAAAGAGGTCAATGAAGCATTTGCAGGCACTTTTGCATAAGACCTCAAATATGGTTGGGTGTATGTGAACATTCACAAGTTTGGCTTGTATCGGATTGCATGCGGATACCCCACATTCCCATGCGCGAACATGATACACTGGGTAGTCTCACATACTGATCCTGAGATGATGACTCTAAGCAGTGCCAGTGAGACGAAGCTTGCCACCTTCTGGGCACATGATTATGATGAGATGTATCAGATGTTGAAACCTATGACTATCATGGAGACTCCTTTCAGCTTACCCAGCAGCAATTCCAATTCCAGGGACATTATGAAAAACTGGGTAAACGAGCCGACTAGATACAGGATGACACCCAACCAGATCTATAAGACGAAGATACTGCGGAAGGTGTATCAATACTTGGTCATATTTGCATGTCGACTATGTGGCCAAGAAAGCACGAAAACCTTCCTGCAGACTTGGGTGATCGCGCTGGACCAACTGGCCAGAGAGGGTAAACCATGTAACTGGTCCAACATGTTGGCTCATTAGCTGAAGGAACATGTATCAAAAGATCGATAGTCACCCAGAGGTATGCAATTTTTTTTTACATGTCCTCCTACATGTTAGATGCAATCTGTGCCCAACAAGAGTTCTCGGGCTTGGAGTAGGCATGGTCACTGATGGAGACTACTACGAACACATATTGTAAGTTGTTGTCCGATTGCAGTGTCAGAGGGGTAATCACACGGCTGTCTGATCATTTTGTTACCCCATTTTACAAGATGATATTCGAACAGGATGCGCCCTGCATGTCGAAGGAAGCAATGGAGGCACTGATAGACATTGCTGATTGGTTTGTGTCACCGTTCAACATCTTCATACGAATGTTCAGCATGGAGAAGCCTCCGCATGTTCTATTGAAGTTTTCCTTGGACATAGTCATCATGTAGGAAATAACATATCACATCTCGATGGGATTGATAGCCAAATTGCACTGGAAGAAGAAGGCACCTTGGCCCGCTCTTCCGTTGCGGATTGGGTTATACGAGATTTGGAGTATCAAGCAAGCAAATGTCAAAGGAGAACTAATGAAGAAGTATCCATTCGACCTCTGAAGCTATAATCCGTATGATGCACATTGTATTGTGAAAGATCACTGCACGAGAGTACAATTCAACTGGATCCACAGGGCATTTCATTGGGTCAAGGAGGAACATGGAGATATTGCTACAGTTTCTCCAGACCCAGTGAACAGGTTGGCTTCACTGTGGAGCAGTTAGCGAAGTAACATGAGGCAACATCTTAGAGAGCACTAGCACCAGCAGCACTAGCATCAGAGACAAGCATACCAGTGCACGACAAGGGCAAGAGGAAGATTGTCGATCACATGGAGGAAGAGCAAAGCTGCAAGTTCCGAGCAGATCCACTTGTGGAGAAAGAAGCTATGGCTATAGAGGCGAAGAGGCAACAACGCGACAAGTGAATCACGCAAAGGTAGAGGGATAATAGAAGAATGGAAGAAGCAAAGAAGGAGTTGCATGAGTTGAAGGATCAACTCTGGAAGGAACAAGAGCTTTGTAAAGAGGAGTGAGAAGCTCAGGAACAACAAGTACAACAAGGGGCGCAACATGTGCAAACATATGAAACAACACCCATACAGGTAGTGGATTCATCAAAACAACTGGCATTAGGCAGACATGATGAACCATCGTAGGAGCAGGACTTCACCCATGAGATAGAAGAAGCACTTCAACAATTAGATACAGATATGGAGCAATGGGAATTAGAACAAGACATCGACCTCATTCCTCACCACTAAGAGGTCGACTTACCCGCTTCACCGCATTCAGATGATGAGCAAGTCTCAAGTGACCAAGGAGGCACTGAGATCCTTGGAGATCATTGGGAAAGAGAGATGCACAACGTATCATTCGATGAGTCTCAACATAGGGTTGTGTAGTCTCACAGAGTGTCAACTCTAGAGGATCATAGATCTCATGAGCAAGTTTAGGAACGAGTGATAATGTTTAACGTGTGCAAACATCCAACGGCCTTGGCCGATGGAACTAGAGTGTACGCTGAAGCCACTAGCTCAAGTGTCCACTTTCTGATAGCTGAAAATGAGCGAATGGCTAAAGAACTTCAAATGTCCAAGCAAGGAGGAGAATTGGTGAGAATGTCCACGTGAGCTGAACTGAAGAAGGCAATACTAGATGAAGTATTGTCCCTTGACACAGTTATACGAGCATTGTACTCCAAGTTTAGCACTGTGCATAAGGAAGTCATCCATCTCAATGGATGGCAACAATGATGTGCTAGAAGAGCACGTATCTTGACAAACTTGCATGCTGCTATTGATTACATGTAAACATGTACGATGAGATACAAGGGAGCCCCACTTCACTTGCCTAAGATGATAAAGGCCAATGCAGTCAAGCTAAAGGCATGTATCTGGAGTTTGATCCGGAACTATGAAGAGCTCCCGCAACTCATCACTAGTATACAGGCTTCCCATGCACGTGTGTTCAAGAGTATGGATGTTCTAGTGTTGCACATGCGATCCCATCAGTTGGGACTCTCACCCAAGAAAAGACAAAGGCATAGGTCTGACTAGAGCTTGACTCATTCCTCGACGAGTTGATGCACATTTCTACCAGTCCAGACTTGCCCATAAGTGTAGACATCATGCAGAAGTATGTTGCTGGTCTGACTGGATTGAAGACAATGATGCACATGCTTACAGGCGAGTTGGACAGAGGAGCTCGAGTAGTGTACTAGGATGCTATGGAGGCAAGATTCAGGTTCTAGAAAGATGTCACCTTGGAGCACATGGACATGGTCGCAGACTATCAATCTCGGAATCAATATGTTACTGTTGATCACAGCGAGGATGTTGAGGAGTTTGACTTCCATGGTTGTCTAAGTCATAGTGATGTCTAGCATGGCTTGCTCAAGCCATTTCTCTCACATGGGTACATGTGCATTGTAATGTAATGTCTTGTCAAGTGTAAGTCAAGTGTCGATAGTAGGATGTTACAATCATAGAGTAGATGAAGAGTCATGAGGGTAGTTGAACTGTCACAAAGGGGAATGTTAAGGGTCACCACACCCTTTGCTATAAATAGTCCCTCATAACTCATTATAGAGGTTTTTGGTCAGCCAAGATTCTAATAAGACTATCTTGGAGATAGCTTGGACAGTATTGTAGTGAGCCTTGGCTTCTGCACTTCATAGAGCTAGTACATGTCTTTGGAGGAGTAAGCGGCTGTGGCTGTAACATTCCGCTATCAAAATTAGTGGTTGGACATGGATGTATTATATGACTAGAACTTACACTTCTTAATATAACAAGAGCCAACATGTTTCATGCATATGTTGTATTGTATTCTATCCTATCTAGTTTACTCTAAATGAAACATGTATTGGTTTTCTTACGCATGAATGTATAACTATCTGTGTATGTACGTATGAATCTTTCTGTAATGTGTTGTTAGTTTAACCATCACTTTGGATTGCTTGCTAACTTTCCTTCCATGTTGTGATGTATCTTTGCTTGTGTGTTCCCTTCTTAACTGCGTGCTATCACAGGTTTTCAAGGAGCGCACTCACCTGAACCCTCGTGTGTTATAACCTCTCATGCACCTTCCTTGGCTCCTTGTAGCTATCACACCCTTGCTACCAATAGAGTTATCTTACTCCTTTTCTCAGAATCTTTTTACACTTCCTTTGTGTGCAAAATTTATAAATCTCTCTTCACAATTATATTTGTTTATTGTTTGTCTAATTTAGAATTCAAGACTTATTGCTTAGTATAACTTCTAAGTGTTCACTTTTATAACAATAAAACGTTTTTATATTTTTTACTAAGATAATTTTGTTTTGTTAGTTTTGGCCTAATTTAGAATTGAAGACTTCCACTTCCACTTCTTAGAGCTTGTTTTTGTGTGCACTTTTCTATTATTAATTTTTTTAGTCTGCGTTTTTCCTAATTTAGAACTCAAAACATGCCACTTATTATATCTTTTTTCGTGTCCACTTTTTCTAATTGTGAGAACATTTTTATATTTTTTATTAAAACGATTATGATTTTTTCTGAGTTTAGACTTCTATGATTCATAATGTTTAGAAGAGATTTTTTCTTTTGGAGAGATCACATCGAATAATTTCTTGGAGCCAATGTTTCGAACCCTCTACTTCAAAACAATCTTTATGTGTTGAAAAAAAAAAATTATATGGAGAAAATAAAGGAAGTCAAAAGTAGGATCAATACAAATTACTAAAAATGGGATCAATGAAAAAAATAAAGAAAAATAATATAAATAAATAAATAAATAAAAACAAATTATAATAATACAAATAAATGAATAAATAATAAACACCACATATGTATTGAGAAGATGGATAACAATTTGAATAGGTATGAAGGTTGGAAAATTAGCAGCAACTGGATCCCTGCTCTCCATTCCTAGTTTTTTTTTGTTTTCGAAATTGCCTATTTCTTTAGTCTCCTTTATATTTAATTTGATTATTTATTCATTTATTTGTATTGTTATAATTTATTTGTATTTATTTATATTATTAATTTTTTTTCATTGATCCTGTTTTTAGTAATCTGTATTGATCTTGCTTTTGACTTCCTTTATTTTCTCCATATATTTTTATTTTTATTTTTTATATTTTATATTTTTATTTATTTTATTTTATTTTTTTCTTCAATACATGAGGATTGTTTTGAGCATTTGATTTCTTTTTACTTTGACTTTAAATATATATAAAAAAAAAAAGTAAATAATTTTTGATTTTTTTGACTTTCTCATGGATGAATTTGTTTTCTCTGAAGTATTTACACCTATATATATATATATATATATATATATATATATATATATATATATATATATATATTGCTAATGTTAGATCAGGTACTCCACTTTTGCCTTTATTATCAACCATAGTAGAGGGTTCGAAACATTTTATTTTATTTTTCTCTTCAATACATGAGGATTGTTTTGAGCATTTGATTTCTTTTTACTTTGACTTTAAATATATATAAAAAAAAAGTAAATAATTTTTTATTTTTTTGACTTTCTCATGGATGAATTTGTTTTCTCTGAAGTATTTACACCTATATATATATATATATTGTTAATGTTAGATCAGGTACTCCACTTTTGCCTTTATTATCAACCACAGTAGAGGGTTCGAAACATTGGCTCCAAAAAATTATTTGATGTGATCTCTCAGAAAGAAAAAATCTCTTTGAAATGATTATGACTTTTATTTTACCAAATTAATATGTTAAGTTGCATTATTTTAAATAGATATTTTAAATTTTTGATTCAATAAAAAAATATTTATATGAGAAAGCAAGATATTTTAATACTACAATAAATGTTAAAATTACAACAAGAAATGCTAAAAATAACATTTCAGGATATACTCTAACTTTGTTTGAATTAGCAAAAAATAGAAATTCTAAAAATAACATTGCTATAAATAGCATTTCAGGATGGATTCCTATTTTAGTTAGTCCCTGAACTAAAATAGAGAAGTAAAATTTGAATTTTATATTAGCAACTGTTTGTGAAATAATTAATTAATTCATCTTGAGTTAGTTAGTTGTAGAAAATCAAACATGAAGTCTATGTGGGGACATGCAACAATTTCTCCATTGATTGAGGAATTTATCCCTTAGTTAAAGAGATAAGGATGAGTTGTAATTAGTTAGATCAGTTAACTGAGTTAAGTCCAACAATTTGTGGAATTAATTGTGAGTTCAGTTAGTCAATGCTTGCATGCATGTAACTGGTGCTCTCCAGATAACTGAATATTCTCTCATAAGTAACTCATGCATGTCAATTCAGTCAGAGACTCAACTGAGATCAGAGGAAGGGACAATGTACTATCCGTTGGAGGATTTTTCCTATATAGGAAACTCAGCCATGCAGAAGGAACTATCTCCTTTAGGATTGCGCAGTTAGATCAGAGGTTAGTGAGCGTGTGAAGAGGCCAATTCACACAGGTGGCAGCATTGGACACCAAGGAAAACTGCGGAAGGAAATAGGAGGCTTGGAGGGTAAAGGAGAAGGTTTTTGAGAAGTCTTTGACTGTCTATGAGCAGCAGTTGGATTGCAGAGAGAGCAGGATAGCTTGTGAGTTGATTCTTTTTGTAATCTGAACATATTTTAGGGGTGATTTTGGGGGCGAATGTTGGCCCTTTGACGAAATTAAGGAGTTTTAAATTTTTAGTGGGCGATTATTTTGTATCATAGTACATTTTTACAAATCACCTCAAATAGCCCACCTTCTTTTAAGGGAGAGGGTAAAAAAGGTAGATTTAGCCCTTGAAATTAGGAGTTACAACCTTCCATTCGCCCATTTTCAAGAATATGTTTTATTTAAGTGAATCCATTCGCCCATTTTCTAGAATAGGTTTTATTTAAGTGAATCCTATGGGCCAAAGGCCCAAATACCATATTTATAAAAGAGGTATGGTAAATTAATAAAAATATAAATAAATGAGAAGTATGGTAAATAAATAAAACATTTTTTATATTTACTCCATAAGTCACCTTATATACATGCAAGGGTCTAAACAAATAAAAATATAAGTAAAGTGGAGGTATGGTAAATAAATTAAACGTTTTTTTATACTTACTCAAAAGGTATGGTAAATAAATAAAAATATAAATAAACTAGACGCATGGTAAATAAATAAAACCTCCTTTTATATTTAGTCCATAACCCTCGTTCTATTTATGAAGGCTCAAGAAAGAGGTTTTATTTAAGTGAATCCTATGGGCCAAATACCATATTTGTAAAAGAGGTATGGTAAATTAATAAAAATATAAATAAACGAGAGGTATGGTAAACAAATAAAACATTTATATTTACTCCATAAGTCACCTTATATTTACGTAACACTCAAAAAATGTGTTATATTTAGGTGAAACCTATGGGCAAAATACTATGGGACAAATACCATGGACTAGATTGTTATTAATACCATGCAAAAAAACATTATTAACCCTAATATTAGTATTAATAAAAATAAAAATGGCACATGGTATTGACCCATGGTATTCACCAAAATGGCACATGGTATTGACCCATGGTATTCACCTGGAATGTATCCTATTTAAATGGGGGAATTAAACCAACATAGATCCATCTTTACTTTGGATCTACTAACCCCCGAGAGGTATAAAATATCGTGATATGAAAACTAGCATAGAGTGAAAAAATATTTGATCCGATCAAGAGTAAAAATGGATGTTGTAATTTAATGTATGTTAAACATTTTAGCTTGGTTAAACTAAAAAATAAAATAAAAATCAACTATTCATTTGATTAATTTTTATAAATTATTATTAGTAATTTTTAAGCTCCAGGTTTATGATAACCCATGGTATTGACCCATGGTAATACCATGGTATTCATGTGAGCATAGACTATTTAAAGGGGAAATTCTATCATCTTAGATCCATCTTAATTCTGGGTCTACCAAGTGCTCAGAGGGATAAATAGATTTCATCCTTGTAAGAGTGGTAGATGTGGAGTTAAGATGGATATAGGTTGGTTTTTATGATAATGAAGATATTAAATAGACTTAGGAAATTATATTGTAAAAACATTTTAAGGTGAATGGTTAAAGCATAGACATTGGACAAGTATATTTGTATACTTCTGTTTTAAACTGAAACAAATCAGAGCTAAAAGGAATGGATTGATTACACTAGTCATCCTTCTATAACTTTCCAACATATGCTGGAGTAAACAGATTGTAATTTGGGTAATTTTTCTAATTGCAAATAGGAACATACTTGTGTATTGGCAGGGTGGTTACGAGTTCCCTAGAAGTGATGAATTTGAATTTTTCTTGGTTTTATATATAGTATTAGGTTTTTTCTCATGCTTTCTGTGAATGGCATGGGTGAATTTTATCCTACACCTACTAGGTTATCGATATGTAATTTCGGTAATTTTGATTTCAAAAGATATTTTAAATAAATGCAGTGATTTCATTTGTGTATTCAATAAACACAAGATTTTATAATTGAGTAAAATATTCGCCATGCCTGGTGAGAGATTCGCCAAAAAATTACATATACATATCATATTATTGATAAAATCGCCTTCCATTTTTCCTATATACCATGGAGATTCGCCCATTTATTATACATGTAAATTTAGGGGGGGTTCTTAAAATTTTCCCCGACATATTTCCACTTGTATGATAACATAGAGATTGGGGTTTTACGCTGAGGCTTTCCCTGGGTTATTTCTTCTGTGTTATGTGTGATTGAATCTTCTTCTCTATTATATGTGTTTTATTTGGTCTTGCTCAAAATCGATTAAGCTTCCACATTTTTTATTGTAGAATTAGATTAAGTATTTTGCTTTAGTACATTTCATAATCAGTTTAATCTATGGTGAAATTTCTACATGTTATCAAAGCAAAGGTGATCAAGGCGAAGAACAATATACAAGAAGGGAGAAGCTCGAAGTTTGAGGTTCTTGAATATAGAAATTGAGTTCTTATCACATCTCAATTTCACCAATGGCATTCAACGGTTTAAGACTCGAATATGCTCTTGATGGCAGTTCGAATTATATAGCCTGGAAGGATCACATGGAAGTAGTATTATAGGATAACGATCTAAAGGACTTCATTGATCAAAAAGTCCCCAAGTCGACTGATGCTATTGAATTGGCGGAATGGAAGAAATGTGTGGCTAGAGCAAGGAGAATCCTTCTGGAGGGAGTTCGAGACCAATTAGTCTCAAGTCTCCATGGGAAGGAGACACCATTTTTGATGTGGAAAACATTGAAAGATCTATATCAAAATAGTAGCGATAAGAGGAAGTTGGCACTGAAAGAAAAGCTTCGGAAAATCAAGTGTGAAAAGGGCGACACGATCTCTACGTAGTTGAAAAAGCTCACCGCCTGCAGGGATGAGCTTGGAAGCGTAGGGATCACGACTGCTGATGATGACATGGTGAGTCTTGCACTCCTCGGTCTTCCTAAGAGCTAGCATAGCTACCAAGGCTCGGTTAATGGAAGAGAAAAACTACCAAATTGGGAATGACTTTGGTCGGATCTGATGTAGGAGGAGATAAGAAGAAGCACCAGAGATGGATCCTCATCAAAGAAAGATGATGAGGAAAATCTAGCCTTAGTGAGTAAGGTGAGGAAAGGAAAAGGGAGGGCATCCCATCCCAAATCCAGTTCTTCCCATGGTGGGAAGAATTTTGACAAATTGAAAGTGCGAAGCTTTCATTGTCATGAAGTGGGCCATTTTGCTACAAATTTTCCACTAAAGAAATCCAAGATGGGATCCAAGGAAGGATCTAAAGGTGAGGCATTGACCTCACAGTTCGAGTTGGATTTCACCCTCTTCGCATGCATGGTTTCATCCATGGTAGGATGTGGTTGGTTTCTTGACAATGGAGCTTCTTTCCACATGACCGATGACAAGATTTTGTTCAGTACCTTGGAGGAGAAAGATCTCCAGATACTCATAGCGATGGGTAATGATGAAAAGTATAGTGTCTCAAGTGTAGACACGGTTGTTTTTCAGAGGGGGCATGGAGCTTGCATTACCTTGACCGATGTTAAGTATGTACCAGGACTGAAGAGAAATTTGGTGTCGATCGCAATGCTAGAAGACAAAGTCTATGATGTAGTCTTCAGTAAGGGAAAGGTTTTCCTTCGACACATCAACATTAGACAGGTGAAGCAGATCGGTTCACGAGTCAAGAAATTGTATGCTCTTGAGGTTCAAGATGCATGCAAAGCCTTGAGGAGCAAGGCAACTGTTGGAGACTTGGTGGTTGAGAGGGAGAGTAAATTACCTCTCAACATGTAACTACAGAAGAAGTCTCAAACAATTATGGAGGTGCCACAATTGGTGAAGAAACGTTAGGAGGTTATGGAGTAGTCACAACTAAAAAAGCTGAGAGGAGATCGAGTGGAGGCATCTACTCATGCAGAGACCTCTAGTAGGGGGAAATTTCAAGCCAAGTGGGCAAAGGGATCGCATGTATCCATACCTTCAGGTTGGAGGTGGGGTGATGTGGAGTGGCAGTCCCAAAAAGGCTGGAATAGGGGCAGGATCATTGAGGTACCCAACCTCTTTGATTAGACCTTTTTACGAGAGCCCCAACGAGGAGTAGCAGGACTATCTGATTGGGTAGAGACGAATGCGGATGGAGTGGCAGAGAGAGATATAGTGTAGGAGTCCCAAGACAGTGTAGAGCTAGCAGGTTGCAGTAATGCAAGAGGCACAGGAGTGTTGCACCAGTGCAAAATGGCACATAGAGGTGTGCAATGGTGCGAGATGCAGCGAGTTGTTGCAGCAGCGCAGAGGTAAGAGAGGGAGCATTTGTCAGCAGCAGAGGAAGCTTCAGCATCAGAAGGTGTTTCTAGCCCAACATGGAGGTCAGTTGGGAGATCGCTTACTTACTTCTCAGTAACTGAGTTGCAGTGTAGCAGTGGGCAGCACGATGCAACATGATGAGAGGAGGTGTAGTGCAGATGCAGTGCTAGGAGATAGGACCAGCAACAACACGGATGCAGCAGGAGGAATTAGTGTGATTGATGTTGTCAGAGATCAAAGCGATAGAGGCTAGAGCAGTCGGATACTGAAGGGCACATAGGTGCAGAGTTTTCAGTCGACAGAGGCAATAACAGTCAGAGACTTTGATGACAGAGGCATCATTCTCATTTAGGTTGGATATTTTTTGTTTCTAGAGTTGCTGGAGTAACAACACTGGAGAAAAGCGTTGCATGCAAAACATTCCAAAGGTTCATGATCAGGTTCGAGTTGAATGCCTTTCTTGTTGAGAAAGAGTGTTGAAAATAGAAACAAGAAATGCTAAAAATAACATTGCTATAAATAGCATTTCAGGATATACTCCAACTCTTTTGGAAATAGCAAAAAATAGAAATGTTAAAAATAACATTGCTATAAATAGAATTTCAGGATGGATTCCTATTTTAGTTAGTCCTTGAACTAAAATAGAGAAGTAAAATTCGAATTTGATCTTAGCAGCTCTTTGTAAAATAATTAATTAATTCATCTTGAGTTAATTAGCTGTAGAAAATCAAACATGAAGTCTACGTGGGGACATGCAACAGTTTCTCCATTGATTGAGGAATTTATCCCTCAGTTAAAGATATAAGGATGAGTTGTAATTTGAGTTGTAATTAGTTAGATCAGCTAACTGAGTTAAGTCCAGTTAGATTAGTTCCAACAGTTTGTGGAATTAATTATGAGTTCAGTTACTTAATGCTTGCATGCATGTAACTGCTGCTCTCCAGATAACTGAATATTCTCTCATAAATAACACATGCATGTCAGTTCAGTGAGAGACCCAGTTGAGATTAGAGGAAGGGACAATGTACTATTAGTTGGAGGGTTTTTCCTATATAGGAAACTCATCCATGTAGAAGGAATTATCTCCTTCAGGATTGCGCAGTTAGATCAGAGGTTAGTGAGTGTGTGAAGAGGCCAATTCACACAGGTAGCACCACTGGACCCCAAGGAAAATTGCGCAAGAAAATAAGAGGCTTGGAGGGCAGAGGAGAAGGTTCCTAAGAAACCTTTAACTGTCTATGAGTAGTAGTTGGATTGCAGCAAGATAGCTTGTGAGCTGACTTTTTTTGTAATCTGAACATATTTCCACTTGTATGATAGTATAGAGATTGGGGTTTTACGTTGAGGCTTTCCCTGGGTTATTTCTTCTGTGTTATGTGTGATTGAATCTTCTTCTCTGTTATATGTGTTCTATTTGATCTTGCTCAAAATCGATTAAGCTTCCGCAAGTCTGATTGTAGAAATAGATTAAGTATTTTGCTTTAGTACATTGCATAATCAGTTTAATCTACGGTGAAATTTCTACATAAAATAATATTTTCTTAAATTAAATATAATTGATTTATATACTATTATTATTTATATTATGATAATTAAAATTATATTAGTAATTTATTAAATTATTATTAAAATAATATATATATATATATATATATATATATATATATATATATATATATATATATAAAATTAAAGCTAAAATTAAAATATTATATATAAATATATATCTAAATTTTTTAAATTTCAATTTAAGTTTAATATTATTAGTTTTTAGTGGGCGAAAATATAAACAAACTTCGAAACTGAAATTAACCATTAATTTAATGATTAAATGTTTATTTTTAAATAACATTAACCACTTTTCAATTTAAAACAAAAAAATAAATAATACCTTTTATATTCCAAAAAAGCATCTATAATCTATTTTTGCATATTAAAATTAATTTATACCTTTACATGCATTGGTGTATTAAAGTGATTGTTCCCTCTTTATATATAAAAATAAAATAACTTCCGGTTCGTCTAGATTTTATACCCTCCTTTTGCGTATCTATTACCATAAGTTTTATTAAAAAAAATTAACTTATTTATATTAACATTTAATTTATTACTAGTGAAAAACAATAAGTTTAAGTCAAAGTCAAACACTATGTCAATGTTTGCACAGATCTGTTTTGGGCATTTCAGTTTATAAGTAGTTTTAGTTGTTTTTAAAATTTATTAATTAATTTTATTTTATATCAAATAAATGTATATCTAATTTATTATTCAATTTTTCTATATCAAGTTGATCAATAAATTATTATTTTTTTACTAATGGAACCAATAAATTTTTTAATTATTTCAATTTTATTTTTAATAAATATAAAAGTTCAACACAACTTTGGTATACAATAATATCTACTTTCCTATGTCATCATATTATATTAACATGGTACTATAAATGATAATGGTTTCATAGCAAGTCTCCAATTTGTTACAATTTTTTTTGCAAGTGGTTTGGAAGCTATCAATTAAAGTGTAAATGGCATGTGATCGAACAACTTCTATGCAAATAAGTTATTTCTTGTTTCATTAAAGGGAGAATGAATAAGTTTTATTGTTGTTTGATACAAACCTTACTCCCACCACCATAATATGCACCATCCAATTGACTTCTAGAGCATGGGGCTATTATCGTTGCAACATGTCAAAGATATAAAATGTGTCATTTACCATGATATTTTTGGCTTATTCCAGGATTACGTTTATAAATTATAAATATAGTTAAATTAGATCACCAAATTCTTTATGCATTTATTGATGTGGTTCCAAAAAATATTATTATAGGTGAAAAATAATACGATGATATTATTTAAATCAGTTGGCTCTAATATTGCAAATAACTATGATTAATTCTAGCCGCAATAATATAGTATAATGTAACATTTAACTTTTATCGTTAAATCTAGGACAAAAATGTGTCTTCGCAGTCCATATTTTTTTGTGTAATCATAGCATTTTTATTTATTTGAATGCAAAATATAACTTCAATGTGTCGAGGTGTTTTAACTTAATGTAGTAAAAATATTCTCCATGATTTAGAGAGTTGTTATGGAAAGAAAAATGAAAAATAAAACATAATTGTGGACATACAAATAAATTTAAAATATATAATGATATTATATGATTTTTTTCTCGAAGATGATATTTTTAAAATAAATAAAATAATTGGTTATCAAATATATATATCATACAAATTAATTAATTTACTTCCATAAATAAATAAAATATTATCTCTATTTTTATATTTTTAGACGTCATCAAATATCAAAGGTTGTATGGTGATCACAGAACCCACTGCATGAGCCCCTTCTTTAGTTGGCCCATTCATATCTTCAAAGCCCTTTCTAGTTCAATAGGTATTCTTTAGTTGAGATCTCGCCCTGACATCAACTTGGGGACATTTGGTCCCATGTACTTCATTCAATAACAATCATTATATTTGGCATGGCCTTCGTATTTCAAGCATGTATGTATATGGGACTCTTTTATATCATCGTATTACTTTCTAGCCCATTGATGCATGCACATAATGTATCATGTACTATTTTTCTCACACCCAAATTGTTGGATGCACTATTATTATTTGTACTGAGTTATCTCAGTGGGTATGGCTATACCTCCCCCACCTCATTAAGGTCATGTACAAACAATAAATGAGACTTTTCTCTGACCAATAGGTTTTGCTTCCTTCGGTTATATTTCTTCCCTATGCTGTAGTGCTCTCTCATTCTTTCTCCATTTGACTCCCCCTTTGGTTTTGATGAATGTGAATATACAATGTATTTTGGTCATACGGTGTGCTCCTAACACTCGTACATTGGGGAACTATCTGTTATCACCTTTAAAGCGATCACGATGGAGGTACAAACAACCATATTTCAAACACACGCATCAAATTGAAAACCAAACATGGTAGGTAGGCATATAAACTCAAAAATAATTAATTATTAAACAAAATAATTATAGGAGAACTATTGGCCCAATGATTGGCCTCTTCATTCCTCACACTCACTCACACAATACATGCTTTCATGCCTCATAGGCTCACCTCAATTTATACAAATGGATTAGAACCCAAGTAGGTTCTAGAGACCTAAACTAACTCCCAAAATATCTCTCATGATCCCTAACATCTCTCATCTAATCTCTTATCCCTAGATAAGAGCTAACTAATCCATAATCTTCCCAAACCTTCCACATTAATCTACAATAGAGCATGAACAATGTTTGGCTATTTTTTTATCATTGTAAATTATAACCAACCTCATAGGCTAACATGAGGCTCTTAGGATTTATTAAGTCAACTTCATGACTTCACCAAACATGTAGATATTTTTTTGTCCAAATTTAACTACCAAGAATTTTATATTTGTTAAGTTCATGAATGCACAATATGATGTGGTTTGCAACTTATTTTTATATATTTTTGAAAGTAATCCTACTAGGTATTTTAAGTTTTTAGTTCGGTTTATTACTAGTTATAATAATTTCAAAACAACAATTAAAATTAAATTTGGTTATAAATGAATTATCTTAACAATTTAAGTATTAGAGTCATCTAAAATGAAAATGGAAAACAAGTAGGGTTTGAATCAATATAAATTGCATAAGTACAATTCAACATCACAATTTTATCATTTTTCATTGTCATATTCATGAAACTACCTTGGATGAAACATTTGAGATTCAAAAGGTGAAAAAGGATATAGTGAACATAAAAGTAAATATTGGTATTGAAGATATAATAATTCATTTATAATGAACTTAGGGAGGATAATATGGGGGTGCTTAGAAAAGTAATGAGCCTAGTGCAAAAACTTATTAGACAACTTATCTCTTGTAACAATAAATAGATTAACCACCATTGTCGTCTCAATGATGTCTCTCTTTCTATTTTGTGATTGTATGTTATCCTCACAGGGGAGGTTTCCTTGGCAAAGCTTAGAGGTTAGATGACTACGACTTTAAGCTAAATGGCTCTCAAAGGATCTTGTAGATAAATCATCTAGAAAATTCTTCAATAAAAGAGGGCTCAAGGGTGATTGGAGTCTAATGGTTATGGGAGAAGGTAATGACAAAGCTTTGGATAATAAGATGAGAGTTACAAAGGTTCAAGCACACTTTCCAACAACAATTTTTTTCCAATAAAACAACTAATAATTCCAAAACCTGCCATTACTAGGTTTATGATTAGGAATCAATAAAAGTAGTGGAGAGATCATATGCAATAAGGATGGCATCTGTGATACACAGGCTGTGATTACAGGCAAAAATAGTGTCTCCTCCAAATATGATGGTATCCAATATTTTCCAAATAGTAGTGGTTTTGCCTCTAACAGAAATCCATCCAATGGTGGTCAAACTGTTTACAGAGGTGCTCTCTTTAAAACTCTATTGAAGATAGAAACTAAAAATGAAACCTAAACATCATTTCCTAATATCCCGAAGCTCTATATCAAAGAGAAGGCAAAATGACACCTTAGAAGTGCCAAAATGTATAACTTTTGTATATTACCATATCCATCTCAAACTCAAATGTGACAATCAAACTGATAATTATAAGAGCACATTAAATCTACTTCAACAATAAAAGTAAATAAGATGCAACTAAAGTCTGATTCTTAAATAATTTCCAATTTTATATTCACGTAATAGAGCACATCAACTGTATTTCCCAAAAATAGGATAGGCACCTTAATCTCTGATGCCCCATGTACAAAAATCATAACTTTTTAAACCATAGGATTGTGTTTCTTCTAGAACCTCCCATAAGCGGTAAGCCAAAAACATCAAGCATTGAAACCCTGAATTGATTCCCAAAAATAGGGTAGGCACCTTAATCTTTGATGCCCCATGTACAAAAATCATAACTCTTTAAACCATAGGATTGTGTTGCTTCCATAACCTCCCATAAGAGGTAAGCCAAAAGAACCAAGCATCGAAACCTTAAATTGAATTATTCAATTTTGACAACCTGATTGCTAAGCTTGAACCTCATATCCCGCTCAAAGAATGTCTGTAGTTTCTTGGTAGTTCTTCATTTCGGAAATTTGTAAAATCAATTCTTTTAGGTTTGGGTTGTATTTTACCAAGGACATTAATGTCATCATTCTATGTTCAACATTCAAAGGAGACCTCACTGTAATCAAATTCTTTTCCAGACAAGGTATCTTGAACAAGGAGTCCAACTACAAGATAAAAAAATACAATTATTTTAGAAGAAAAAATTAATATAAATATTTCATTAAGCTTTCTATTTTTCCAACAAAAACACTAATCAAAATATAAAATGCAAAGATAACAACCAACATTCCAAACAATATGTTATAATTTAGAGATGAAGAAGCTTACTTGTGCCAAGTTGTTTCTTTGTGATAGCCCAAAAAACGTGGTACCATGTACTTCAAAATTGGTTAATCTTGAATGGCTATTGAAAAAATAAAAAAAGTCCATCTCATTTACTTTGCCTGGAAAATAAAACAATTTGAAATATTACAAAAGCAAAATAAGTGAGAAATCAAAATAAAAACACGCATTTAAAAGAAAACGAAATGAAACAAAAGAACCAAAAGAAAATATGTAAGAGCATCTAAAAACATAATCTATAAACCTGCATTGTTTGCTATTGAAAGTCACATTAAGGAGTGAATTCCCTTTATACAAATCCAAGCAACTCTTTGTACTTCAAAGGATTGAAGTTTGGGAGCAGTTATGTTGACAAAGCAATCACCTATACCATAAAAATCCAATCTGCACTGCACTAGAAGCTGTAAATCAATGATCACAACTTTGACACCATCACAGCCTAGCAAAGCCAAACACTTTAGCATTGAACCTGCATGAATGATACTGGATTAAAAAAAATCACGTGTACAAATACCAACAACTTCCATTGTGTGAAGGCTCGCGAAAGGGCTCCAATTTGGTGCTTGTGATAGATGAACACCCCGTAACCTGAGGTTTTCAAGACGAGGCAAGGAATAAATGTAATCAACCTTAGTGGGAAAATTAGGTACAAGACCTTTTACTACAAGATTATCTAGTGGAAGTTCCAAGTGATTCAATGAATTGCATGTGTGACAACCAATAGCCCTTCCAAAGAAGATGTTGAAAAGACAATGCGGCTTACAAAAACATCTGACACAATCAATCTCTCGTCACAAACACTTCTCGAAAAATAAAGGTTGCGAATGTTTCTCATTGCCTTTCTCCATTTTTTACTAACACAGCAACACATGGCCACATCTCTAGCATTCTTGACAAATGAGAGCATATGCTGCGCTACTGCATCAGGGCAACACATACATAATCCCCCTCAAAGAATCATCATCGATATCCATGTTGTCAGTCATTTCAAAGGTTTTTTTTTTTCTCACAGACACCTCTTAGGAATCTGATAATAACCCAACAATGTCAACCTCCTAAAAACCAGTCCTTGGATTTGTACTATGGAAAATTTTCTCTTCAGGCCTTTTTATGAAATACTATTGAATTTCAAAGCTGCTATTAATGAAGACTCTTTTTTCATGTATATAGAGAAAGGAAAATGTTGGCAGATCCCCTCTCTAAAGATGGTCTACCCATGGCTCTAGGAGTCTCTTTTTCCATCTATATAAAGAAAGGAACATGTTGGTAGACCCCCTCTCTAAAGATGGTCCACAGACTCCAGGAACTTGCCATTGGTGGGACCATCAGAAAGGTTTCCTTGCTGAAGCCTTTTTTTTTCTTCTGATCTTCAAGTCTGAGCTGGTGCTGTCTCTAAAGATGGCTCCATGACCTTGCCATTGGTGGGACCATCAAGAAGGTTTCCTTGCTGAACATGATCCTGGGATTTTTTCGTGATCATCAAGTTTGAGCTGGTGCCATGATTACTTGTTGTTGTTTGCTTGTATATATGAAATGGTTTATGGATAATTTGGTTACTAATTTGGTTAAATGACAATCGATTTACCCAAAACACAAAAGGAACAAAAGGAACAAAACAATTTGCAGGTACAACTTTATAATAATAATTTTGCTAAAAAAAGACTCGAGATGTGAACCTCAACTAAAGTTTGAAGATGATAAATAGGATACCTAGAATCCAGAACATAAATCCCAATTTCTTAGAGGGCTATATTTCACCATAGCACTAATGTTGAAAATTCAAAGCTTGTTAGAAAATTATATATTACAGAGCAATGGAACACATAAAATATTGTAGAAATATAAACACAGAAAACGCACAAAACAAGAAAGACACAGATATACGTGGTTCACCCAGTTTGGGCTACGTCCACCCCGAACAACCAGTCCTTCCTTTCTATTATCCAGCAAAATGAAGAGACACAACCTACAACAAATCCGCTGTAATATCCTCTGTTTTCTCTCACAGTGTCACCTCTCTGTTTCTCGCTCACCGAATACACATCTATCACACAGCCTCAAATACAATACCCTCATACAAAGAGAGGAGTTGTCTTCTAGGGCAAAAAACCCTAAACTAAACATAAGTTCTACCGTCAGATCATCCGCCTAATGAACGACCCAGATTGACTAGAAATTACTATACTTTTACAAGGCAATTTTACAATTGTTTTTAGCTTCGGGGGTGCTGCCCCCAAAACCCCCCGCCAGGGGGGGGCTCCCAAAGGTCGCAGCCGCCCCCCCTGCAGCGAATATTTTACGGGTGGCGTTGCCGCCCCCATTTCGAACTGGGGTCCTATGTGGCGTTACCTTTGAATATAGAAGATAATTAGGCTCCACACCCAACAAAGCTTTCAACATATGTGATGCAATCTGCGATACAAGTAACCGTTAAATGATTTCACAATAAGATGCAGAAAATTTACCATGCCACTGACATCCAACTTGTTGGAGAAAGATCAACGCTTCTTAAAGAAACCAATTCTGGAAATCCACGTGTTAATTGATTGACTTGCAGGAGCAAAGTACAACTAAATGAGAATAAAAAGAATTTTATGCCGAAAGGAACCGAAGAAGAATCCAACTAAGAGATCTACTCGAACATTAACTTCTAAGATCTTCAGCAATAAATTCAATATCTTTCTTCACACTTGTCTTGCCTTGAAAATTCACTGAAATGTTTTCAGAAGGCTTTATAATAGATAAACAAAGGAATCATAGAATTCATTGAAGGATTTTCGCCTCAGGTAACAGAGCATCTACCTTTTCCATTAGAGGGACTCTTCCATAAGGCAACGCTCGCTCAAAATACTGGAAACACAGGTGCCCAAGTCGATCTTGTAGATTCCATAAATGATTAGGATAGGCCCCTGAATCTTCGGAGACAGCATCCCATGCTCCTACTCTTTCACTGGAATTGTAGGATTCACTTTTGAAGCTTAAATATCTTTCAGTACCATGTCCACTTTCACTATCAGTGCTTGAATCCTCCAGAGAGCTCCGAGGCTGAAATACTCTGCAGTCTCTGCTTCAGAGGGCTGCCACCACTTGTTCAATGCAGAATCTAGAAGAGATGCTTTTTTATCAAACTGTCGTTACAAAATCAAACAATCAAACCACAAAAAGAAATTAAAGGTAGAAAAAAAGAATCTAGTATTACCTGCGAGGAACTAAGATGCTATTTCACAACATGGTATGACCGAAACATGTGATATTACTGATTATTACACACTCTTCCCTCAAAATCCCCTAACCCCAACCCCAAAAAGTGGAATCGAACCTTGGTGGGTTCTCGCTTCGTATTCTACTGCTTTCATCACTGAACATCACGATCCCATTGATTATATGGGCTAAATTTTGATAAATGACTCTTAAAATTATAAATAAAAGCGATTGATTTTCTCAAAATTAGATTGCAGATAAAAGGTTCTGCAAACTAAAGGTTAAGACAAAAATTACATGGCAAATAATGCCAATTATTTTCACAAAATTAGATTGCAGATAAAAGGCTCTTGGTTGCATAGATAAACCCTTACTTTAATCATTTATCTGCATCAGATGAGAGAGTATGCTCAAAAGCATGATGAGCCTTACCTTGGACAAATACTGAACTGGCATGATTGGTGCACTGTGTTCCAAAAATCACTCCAGGTTTGTCTGCAACAAAGCTCTTGTATGAGAGGCAGGCATTTCATAAGCTGAACAATTAGACATGTTGTACGCAATCTGGTATTGGGATCGAAGAACCCCAAAAGCCAATTTCTCCCACCAAATAAATCAAAGCCGCAAGCCCCGCAACACACAATTTATTTCTAACCTTCAACCACCACTGATGAAAGATTCAAAGCCCCTTCTTTCATAGCAACCATATTCTACAACATTACTGATACAGAAACTGAAAACCCCAAATTTGAAGAACGCGGAAAGTGCAAAGCTTGGTCTGTTGGAGTAGTCTGACATGGTCAATTTTGTTGCATACTTACCATTCAAGTTGTGCGCAAGGAGGTCGGCAAGGTTTGGAGAAGGGAGGCGCCGAATCGAGGAGGAAGGTGAGTGAGAAGCCCGCGGGATCACAATTCCTCATTTCAAATTGGAAATGTCAATAATTCTCTGCGGTTGCAATTCCAACTCCGATTCGATCTGTCAGCTGGATGTCAGGATTGCCAGCTCCGATCGGATTTTTTGTCAGGGAATGTCAGGATTGCCAGGGGAGGTTGGTGGAGAAGGAGGGTGGCGGAGCTAGGGGAGGGTGGCGGAGGGCGGAGGGATTGGCGACGGCCGGAGCTAGATGATTTTCTGGGCGGTGATGGAAACCGGGCCATTCCTCCGCCTAGGTAGACTACTCCTCTTTTCAATCTGCACAATAATTTTCAATGGCTGTTTTTTTAGAATAATTTATGGTGCCATTGTTGGGAATCGAACCCACATTCATTTCATCATCATTGTCACCAAGCAATGATCCTTTCTCTGGTTCACAAATATATACATATATTTGTCTTGAGTTTCTCTGATTCGAAAACTTTTAGTTTACACTTTTGACTTCTTTCCATCAATTGTTTAATTGTTCATTTAACTGATCGCTTTATTACCCATCCATGTCTCTGTCTTTGTGACAGCTTTAGAAACACATCAAGCTATACCTTTAATTCAAAAATCTGTTTCTTGTCATCACGAATGCCAATTACTATGGCATCATCGTGGCCTTTCTTTGGAGTCTACATCTTCATATGCTTCTTCTTTCATGAACTTCACCTTGTTCACTATAATCTGCAATTGAATCACTTTACCAAGTTATCTCTTTTGAACTTGGAAAATGGTTCACTTCACTTGAATGTTACTCCTGAGCACTTCTTGCTCATTTTTGCTGCAAACAACAACTGCAGTAACTCTTCAAATTGTATTTGCAATGACCTAACATTGGGTGTCGGGCTCCGCCGATCATGCACCCATTACAATCAATGACACTTTTGACTTGACTTAAATTTCCTTTTGACTCCAAAATTTTAATTAACTTTTACATCAATGGACCTTGGTGTACTTTGACTCTTTTTACTTCATTACCTATAGACCCACTATAAAAATCCACTTTAATAAAGCACTTATTCCTACTAAGCACTCATAACATCGAAGATTGATCTTTTTGTTTACTCCTCTTGGAAAATTTTTCTACAACTACATGAAATAATACAATCTGCTCCAATTTTCATAGAAAATTAAATTCCTACTTACTACCAATATACTTATATATTTTCAATTATTTAAAACAAAAATTCATTAAATCGGTTTCTTTTCTTTCGACAGATACAACTGCTCGTTAGGTTCTATCTTGCTTCTTAAACTTTGTATTCTCTAGTTCCCTGTTTGGCCTTCTGCTGTAGATGTTTCTTTAATGTGCTAGTTTCAATCTACAAGCCTGACAGAGTTTACGATGATAGAGAAGATAAAGCTCGAAGACTCATTATTGTCCTCTTCTCAGCCTCCGCCAGTGATGTAAAGCAACAAAGTCTCACACGCACTTTCTCTGAGCGTGCAATGAGGATGGAAAAAGGTGATCTCAAACTATCGCTATAAAAAGATATGAAGCCTGCAAGCGATCTCAGTAATAACGCTTCCAACGTTCAATTGGGCATCGACAAATCCAAGAGAAAGGATATCGAACAATGAGTTGGCCAATAACCTATGTGGTTATTCGCAATATATAAATACCATGCAACGCGTGTGTCTGTTATTACTTCCGTCTCGACAGATATTTTCAGATCAACCTGATTTCCTCCAAATTGTGATGCAGGAAACACAATTGCACCAGGATGGCGATGTTGTGTAATGACACGTATCCGGAACAATCTTCGCTAAAGTGACCAAACGTCCAATAAACAAGATTCTTGTTTATGCACGCACAACAAAGAATTGGCTACAGACTTCTGGAAAACTGGCTGCGCTCCAAAACTCATATTTTTCTCATTGCTGGTGTTTAACCACAAAAATCTTTCCTAGGAAAATTTAAGAAAAAGAAAGTGGCAAGGGCCGAGCAGGTGTATCTTATGTAGAGCAGAAGAAGAAACAATTTTTCACATGTTCTTCAAATGCAATTCCATACTGCATCTTTGGCACGAATTGGCTGGCTTATATGGTTTCCCCCAGGTCAGTCACGCTTCTACACACGATGCTTTTGAATGGTGGAGTGGTCAACGGGATTCATGGCGCTCCCTCTTTATGGTGTGCATGGAGGTGGAGGAACCAAGTTATCTTTAAGGAAGCCAAGGAGCCTCTCGACGATATTCTACAACACATCATTACCATCCATGACTCTGTTCCGATAAAGCCTCCCAATCTAAAAGCAATCAACAGAATTGGTCAAAAAGATCTACAAGCCCTCCTCCCAATGGCCTTCTTTGATGGCGTTGCTTCTGCGGTTGCGGAGCTCTCATTATCATGGACAAGGATCTTCAGTACAATCTCTCTTGGAATTCTGGAATGGGCACCAACAGCCTGGCTGAAGCAAAGGCCCTTGCTGGTCTTTTTGCTTTTTGTATTTATTTTGATATTCGCACCATCTCCATCTTCGGGGACTCAAAGATCATGGTCGATCATGTAAATGGAAAATGCCTCATCAACCGCCCCCACCTCTCTGCCTGGATGGACAGAATCATGTTCTTTTGGGGCCACTTGAGAGATTGCACCATCAAGCACATCTACAGGGCACAGAACCAGCTTGCAGACAGCCTGTCCAAGAACGGTCTTCATCTTGATCCAGGCTGCTGGTCCTTGGAGGTAAAGTCTGGAGGGGAAGCATTTTCCATTTTGGACTTCTCTCTCCCAGGCTTTTGATTATCAGTTCTGGTTCTCTTAACCTTTTTTGTTTTCCTTTGCTTTTGTTTGGCATATATATGTTTCTCCGCCGTTTTCCCCTCTGCTTAATGCACGATGTGTCTCATCTACACGGATCTGTTTGTATTTGTGATCCATATCCCCATCTTATCTGGTCTCATCAGCAAGATATGTTCCATTTTGTAACTGTTATATTGTATCTGGTCTCATCAGCAGGATATGTTCCATATTGTAACTGTTATATTGACTCAATATAATATAATTTAGCTTTTTCTTCCTGGAAAAACAAAAAATTGGGTACAAAACAGATCTTGGACAATAACTAATCTTTGGTTTCTTAATCTAATCACGCTTTTAAATAACCCTATGGCTCTTAACACGCAGGCATATTCCCTCGCCGATCTTTGAGTGGATGAACAACGATTTTCTGGTAATTATTTTTCCATGATTCAAACACTGGTCATTCATTTCCAGCTATCGAAGGTGGAATTGAGTGCCAACAACTTTAACCTCCTCTTCAGAAAACAAAAATTGGAAAATATCAAGAGGTAATAGTCAACTAAAGCTCAAATTGAAGGCCTCGAGCTCCTCTGCTGATCTGCAACAACCTTAGAGTCGGTGCACTTAATTCGATTTTCAATCTCCTTTGTCACGATCCTAGAAAAGTCCTTTAGCTAGGAGAACTACTGGCCTCTCTGCAAACCCTGACATAGAATCTCTATCTATGAACAACTCCATCCGACACAATCAGAACTACTGGTCTCTCTGCAAACCCTGACATAGAATCTCTATCTATGAACAACTCCATCCGACACAATCTCATAGCCTTTAAGCGATTTCGTGAGATTCATATTAAACGCATCTTCATTTCCGGAATACTTTGAAACGATTTTCTTCAAATATATGAATTATCATATCACTGGAATATGATAAATTCGAACAATCAATCCCACATGTGATATGCGAGTTTTGATCCCAGAATTATTTGCACAATTAATGACATCCATCCCATATGCAACAATGTGATGCGCACAACTCGCAGTCTTTGTCGATACAAACAATCATGCCATCAAATCTCTAACCCTCATAACTCTCTCTGATACCAAAATTAAGATGCAGGTACAAATAACCATATTTCAAACACACACATCAAACTGAAAACCAAACTAACCATATTTCAAACACACACATCAAACTAAAACCAAACTATTACCATGTTTCAAACACAACCATATTTCAAACACACACATCAAACTAAAACCAAACTATTACCATGTTTCAAACACAACCATATTTCAAACACACACATCAAATTAAAACCAAATTACCAAACACAATGGTATTTAAGTTCAAAATAATTATAGGAAAATTATTGGCCCAAAATAATTATTGGCCCAATGATTGGCTTCTTCATTCTTCATACTCACTCACATAATACATGACTTCATGCCTCATAGGCTCACCTCCTCAATTTATACAAATGGATTAGAACGCAAGTAGGTTCTAGATCCCTAAACTAACTCCCTAACAATCTCTTATGATCCCAAACATTTCTCATTTAATCTCTTATCCCTAGATAAAAGCTAACTAATCCATAATTTTCTCAAACCTTCCACAATATTATTGAATATTCTCCTATTTACAATAATCATCATTCTCCCTTAAAACTATTAGAAAAATACATTAATTAATTAAATCCTAACTTTACAAACTAACTCCTCTAATAAACAATTGACCCAGGTTAGATGCACCCACATCAGATCAACTAGCCATTTTCCACTAGGATGATTGAAATACATCATGTAGTATGTGTTTTACACATTAAAACCCACTTTCACATTCAAAAATAATTTAGAGAACCACTTTTCCTAAATTATTTTTGCTTTACCACTTGAAAATAACCAAGGAACCCATTTAATTAATTTCATGTTTCTGTATTCAGGGTTCTGTTATCCATAATGAATTAAGCAAAGTCTTTCGGTAGAAATCACATAAGAGAAATTTTTAGCGACACGTTTTGAACCAACGAGTGTGGTTCATTATCAAGACCAGATGAAGAAGTAGACTATGGCAAAGGCTTAAATAGAGGGCAATGTAGAAACAATTTTTTTTTTCAAAGTAACGACTATATTTGAACAATAATATTTAAATTATGATATTAATTTATTAATATATTAAAAACAAATATTATTAAGTAACAATTATATTTATTTTTTGAAAAATAATATTTAAATTATGATATTAGTTTATTAATTTATTAAAAACAAATATTAATAAGTAACAGGTATATTAATCTGCTAGTTTTTGAAAAATAATATTTAAATTATGATACTAGTTTATTAATTTATTAAAAACAAATATTAATAAGTAACAGCTATATTAAACGACTAGTTTTTGAAATATAATATTTAAATTATGATATTAGTTTATTAATTTATTAAAAACAAATATTAATAAGTAACGACTATATTAAACAACTAGTTTTTGAAAAATAATATTTAAACTATGATATTAGTTTATTAATTATTAAAAACAAATATTAATAAGTAAAGGCTATATTAAACGGATAATTTTTGAAAAATAATATTTAAATTAATTCATTAAATCAAATATTAAAAACAATCAAAGTCCAAATAAAGAGGGAAATCAAAAATTATAAAAATGAATAAAAAAGACAAGATCATTTAATAAATAAAAATAATTAATGGAAATAAAATAAACTAAATTAAAAAAAATTAATAGAAAATAAATAAAAATAAAACAAAAATATACACAAGTAAAATTATATATATATATATATATATATATATATATATATATATATATATATATACTAAAAGGAGTTAAGAATAAATCAGAGGATAAAATTCTTAAGAAAACATGAAAGGTCAAGAAAATAAACTCTAATGAAAAATAAATCAACAACAAATACTATAAAAAGAGACCAATACCTACATAGATAGACAAGTAAATAAAATAAATACTAAAAAAACCTAAAAAACTAGGACACCAGAGGGACCTAACTTCTACTAATATACCAGCCATTGTCTCTATTCAAATTATTGGTTTTTTTTCAATTTTTAAGACCTCCCTCAATTTATGATGATGGAAATGACTAACTCTAGCAACGACTTGGGCCTCCTCGATATAGATGTGACGGTTAGATTTATCTGCATGCTCTGCCAAAACAGAGGAATGAATCTTGCCATGCTTGGTAGATCTAGAATTAAGATAGATCAAAATTGATTTTAACATTCATATCACTGTTATCAACACCTCTCACATTCTTCATAACACTTTTGATACTCTTTTCTAATCCACTATGATTACCTCTGTCCCTAATTATAGATAATAATTCCACCTTAATATTATATTCTAAATTTACACAATTTAAAAAAAAAAAACAACCCATAACATAGTAATGCGCTCTAACACAAATTCAGAATCTTAAGATTACATAACTTTCCGTGGACCCTAGCTTCAAATAATACAAAAAGTCTGGAAAATCTTTGAGATAAACCATAAGCACACAAGCCCATCTTGACTAAGATAAACTCACAAAAATGGGACATCCTTGAGCTATATAAGGGAGATGTATAATAATTATTTTAGTTTATAATTGATATGTGTTTTTTTAATAAGAATAAAAATATTAATAAATAAAAAAGAAATATGTAATTTTATAAATAATAAAAATATTTTATTTTCAATAATAAATAAAATATTTTAATATTTATGTTAAATAATATGATTTTATATAAAGATAAGGTAATTGAGAATTTATAGAAAAAAATATAAATTTTATATTTTTAGTTTAGTGTAATTTTTAATTTTTTAAAAAATATAAATATTTAAATGTTGATATTAAGTAATATAATTTTATATCAATTTTTTTATATAGATAAAGTAATTGAAAGTAAGAAAAAAAAAATTATTTTCAATTTACTGTAAAATAAATATATAAATATATATTGATACTGACTATAACTAAAATATTTCAATATCTATCTCAAATAAAATAATTTTATATCAATTTAAAAAAAAAAAATTAAATGTAAAAAATTTCAAATACTTTCTCCTAATAAAAAATGTATAATTAATTCTTTTCTTTATATAACATTTATAAAATATTAATAGAAAATAAAAATAAAACTATAAATAAAATATTTTAATATACAATATTAAATAATATATATAAAAGAATTATAAATAAATTACTTCAGCGACTATGTTGATTTAAACTCTGTATATTTTTTCCAAAAAAGACTAATAATTTTATTAGTAATAAACAAAAAAAATTCCACCTCCATATTGTGGTCACTGTAATCCATGTAAAGGATTACATGTAAAGTAAAGATGTCAAAAGTTTTTCTTTTCCCCACTTTCTATTATTTTCATACCAAACATTTCATCAAAAGTCACCAAAGCCTGTAAAGAAAATACAAAACAATTCATCAAACAATACCAAACAAACTGAAGATGGGTGGTTTCAACTAGGGGCGGCGTCATTTATTTGACTTCCTACATGTCAGTCGGATCCAAAATATTTCAAGAATTTGCAGCTCAGGGTTCCAAACAAACAGAGCTTTATAGTGTCGCCCTCACCAAGTCATACTGAGTTGGCAATGATAAGGTGCCCAAATCTTCCCAAGAACGACGTGACATGTCATAAACCCATACACGCTGTATCTCCACGTCCCCTTCGTCTTCTTAGCCGTCGAAGCGTGTGATCCACAAAAAAGCACCCCGACCGCCCAACAGATCATGACGTTTCCACAACGAATTAGAAGGTGGGGATGGAATGAATTCCTCTGCTCTGAAAATTTTGAGGAGCTTATCCATTTTCCAAACCCTTAACTCCATCATCCCATTTGTGCTGCCGCCGCCTACCAACACACCTCATCTTCATGCTCTGCAATACACACGGGAGCGGACAACTCGTGGCTCACGGGGATTGGCTCCAACCACACCTCTTCTTCCAAGTCAAACACCAGCACCATGTATGGAATCGACCAAATTTGCACACAGTCCATCACCCAACACAACAGACGCCCATTCACAATTTGACCATTACAATCTAAGGGTGGGCCAATTTTTAGCTTACTGCTAATTTCCCTTGACTCTGGTAGTTTCTTCCACGTCAGCTCTTTGAAGTTGTTAACATAAGTGGTTCTTTCAGAACGATAATCGAACGGAATCGACTTCTGGCACAGGACGAGTTTGGGTATACCGTTTTTCCGATCAAACGCGATTCCGGCAATCTCCGAGAGACTTCCCCCGCTGCAGTCATTGTCCGGCGCCGTCACCATCCATCGATCGTTGTGAGAGAGAGGATTGAACACCAGAAATATCCTCTCAGTTGTTGAAGGCCGTAGGAACGTCTGGTAGCATAAGAACCCGTCGCCGTAAGCAGTCAACGTCCACAGATGGTTGATAACGCCAAACTGCCAGAACGTGCGTCTGGTTTGGCGGTAGAAGGGCGTGTGAGATGGGCGGTTTTTCTCATACTCAATCACAAACTCTAAATCTGAGAGCAGGGATTTAAAATAGTCAGATGAAAATTGCAGTGTGAGCAAATCCTCGGGAGAAAGACTTCTGAGCACCATAAGTTGAACATCCCAATGAAGTTTAGCCCAAGTATTTTCCATGGTTTCTCTTGCTCCTACTCTTCTTCTGAATATATTTTTACACCTTCCTGTGTGTCGCAGAATTTATAAATTTCTCTTCACAGCTTCCTGTGTGTCGCAGAATTTATATGTGGCGTACCATGCTCGTTTTGTTTATTGTTTGTCTATTTTAGAATTCAAGACTTACTGTTCAGTATAGCTTCTAAGTGTTCGCTTTTCTAAAAGTAGAAAGTAGTTCGTTTTGTTTTGTCTTGTCTTGGCCTAATTTAGAATGGAAGACTTCCACTTCCACTTCTTAGAGCTTTTTTACTGTGCGCTTTTCTATTATTAATTTTTTTTTATAATATGCGGTTTTTCCAAATTTATAACTCAAAACATGCCACTTATTATAGCTTTTTTCGTGTCCATTTTTCATTTTATTTTTTAATTGTGAGACGTTTTTATATTTTTTATTAAAACGAATATAAAAACGATTTTGATTTTTATTTTACCAAATTAATATGTTGAGTTGCATTATTTTAATTTTGAAAGAAAAAATTAATTTTTAATTTAATAAAAAATATTTATATGAGAAAAGTAAAATATTTTAATATTATAATAAAATAATGTTTTTTTATTAAATATAATTTATTTATGTACTATTATTATATATATTGTGATAATTAAAATTATATTAATAATTTATTAAATTATTCTTAAAATAATATTTATTTATATATATAAAATTAAGGTTTAAATTTAAATATTATTTATAAATATATATTTAATTTTTTAAAATTTCAATTTAAGTTTAATATTATTATTTTATAGTGAGTAAAAATATAAATAAACTTCCAAAATGAAATTAACCATTAAATAATTAAATATTTGTTTTTAAATAACATTAACCATTTTTCGATTTAAAACGGAAAAAATAATAATAATGAAATTAAATAAATTTTATAAGAAAAATTATCTATAATTTATTTTTGAATATTAAAATTAATTTATTGCTTTACTTTCATTTGTGTATTCAAATTTGTGTATTAAAGTGATCGTTCCCTTTATATATATATAAATATAAAATAACTTCCAATTCATTTAGATTTTACACCTTCCATTTTGTCACCTTTTAGTTGCCTACCTTTTCCATATAGAGAAAGAATTGAGTTTGATCAACCCAAAACCATGGATGAAACCATTAGAAAGGCCAAATTATGTTTCAATCAAAGTAAGCAAAAAGGGGGAAGCTCAAAAGGATGGGTATCAAAGAAACATGATAGATTCAATAATAAAAGAAAAATATTCAAGAACCTACTTTTTCTGAAAGTGTACAAGTGGGGAATTATAACAAAAAATTTAATAATCAAAATATTTCTGGTGAGTAAGGAGGAATGAGAACAGGAAATAAAAAAACTTTAGTGAATCAATAAAACCACTGATTAAATTTTGGGGATGTGGTGGAAACCACCTATGGAGATACGACCCAAAAAATCCATTAAAAACATGACAACATTAAATAATGTTAAGGAAGAATCTATTGTGAACAATGTTTCCTGTAACATATCTAGAACCAGTGCTACATTGGAAAGGATGCAAGCATACCATCAACCAACCATGGTTGAATTTCAAGGTAAAAATTATGATAAAGATGTGTCTGTACTTATAGATCTAGGATCTACATTAAGTTATGTTTCACGTGTTGTAGTTGAAAAGGGTAAACTTTCAAAAGGAAAACAACATAAGCCTTGGTTAGTGCAGTTGGCCACAAGAACTAAAAGAAAGGCGGCTGAAATAAGAAAAAAATGTATAATAAATCTCAATGGAATGCATACCACCCTCAATCTCGGCCTTATACCTTTGGGATATTATGATATCCTCATAGGTATGGACTGGTTAGAATCACATAGAATGATACTAAATTTCTTAGAAAAATCCTTTACATGTATTAATGATAAAGAAGAAGCTTACATGGTTTAAGGAATTCCAAGGAAGCTTCCTACTACACAAATATATACAATGTAAATGAAAAAGTATGCTAGAAAAGGGTGTCAATTATTCACTGTCCAAGTACAAGAATTTTCTGATGATAAACAACAACTACATTAGAAGAATATCCTATATTAGAATAGAATATAAATGTTTTTCCATAAGAAAGACTAATACTTCCTCCAAGGAGGGATATTGATTTTACCATTGATCTTATACATGGAGCCGCTCCATTGTAATACTCCCTACAAAATGAGTATCCCTAAGTTAATGGAGTTGAAAATTCAATTACAGGAACTATTGGACAAAAAGTATATAAAGCCAAGTGTGTCTCCTTGGGGAGCACTAGTTCTTCTTGTAAAAAATAAATATGGTACATTGAGATTGTGTATAGATCACACACACCGAAATAAGATGACTATCAAAAATAAATATCCTTTGCCCATAATAGATGACTTATTTGATCAAGTTAGAGGGGCTTCTATTTTCTCCCAAATTGATCTAAGGTCAAGGTTTCATCAGATAAGAATTACGGATGAGGACATTCACAAGACAACATTTCGCACATGTTATGGGCATTATGAATTCTTAGTACTTCCATTTGGGCTTACTAATGCACTAGATACATTCATGTGTCTTATGAACAATGCATTAAGACCATTTATGGATAATTTTATTATTGTATTTATAGATGATATTATAGTATACTTGAAGAGTAAAGAAGACCATGACCAACACTTGTAGATGATTCATCAAACTCTAAGAGATAATGAACTATATGCCCAATTAAGCAAGTATTCATTTTACCAGAAACAAATTCATTATCTAGGACATGTAATATTATATGACCACTCTCATGTTATTGATTAGCATGATGTACAAGTGGAACTAGAAGGAGAGTTCATAGTAGAACCACTATGTATTCTAGACTGAAGGGTAGTTACACTCGAGAATGGAGATATCATTTAGTTGAAGGTTTAATGGAAAAACGTTATCCTGGAAGAAGCAACTTGGGAGTTGGATGATGCTTTCAAAGAAACATATCCATCTTTTTTTTGATAAAAATTGGAAATCATTTCTGGAAAAAGTTGTTGATTAGACACCAAGACAGTGTCAAATTTAAGTGGGGGAGGATATCATATCACTGAGCTTAATGATTTTGTAATTAAATATGCATACATTTATTTCTGGTTAAAGTATATTACATTACAAGACAAATGAACACTTTAATTACCAACAAAATTTAATGATGATAATATCTGATGTACAGATGTAATTATATGTTTTTATTTTGTGAATAGAGAAAAGAATGGGAGATTAATTATTGATTACAAATGGCTCAAAGAGATAAATGTTGCAACTATTTTGAGGAAGTGTTATTACCCAACAAGAAGTCCTAGGCATCTAATTAGGTGATTATATTTAATTAAGCAATTATGATATTGGCCAATTAATTGTTTCCTAGAAGAAAACAAGTTGTCCTCAAGAGTGGGAAACAAGAGATCATTTATGAGAAAAGAAATACCTGGCACATGTTGGTGAGGTGGAGGTAGTTCTTAACCAAAGAAGAGTGGTAGATGAGGTAATATTTGTTGTTTTTACTAGCTTTCATCTCATTATTTTGAGAAAGAATAAAGACTATGGAGAAGAAAGTAGCAGAAGATAGGAAAAAGAAGAATTGAAGACCTAGTTGCTCGGGGGGACATTGGTTGTGTAACATTTTCATGGTTTGGAGGATCCAAATATCCAACGATTAATTTCCCAGAAAAGAAAAACTTATATCAAATCAATATCTCTAACTTTATATTTAATTGTTTTATATGAAGAGGGTAGGACCTGGTTATATATTATATTTGGTTTATTAAGTTTTCATTTTCATATTCTATTTATGATTTGCATGCAAATACAAATGGAAGATAAATATTCTATTACAATTTTTTGATATTTTTCTATAGAAAAATCCATGATTCAAGGAATATCGATTATGTTGTAAATTTTTTTTTGATTGTTTAAATTATTATGCTTATTGTTTTGGTTAGAGGAAGATACCTATTCAATAACGCCGTTGGTAGAATAAATGTTAACTACGAGACAAATTTGGATTACATATATATTATTTATAGATACCAGAACTGATAGATTAACTCTATATCAGAGATGCTTTTTAGAATATATACAAACATAATTACAACGTAAAAAGAGTATATGAATAATACTAATATATGTATACATAAATGAAAATTAGAAGAATTTATATCATATACCGACTAAAATTGATATAGAAGACTTGAAAATATAACTATGTATACAAGTTATTTTATATAAGGACCTTATTAGAATAGGGATTTTTGACTTGAAAATAATAGAGATATGAGTTAAATGGGAAAACTATATTGGAATAGAACTATAACAACTTTTGAAATTTTCCAGTAGAATTTTTATTTATAAATGAAAAACATCGAGAGTTTAATTGAGAAAGAACTGGTAGTAAAAACTTAATAATTTTAAAATGGAAATTTAGAATTCAAAGGCCTTATGTAGCTATAGAAAATGTATAAAAAAATAATATTTATGCAGACAAAAATAAGTCTATTCTATGGTACTTAACAATCCAATAAAGAAATAGGCTTATAGCCTTTTTATAACATTAAAATCCAAAAATAAACCGTCAAAGGATAGTATATGCCATGAGAGGCATAAAACATTTATGATAGAAAATCCAAAATCCAAATCACTTGGTACTCTAGCCCTTGAGCAGAGGAAAATCTAGCCCAAATAGGAGATAGGATCAAGAGTTGGAAACCTCGACCTGCTAAAATAGAGATATGAATCGGTAAACAAGAAGGACATCTAGTTTGAATACATTTGTAAGATTCTTCCCTCACGAGCGAAAATCATACCTATAAAAAAATAAACAAATGTATGTGTTAGGAACTTTTGATAAATGATATAAAAGAAAGACACAAAAGGTGCTAAAATATTACTATAAATTAATGGAGGACGATAAGTCACCTAAATAAGCTTTGGTTGTAATTTTCACATACATGTTTTCCTGTACAATGAAATTAAAATAGTCAATATAATATTTTAATTAAGAAGGATTAAAAGAAGTTAAAGCTTGGGTGTAATAATGAGAAGAAAATATACTATATAAAACACCAAGGACGATAGGAATAATAAATTATTACAGATGGACATTAATAGTAGCAAATAATTAAACTATATCTATCCATTGTTGTTACTATCCTCTTATAGAAAAGTGATAAATGACATATAATAAAATGGCTATAAATACCAACATGTTTAAATAGAAAACTAATGAGACATCAATTTTAATAATAATGAATTGTTGTATAGTCAAAAGCCTTAGGGTTTGAAAACGAGACCAAACCCTGACTGGGTTATGGTTGGAATTACCCAAAATATGTATTTAGTAATTCGAAATAAAGAACCAAAGTAACCAATAAGGGTTTGCAATCATGAATTGGTATGTAGTAAAGAGAAACAAAGGTGATATATGTATTACTGCATAAGAAGACGAAGAAAAGAACTAATGCACAATGACGGTGACCCTTTTTCTATAAGAAAAAGGAATGTATCAAAGGTATGAAGACATAATACATCAACACTAACCTTACAAGAGGAACAATAAGAAAAGACAAATTTCCCTTAATATTTTGATATCAAGACTGATACAACTATTCAAATAAGGAATATTGTACACCCTTTGGCCTTTGCTAGATAGCAATGGTTTAAGACCAAACCTATGACATCGACCAAGAGTAAAAATTTAAAGAGAGAAGATATATTCTGGAAAGGATATAGAAAATTTAAATAGGTAACAAGGTGAGCTTTTGGAAAACGAAGAACTTAATCAGAAAAATAAAATCTTACCTACATGTGGAAGCATGAAAAATCTAAGAAGGATGGAGACTCTGCATCTAATATTCTAATCAAGCCCCTAGATGATAATGCCTTGAATGAATACCTTGACGAATAAGTGAAATTAGAATTTAGAAACTAAACCCTTTATGTAGCAGAGAACCCTTATTATTTTGCAAACATAAAATAAAATAAAACAGAAAGAGTTACACACAAATTAAACAATGACATTTAACCATGAAGTCATAACACAAATGTCGTAAATAAAATTTAAATAGAACATACCTCTGTCACAAATTTTGACTTGTTATAGAGGAACATGTTCCACTTGATAGAGCATGAATCCAATAGTTCTTAAAGAACAGATTGTGAAAAATAACGTCGAAAAGAGGGAAAGCACATAATACTTGGTAAGAAATATCGTTGAAACCTTAGCCACAGAGTGGTATGACCGGAAAAGGACTCTGGTGAAATGAATGTGACATAGTAAAAACTCAACAAAGTCATTATCATCACCATAAAAACCTTAATGCAATTTTTTTTTGGCTCAGTTAAAAAATAATTTTAACCATTGATGTGTTAGGTTGAGACACCATACATGGCTTGAAGGCTAAGCTCCACTTGTAGGAGTAGATCTATCCATAGGTCTCACATTTACCCTATGGAATTCGATATAAACATGAGATAAGTGTAATAAATTAATACCACTTTCACAAATAACGAGAGGAACAACACCTTTTATATGGCCAAAATTACATTAAAACAATACAATAGACTATGCCAACATTTCAAATGAAATCATGACGTTTGTAATGTGAAAACTATTAAACCATATAGAATAACATAGTGTAAAGGTATAACATGAAGTTACAATCATAGCTGATGATTAGTATCACATGATTTCAATACCAATTCTAAAATAGACCAAGGTCCATATTTTAGATAAAGACTTATGACATACAACATCTCTGTCATAATAATAAATCACATGCATTGTGCAATTAATGCCTCACAATAATATAAGGTTTGAAGCTTTTACAAGATTCAAGGATAGGGTGGAACACCATAAAATTATGGTGATAACATATATGTGTATATGTTTCATAGTTGAATATTAAGAAATTGAAGGTTGTATATATATGAGTAAGCCTAAAAACAAAAAAAAATTAGTCCTTTAACTTTTATAAATAGAGTTTGGAAAAAGGCCTATAATTTATATGGAGAAAATTAGAAAAAAAAAACTTTTTTAATGTTTTGAACAAATTAAGTGACAAAAAGTGTTACAAGGGATATAGGAAAAATAACCTTATGGTGTTACTGGACAATATATATGTGTGTGTGTGTGTGTGGAATTATATAACATCAATATACATAGGTAAATGACAATGTACCCCTTGTTATTTAAAAAAAATAAATTAGGTGTTAGCGGGTCTTTACTTATGTTTTAATCAAATAATGGGTGAATGATAGTAAACAATACCGATATTTTTTCCTGTTCTAAATGACATATGAATTCCTGATTGTTATGTGCTAGTAGATGACATAAATGGTATGAGTTTGAAAGGGTGGTTAAATCCCTCTTTGAATATAAATTACTATCAGAATCTGCCATGAATATATTGATGCTAGGCCTTGGTATCATGTGTATGAGCTCTGGAAGGATGACCAAGGTTGAGCTACAAACCTGTTAAATTTAATTTATATGTACATGTCAACACGGTCGAAAGATCAGAAGAAAATAACACTATGTTCATATACATGCATAGGCATGTATATGAACATAAAAGAATATATATATATATATATATATATATATATATATATATATATATATATATATATATATATATATATATATATATATATATATATATATATATATATATATATATATATTGCGAGGCTGAAATCCTAAAGAGTTGAAGGATGGGGTTTAAGCCCATAGCCCATATGGTCACACACTATAGTTAAGCGCTAAGGGCAGAGGCCCAACTCTAATTTATACACACATACATAATTGCATAGGGATAGAATTCTATAGTTATCGAGGAAAAGGGCTTAACCCTCGTTAAGCCATATGACCGCACGCTATGACAAGGGTCGAGGAGTAGAGGCGTGAGCACCGAGAGTGGGCCCTAAAATGAATCAATGGTAGATGGTTCTTACTTATTGAAAAATGAAGATCCAATAGAGGAAAAATCCTCGTCAAGCTAACAAGGGGAGGGGGGAGTGCACGTTTCAATCACAACCGTTGGAATCATGGAGAGCATCATGGCTATTGATGGGATACTATATAACCTGGAGTAGGAATAGTGATAACAAAGTCCCCCTGCTAGGTCAACAATGGGAGGGGGTCCGCTTCTTTATCATAATATTGAATTCCTTAGGTGCATAGGACTGTTGGATTACTTCGAAATAATTAAAATAGGGAATTTCTAAATTGTGTGGGGTTAGAGCCAATGATGGGGTCCACAACCAACATGGTAATGATGTGAACCAGAGGTTGACGTGATGCCATGATGGCGTGACACATGGCACCCAATTTTAACCATTTGAAATGGCCAACTAGGCCAAAAATGAGTGCAACATGGCACACTTGGAGGAGGCTACATGGCAGGTGTGACATCACCTAACCTGAAGTCACAGGCACAGTTATGGGAGGGGTCCCACAATTAAATATTCATAGTTGATTCCTCCATTGGACACAAAAAGTTGATCAACCACTGGGGTGGTGCGTGCGTGTGTGTGTGTGTATATAGTCCCCGGGGTTGGATAGGGCCATAGCCCATATGGTTAAGCACTAAGGGAAGAGGCCCAACTCTAATTTTATACACACAGACTCACACACATACATAATTGTACAGGGCTAGAATTTTATAGCTATGGAAGAAAAAGGCTTAACAGTCCTTAAGCCATATGACTTGGCGTTATTACCAGGGCCGAGGAGTGAGGGCATGAGAATCGAGAGTTTGCCCTAAAATGAATCAATGGTAGAGGGTTCTCGTTTATTCGGCAATGAAGATCCAATAGAGGAAAACCTATGGCAAGTTTAGCAAGGGCGGGGGGGGAGTGCACATTTCAATCACAATTGTTGGAATCGCGAAGAGAACAAGGGCCATTGATGGGCTACCATGAAACCTAGAGCAGGAACTATGATAACGGACGCCACCCTTCCAGGGAAACAATGGGAGGGGGGTCCATGTTTTGATCACAACTATTGACTTCCCCTAGTACGTAGGATTGTTGGGTTACTCCGAACTAATTACAATAGGAAATTCCTAAATTATGTGGGGTTAGAGCCAAGGGTGGAGCCCATAACCAACATGGTAATGATGTGGTTCAGAGGGTGAAGTGGTGCCATGATGGCGTGATACATGGCACCCAAATTTGAACATTTGAAATGATCAACTAGGCCAAAAATGAGTGCCACAGGCACTCTTGGAGGAGGCCACATGGTGGGTGTGACATCACCTAGGTTGATGTCACAGAAACGATTATGAGAGGGTTCCCACAATTAAATATTGACAGTTGATTCCGTTGTTGAATGAGGACCGTCGATCAATCATTGGGGTAATGTGTGTGTGTGTGTGTGTGTGGGGCCGGACAAGGTCATAGCCCATGTGTTCAAGCCCTATAGTTAAGCACTAACCACAGAGGCCCAACTCTAATTATATATATATAGACACACACACACATGAATAATTGCACAGGGCTAAAATTATATAGCTCTAGAAGAAAAGGGCTTAACCCTCAATAAGCCATACAACCTCACTCTATGACTAGGTCCAAGGAGCGAAGGCGTGAACACTGGGAGTGGGCCCTAAAATAAATTAATGGTGGAGAGTTCTTGCTTATTGTATAATGCAAATCCAATAGAGGAAAACCCCTCACCAAGCCAGTAAGGGGAGGGGGGGAGTGTATGTTTCAATGACAACCGTTGAAATCGTAGAGAGCACTGGGGCCATTAATGGGATACCATGGACCCTGGAACAAGAACTGTGATAACGAACCCCCCCTTCCAGGTCAATAATGGGAGGGGGGTTCGTGTTTTGATCACAACTGTTAAATTCCATAGGTGCATAGGATTGTTGGATTACTCTGAATTAATTATAATAAGGAATTTGTAAATTGTGTGGGGTTAGAGGCAATGATGGGGCCCACAACCATCATGGTAATGATGTGGACTAGAGGGTGATGTGGTGCCATGATGGTGTGACACAGGGCACCCAAATATGACCAACTAAGTAAAAAATGAGTACCACAGGGCATTCTTGGAGGAGGCCACATGGCGGGTGTGACGTCATCTATGTTGACATCAAGAGCATGGTTATGGGAGACATCCCACAATTAAATCTTGGCAGTTCATTGCTCTGTTGGATGAGGACTGTCGAACAAAGGAATGGACTGCCAAGATTTAATTATGGGACATCTCCCGTAACCATGCTCGTGATGTCAACATAGGTGACGTCACACTCGCCATGTGGCCTCTTCCAAGAGTGCCCTGTGGTACTCATTTTTGGCGTAGTTGGTCATTTCAAATGGTGATTATCTAGTTATGATTTGTCAATCACTATGGTTAAGTGCTATGGGCAGAGGCCCAATTCTAATTTTATATATGTAAACACACACACACATAATTGCATGGGGTTGGAATTCTATAGCTCTAGAGGAAAATGGATTAACCCTTGTTAAGCCATATGACCTCGCACTATGACCAGGGTCGAGGAGTGGAGGCGTGAGAACTAAAAGTGGACCCGAAATTGAATAATTGGTGGATGGTTCTCGCTTATTAGACAATGAAGATCTAATGGAGGAAAACCCCCCGCTAGGTGAGCAAGGGGGGGGGAGTGCATGTTTCAATCAAAAATGTGGAAATCACAAAGAGCATTGGGGCCATTGATGGGCTACCATGGAACTTGGAGCAAGAATCATGATAATGGAACCCCTTTCAAGGTGAAGAATGGGAGGGGTGTCCATGTTTTGATCACAACTGTTGAATACCCTAGGTACATAGGATCGTTGGATTACTATGAATTAATTATAATAGGGAATTTGTAAATTGTGTGGGGTTAGAGCCAATGGTGGGGCCCACATAACACATGGTAATGATGTGGACCAAAGGGTGACGTGATGCCATGATGGCGTTACACATGGCACTCGAATTTGACCATTTGAAATGACCAACTAGGCCAAAAATGAGTGCCACAGGGTACTCTTGGAGGAGGCCACATGACGGGTGTGACGTCACCTAGGCTGGCGTCACTAGCATGGTTATGGGAGGAATCCCGTAATTCAACCTTGGCTATTGATTCCTCTATTGGATGAGGACCATTGATCGACCATTGGGGCAGTGTATATATATATATATATAGTCCTTAGGGATGGACAAGGTTACTTGGGATAGGTAGGTGCCATTGGGTGGTGACGTGGGTATGCCAGGTGTAGACGAGTTGGATGGTGAGCTAGCCAGTGGCCACGTGGCAGTTCAAGATGACATGGTAGTGTTTAATATCCCAATCTTCAATTAGCCACAACTTTCAATCTAGGGTTTTGATTGGGGAAAATTTTATATCATTGGAAAGGTCTCAATGAGACAAACACAATGGCGCCATTGGTTATGCGTTTTGAAAAGTTTTTAAAATATCAAAATTTTAGACCCCATCTACATAACAATACCTTGGTGATTGGATAATCATAGTAACATCATCCTTTCACCTTTCATGAGGTCTATGGGTGCTAAGGGGGTGTGTTACAAAATTAATGAAAAGGTGGAGTGAAAAAATTGATAAAGCTTTGAATAGTTCTTGTTCATATCTCCTTGAGAGTGGTGAAGATCTATTTCCTCCGCCATGTCCTCAATTCACTCAAGTATCCCTTCCCTCCCTTAGCTAGCACTTATATATCTTGCTCCCAAATCGCACCACCTTTCTACCTCCCTATTATTCTATGCTTTGTTCCATTCCATTACTAGTCCACCTTTATTTTGGCTAGCGCTCTTTCCTTTAATGCACCCCTTCCTTAAAATTCCAATTCACAGGAAAAAGTGTAGTTTGATTGAGAGTCGCTTCTTATTGACCAAGAAGAGGTCTATTAGGTATTCTGATAGCTATAGGTGGTCATATCAATATTCATAGAATACTTACAATCTAGATTATGCTCTGATTACTCTACCTAGCATCACAAAGAGGCACACATTAAGGCGTTTGCTGCTAATGAGTGCTTGGTGTCAGGACATTTTATATTTTTAAGTGGTTTTAGAAGAAAGAAAGCGTGCTATGAAGTTAATGTAATTCACTATAATATCCCGTTTAGAATATGAAGTTAGTGTAATTCACTATAATATCATGTTTAAAATTCTAGGAAGAGCATATAAATGGGACACACTGAAAAAGTTTTCGTTGGAGTCTCTAATAATTGTATTAACTATAAGCTTTTTTGAATATATAAATTTATATTTTAAAGAAGTTTTATAAATTATAAGAATTTACTGATGAATTTCAAATTTGAAAGTAGTTTCAATTGGATTTTTTTTTGGGAGGGGGGGCGAAGGGGGCGAGGGGATTGTCCATTTCTTCTCAACCAAATCATCAGTAATAAAACTAGCATAGATCCATCTTAACTCCAAATCTACCAAGGGTCGAGAGGGATCAAATCGCTTGAAGTGCAAATCCCTTTTAAAGTGAAAAGATAACTCATTCGTCTTGACACTTGGTAGACTAGAGTTAAGATGGATCTACACTGATTTTAACATTCATGTCACTGTTATCAACACCTCTCACATTTTTCATACCACTTTTAATACTCTTTTCTAATCCACTATGGTTTCTTTTGTCCTTAATGATGGATGGTGAGTACACCCAAAATATTGGATAATTCTAAATTTGCGCAAAATAGAATTTCAAAAATTGACATACAACATGATAACCAGCTGTAACACAAATTCAAAGTCTTAAGATTACATAACCTTCGCTTAACCATAACTTCAAATAATACAAAAAGACTGGAACAACTTTGAGATAAACCATAGGAAACAATCCCATCTTAACTCGGCTAAAATCACAAAAATGAAACATGCTTGACCTATCTAACAAAGCCATACTTAACATTTAAAAGAACACACCTCATTTTCATGCTCTGCAATACACACGGGAGCGGACAACTCGTGGCTCACGGGGATTGGCTCCAACCACGCCTCTTCTTCCAAGTCAAACACCAGCACCATGTATGGAATCGACCAAATTTGCACACAGTCCATCACCCAACACAATAGACGCCCATTCACAATTTGACCGTTACAATCTAAGGGTGGGTGTAATGACCCCGTAAAAGCTAGTAATTAGGAAGTTACCATGGTAAGAAATTAGTGTGAACTACTAATTACTTTTTGTTAAAAGATATTTAGATTTTATAAATGAAAGATATTTTTTTTTGGTGTGCAAATGATGGCAGTCTCCTAAGGGAGGATTTGGAAAAAGAAACAGTTATGATAACTGAAAAAGAAACTAACCCTCAGCCAGGAAAGGTCCTGGGAGGGAAAATCCCTGGTCTGTTGTGACAGAGAGGGGGAGGAAAATCTGTGAGAAAGAACAGAAAGAAAGAAAGAAAGGGTTAAGTCTGGTGAGGACCAGATAACCCTAGCACAAACTGTGCAAGTGCCTTGTTGAGGGTTGCAGGCCTGCATGACAGCTCGGGGGGAGAATCCAAGTTATCACTGGATCTCATGGTTGGGTGGATAAGAGCAAACCTACAAGTTGCAGGTGAAATTCTGGAGCATTGAAACTCAGGTGTCTAACAGAACAGGTATGGATGTTACCAAACTTGTCTTTCTATATTCTGTATACTGGTAGATGAAAGAAAGTACAGTGAAGCTTCAGTTTTCTGAATGATGCTTAAATACTTAGTTAATGGAAGTCTTACATACGGCTCTGTGAGTCTATAATGTTATCTGCTTGAATTTGTTAAATGATGAACTAAATGTCATAGCAATGCACGATAACGAAATACAATATATATTAGCTGAAATGAAAGCTGTAAACACAACATAAGCTACAGGTCGAATCAATAGGTGATGACTGTAGACGATGCATAACTATCAACAGACAGATAAGTATATTAAACTGTGTATACAAAACATAAGTTATAGACCGATATCGGGAGGCTGTAAGATTATGTGCAATCTACAGACAGAGCCGATACGGGAACGCAGTTAATGCATGAGCCATAAGAATGGAAATACTTTAGCTGTGAGAAAACCCAAGACAAAATAAACGGCATGAATCGCTACATGACTATCTGTAGTCGTATGAGGAGCTTCATAAAAGTTCTTAATAGCTTAACAGTGAACACAGTGATAATACAAGAATGGTTCGTTGGAAAACAACCATGCGAATCTATAACTGAAAGAACGGAACAGTATATATATATATATATATATATATATATATATATATCAAATGACTGTGTATTCACGAAACATAGAAGACAAGATGTGTCGCGTATAATAAGAAAATCCATTGCAGAGATAACTCATCGAAACACAGCACTTAGGGTTTCAATCTACAACACATGTAAACCGGATAGATGTTGATAAACATTGATATCTGCAATAACATATAAATTAACAACATGTGAGACGCTTAAAGCCCAGAACGCTGTGACAGCGGTCATCCAACCTCCGTCTCAGGTACGAGAGGGCTGTGTAAACAAGAAGACTGTGTAAACAGAGGGTTTCATTATCACAACTCTATGAGTATTATTAAACCCTCGAGGGGTTAAACCAGTTATTAAAAGGCCACGACCGTAATTTAATAAACAAAAACTTATCAAAAGACCACGGCTGTTACTTAATAAACAAAAACCAAAAACGAATCTGGAGAATGGATTCATATAAAGCACAGACAAATGAACGCTCGACATAACCAAGATAAATGTAAATACGCTCGTGCGTTCAAAGAAAACAATTCATTTATACATATAGTCCATGTCCTGAAAAGAGAACCCCGCAGGGTATGACAACAGACAGTTCATAATTTAACTTGAGAGCCGACGATAAATCCTGGTCTCGGTAAACATTCAACAAATCCATGGCGAGTATATAATATCAGAAGAGATAGTAACAGTCTCTGTCTTAAACCAAGTCCGGCCAAGGTTGCCGTGAACTTCTAAAGAAGATTTACAAACTAAACGAAAATCAAATATATGTATATCAACATTTCAGAACCAGATTAGGCACGGCTCCGGCATGAGGAGGCCTGGCGCTCACCCTAACCCGGTTTGACAAAAGAAGGTTAAACCTGAGACAACGAGTGGAAGTTGTCAGGAGGAAAACCCTAGGTCGAAGGAATGAATCTTCATATAAACCTTAACTCCAAATGCACAATGAATCTACCAAACCCTCGTCAGGGAAAATACCTCGTAAGTGCCGGATTCCTTGAATTCCTGGCGCGGAATGGAGGCCAAGAAGCCGGTGCCTGCACAACCAAAACTGGAAGTTAGAATGATACAACCAGAACCTTAACCTGTGGAAAAGACGATACAAGTAAAGAAAATGAGCCATGTGTAATAGCTGAGGCTCGGCGGTGTTACCAGGGTTGACTGAAACGAACCAGCACTGAGAGCAGCAATGACCCGCGGAGCAGAAGTGAGCACCACCAACCGAACAGGTGCAAATGAACCCGAGTCTTGCGGTCCAAGACTTTTATAAACCCCTTAAACCCTGAAGTCATTGTGAGCCCTTAGATCAACTGGGCAGATCCTCACCGTTCGCTCGGATGGGAGTTGGCGCGCTTCAGCAGCGTTCCCTCCAAAGCAATCACATGGGTCAAGTACGAAGACAGCCACCTGGCCAGGGTAGCTGAGACATTAATAGTTCTTCACACCTGGCGCTTGGGTGGAAGTATGGCCAAACAAATGTAACATACAGGCCTTATAACAATATCACAATGTCGTGGATATGTATCATACGGGATCACATATAGTCAAAAGACCTAACACATGTTATAACCCTGTTGCATGTCGGAAACGAGAATTGAACCACTGTTGTATTATAAGCTTTATACATATATTGAACAGTCATCGTGTCATTAAGCGTTATATGTATATATAAAGGGCTAAGGGTTAGCATTACAATTAATATTTTTTTTTACCGTGGTATATTCCCATGGGGATGTGACAATGTGGTATCAGAGCAGAGGTTTCAGAACTGTGGCCTCTGGAACAGTAAGGTCCAGCTGCATTATATAGTACATGTATGGGGAATAGTGCTAATTGTGTTCTGTTGATTGATTAGGAAAATAAAATAACAGAAAACAGCAGCTCACTACCAGTCAATCATAAAGATGGAGGAGATACCGGGAGCTGACGGCATTCCTCGGAAGAATCCAGAACTGTGGGTACAGCTTGATGCAGAGACACGCAGTACTAATCTGGCAATACTGCAAACGGTTCAAGAACTGAAGGATGAGATGGCGCGTCTGCGAGAAGATAACGCACGCTTGACAGTGGAGCAGGAAAGAATATTAAGGAGTCTGTCAGGAAGACAGAATCCGCTATTAGCCAATCCTAGTGCAGAACAGCAAAGAGCAACCGAAGAACGGAATTACGCACCTGAACTCTCTGAGGAGAAGGAAGACCATTCCGACAATGTAGTGGAACAGCAGACTTCCAAGAGGCAGAAAATGGAATTACAAGGAGAATTCCGAAAAATTAAGCCTCCACAGTTTGACGGAGAGCAGGAAGAAGCGGCAGAGGCTTGGTTAATTAATATCAACAAATATTTTCAGCTATACGAGTATGACCAGAATTTGAAGGCGCGATTGGCCATCTTCCAACTACAAGGCAAGGCAACCCTGTGGTGGGAAGAAATCAAAATTGTGAAAGGAGTAAGCGAGCAGAGCATAACCTGGGAAAAATTTCAGAAGTACTTCAAGGAGAGATATTTAACTGAGCGTTTCTATGACGAGAAGGCTCGGGAATTCCACGATTTACGTCTAGGACAGCAGTCCATGGACGAGTTTATTAACCGCTTCACCTCCCTGCTTCGCTATGTACCATATATCAAGGAGGAGAAGGCCAAAGTGCAGCGATTTGTGAGCAGTCTACCAGCGTATATAAGGGAACGTATTGAGTTTGATAATCCCAGGACAATGGATGAGGCGATTCGTAAGGCAAGAATCTGTTATCAGCAAAACAAGCAAAAAGGAGACATCTCAAACAAAAGGTGGAATGAAAGAAAAAGCAACAGAGTTGCTGGTAACAGCAAGGGAAGTCGTGGTAATGGCAGCAAGGTTGCTGGTAAAGGACCTGTTGGCAGGAATATGGCAAAGAGTACTTTTCGGTCTAAACCAAGTGAGAGCAGAATCAGTGAACCGCCTGTCAGATTAGACCTTGAAGGAGGGACCAGACCTCCAGTCCAATGCTGGGGTTGTGGAGGCCCACATTATGTAAAGAATTGCCCTCAGCGTAAAGGGGTGGAGCAGATATCTCAGATCCAAGAAGCGTCAACTGTTGGAGAAGTGGCGCGCAGCATGCCAAAAATTAACGCGGCTTTGGAGGACCGTCAAGCGGAATACCAGCCAAGCATGGTGGAATTCGAAGGTAAAATTTCTAATCTTTCCATAGCTGTTCTTATTGACCCAGGCGCTACTTTAAGTTATATTAGCCCAAAAGTAGTAGAACATTGTAAGCTATCTTCTGAAAGATTTAAGAACCCATGGCTGGTACAGCTAGCCACCGGGGCTAAAAGAAGAGTCTTAGCCAAAATAAATAACTGTCCTTTTAGCATAGCTGGACAGTCAATTATAGCAGACTTGAATGTGCTTCCGTTGGGGTCCTATGACATTCTGATTGGTATGGATTGGCTGGAAAAGCACTGGTCATTGGTGAACTGCAAGACCAAAACCATCTATTATAAGGATGACTCAGGACAACAGCTAGAATTACAAGGGATTAAACATCCTGTACAGATCCGGCCTATCACTGCCTCCCAGTTGGCTAAATGTCTCAGGAAAAAGTGTCAGATTTACGCTATTCAAGTTGGGTATGCAGATCAGAAAAACAAAGTAGCTGCATTAGACAATATCCCAGTGGTGCATGAATTTGTAGATGTATTTCCTGAGGAAGTACCAGGATTACCTCCTAAACGGGATATAGATTTTACTATAGAATTGACACCAGGGGCAGCACCGGTGTCACGAGCACCGTACCGGATGAGTGTACCTGAATTGACAGAATTGAAGATGCAGTTACAAGAGTTGCTGGAAAAGAATTACATCCGCCCCAGCGTGTCACCATGGGGGGCTCCGGTACTATTTGTTAAAAAGAAAGATGGGACTCTCCGTATGTGTATAGACTATCGTCAGCTGAACAAGCTCACGATCAAGAACAAGTATCCCCTGCCTCGGATTGACGAACTCTTCGATCAAGTGAAAGGAGCAAAAGTGTTTTCTAAGATCAATTTGCGATCTGGTTATCATCAAATCCGAATTAAAGAAGAAGACATTGCAAAAACCGCTTTCAGAACATGCTACGGTCATTACGAGTTTGTGGTACTGCCCTTTGGCTTGACCAACGCACTTGCCACCTTTATGTGTTTAATGAACAACGTGTTTCACCGGTTCCTGGACAAATTTGTACTAATATTCATAGATGACATTCTGATATATTCTCGTTCCCATGAGGAACACAAAGAACATCTCCGGTTGGTGCTGCAAACCCTTCGGGAGCATCAGCTGTATGCCAAATTTAGTAAGTGTGATTTCTTCAAGGAGGAAATCCAATACCTGGGGCATGTGATTACCCAAGAAGGAATAGTAGTAGATCCGGAGAAGATAAGGACTACTATGGAGTGGCCCATACCCAAGGATGTAGCTGATATCAGATCCTTTATGGGATTAGCAGGGTACTATCGAAGGTTTGTGGAAGGGTTCTCAAGAATAGCCTTTCCTATCACGTCCTTGCAGAAAAAGGGAAAGATATTTAAATGGTCATCAGAATGTCAACAGAACTTTGATCGATTAAAGCATTTACTCACTACTGCACCCATCTTGAGTATAGCAGATCCTAATAAGGATTACGTGGTGTGCACTGATGCAAGCAAAGAAGGGGTGGGAGGAGTATTAATGCAAGAAGGAAGAGTAGTCGCGTATGAATCAAGAAAACTAAAGGAGCATGAACAAAAATACTCTGCCTATGACTTAGAATTGACAGCGGTGATCCATGCTCTAAAAATGTGGCGACATTACCTCATGGGGAGGAAATTTCTGTTGTTGACAGATCATCACAGTTTGACCAATTACTTCAACCAGCCTACCTTGAATGCGAGGCAAGGACGCTGGGCAGATTTCCTAAGTGGCTTCGATTTCGAAATTAAGCATTTAAAGGGCAAAGAGAATCAGGTGGCTGATGCCTTGAGTCGCAAGGTACAGTGTTTGTGCGAACTTTCAGTTAGCAAGTGGCGGACCTCTTTGTTTGAACAAATCAAATCAGCAACAAATCTGGATGCCGACTACCAACAGTTAAAACAGCAGGTACAACAAGCAAATAAGGAGAAACTGCAACAAGGCTTTACCTTGGACAATGCTGGCATGTTATACTTTAACAAGAAATTATATGTACCTGATTCAAATGACCTTAAGTACCTGATTTTGGATGAATTCCATACCAGCCACTATACTGGCCACCCAGGGTACCAAAAGATGATCACAGCGCTAAGGAAAGAATACTTCTGGCCTGGAATGAAGAAGCAAGTGATTGAGTACTTGGCAAAATGCTTAGAGTGTCAGCAGATTAAAGCAGAGCATCAGCATCCCGCCGGGCTGCTGCAACCGTTGCCTATTCCGGAGTGGAAATGGGAAACCATTTCCATGGATTTCATAACAGGTTTGCCTCGAACAAGGAAAAACCATGATTCCATTATGGTAGTGGTGGATAAGCTTAGTAAAGCAGCACACTTCATACCCGTGCAATCCACCTATAAAGCGGTACAGATTGCTCATCTGTTTATGCAAAATGTGTTCAGATTGCATGGACTACCAAAGGTAATTATTTCAGATCGGGATGTAAAGTTTACTTCCACCTTTTGGAGGACATTGTTCGCAGAATTGGGAACCCAGCTAAACTTTAGCACAACATATCACCCGCAGACCGATGGTCAAACTGAGCGAGTAAATCAAGTGCTGGAAGATATGTTGAGGGCTTATGTGATGATGAAGCCAAATCAATGGGAAGAGTATTTGCACTTGGTGGAATTCGCATATAACAATGGATATCATACCTCGACACAATTAAGCCCTTTTGAGGTTTTGTATGGGCGGAGATGCCGCACACCCTCAAGTTGGGGTGGACCCGAGGATAAGTTGAGTTTGGGTCCGGAAATGCTGAAAGAAATGGAAGACACAGTGAAAAAGGTACGGGCCAATTTAAAGGCTGCACAAGACCGGCAGAAAAGTTTTGCAGACAAGAAAACAAGGTTTAAGGAATACCAGGTTGGTGACCATGTGTTTATAACGATCCAAGCTAGAAGGAGCACTTTGCAATGGAGCGGATGCACCAAACTGGCTCCTCGGTACTTTGGTCCTTTTCAGATTTTGGCTAGAGTGGGGCCGGTGGCCTACCAACTCGCTTTGCCAAGCCACATTAGAATTCACAATGTATTTCACGTCTCTGTTCTAAAGAGATATGTATACGATCCCAAACATGTGATCCGTTGGCAAGACGTTCGGGTAAGAATTAACCCCGTTGTTTGGAATGTGACAATATGCTTAACAGAAAACTGATTAAGAATATTGATTGTCTGCAGGTCGAACCGGAAGGCGAGGTTCTGGTCGAGCCACAGAGCATTCTCGACCAGAGAGAAGTGCGGCTGCGGAAACGGGTTATTACCCAAATTAAAGTGCTGTGGCAGCACTATGGGCCTGAGGAAGCTACTTGGGAAGACGAGGAGCTTATGAGAAAAGCGTACCCAAACTTATTTAATGGGAATAGACATCGGGACGATGTCCAATCCCAGGGGGGGAAGATGTAATGACCCCGTAAAAGCTAGTAATTAGGAAGTTACCATGGTAAGAAATTAGTGTGAACTACTAATTACTTTTTGTTAAAAGATATTTATTTTTTATAAATGAAAGATATTTTTTTGGTGTGCAAATGCTGGCAGTCTCCTAAGGGAGGATTTGGAAAAAGAAACAGTTATGATAACTGAAAAAGAAACTAACCCTCAGCCAGGAAAGGTCCTGGGAGGGAAAATCCCTGGTCTGTTGTGACAGAGAGGGGGAGGAAAATCTGTGAGAAAGAACAGAAAGAAAGAAAGAAAGGGTTAAGTCTGGTGAGGACCAGATAACCCTAGCACAAACTGTGCAAGTGTCTTATTGAGGGCTGCAGGCCTGCAGGACAGCTCGGGGGGAGAATCCAAGTTATCACTGGATCTCATGGTTGGGTGGATAAGAGCAAACCTACAAGTTGCAGGTGAAATTCTAGAGCATTGAAACTCAGGTGTCTGACAGAACATGTATGCCTGTTACCAAACTTGGCTTTCTATATTCTGTATACTGGTAGATGAAAGAAAGTACAGTGAAGCTTCAGTTTTCTGAATGATGCTTAAATACTTAGTTAATGGAAGTCTTACATACGGCTCTGTGAGTCTATAATGTTATCTACTTGAATTTGTTAAATGATGAACTAAATGTCATAGCAATGCACGATAACGAAATACAATATATATTAGCTGAAATGAAAGTTGTAAACACAACATAAGCGATAGGTCGAATCAATAGGTGATGACTGTAGACGATGCATAACTATCAACAGACAGATAAGTATATTAAACTGTGTATACAAAACATAAGCTATAGACCGATATCGGGAGGCTGTAAGATTATGTGCAATCTACAGACAGAGCCGATACGGGAACGCAGTTAATGCATGAGCCATAAGAATGGAAATACTTTAGCTGTGAGAAAACCCAAGACAAAATAAACGGCATGAATCGCTACATGACTATCTGTAGTCGTATGAGGAGCTTCATAAAAGTTCTTAATAACTTAATAGTGAACACAGTGATAATACAAGAATGGTTCGTTGGAAAACAACCATGCGAATCTATAACTGAAAGAACGGAACAGTATATATATATATATATATATATATATATATATATATATATATATATATATATATATATATATATATATCAAATGAATGTGTATTCACGAAACATAGAAGACAAGATGTGTCGCGTATAATAAGAAAATCCATTGCATAGATAACTCATCGAAACACAACACTTAGGGTTTCAATCTACAACACATGTAAACTGGATAGATGTTGATAAACATTGATATCTGCAATAACATATAAATTAACAACATGTGAGACGCTTAAAGCCCAGAACGTTGTGACAGCGGTCATCCAACCTCCGTCTCAGGTACGAGAGGGCTGTGTAAACAAGAAGACTGTGTAAACAGAGGGTTTCATTATCACAACTCTATGAGTATTATTAAACCCTCGAGGGGTTAAACCAGTTATTAAAAGGCCACGGCCGTAATTTAATAAACAAAAACTTATCAAAAGACCACGGCTGTTACTTAATAAACAAAAACCCCAAACGAATCTGGAGAATGGATTCATATAAAGCACAGACAAATGAATGCTCGACATAACCAAGATAAATGTAAATACGCTCGTGCGTTCAAAGAAAACAATTCATTTATACATATATTCCATGTCCTGAAAAGAGAACCCCGCAGGGTATGACAACAGACAGTTCATAATTTAACCTGAGAGCCGAGGATAAATCCTGGTCTCGGTAAACATTCAACAAATCCATGGCGAGTATATAACATCAGAAGAGATAGTAACAGTCTCTGTCTTAAACCAAGTCCGGCCAAGGTTGCCGTGAACTTCTAAAGAAGATTTACAAACTAAACGAAAATCAAATATATGTATATCAACATTTCAGAACCAGATTAGGCACGGCTCCGGCATGAGGAGGCCTGCCGCTCACCCTAACCCGGTTTGACAAAAGAAGGTTAAACCTGAGACAACGGGTGGAAGTTGTCAGGAGGAAAACCCCAGGTCGAAGGAATGAATCTTCATATAAACCTTAACTCCAAATGCACAATGAATCTACCAAACCCTCGTCAGGGAAAATACCTGGTAAGTGCCGGATTCCTTGAATGCCTGGCGCGGAATGGAGGCCAAGAAGCCGGTGCCTGCACAACCAAAACTGGAAGTTAGAATGATACAACCAGAACCTTAACCTGTGGAAAAGACGATACAAGTAAAGAAAATGAGCCATGTGTAATAGCTGAGGCTCGGCGGTGTTACCAGGGTTGACTGAAACGAACCAGCACTGAGAGCAGCAATGACCCGCGGAGCAGAAGTGAGCACCACCAACCGAACAGGTGCAAATGAACCCGAGTCTTGCGGTCCAAGACTTTTATAAACCCCTTAAACCCTGAAGTCATTGTGAGCCCTTAGATCAACTGGGCAGATCCTCACCGTTCGCTCGGATGGGAGTTGGCGCGCCTCCAAAGCAATCACATGGGTCAAGTACGAAGACAGCCACCTGGCCAGGGTAGCTGAGACATTAATAGTTCTTCACACCTGGCGCTTGGGTGGAAGTATGGCCAAACAAATGTAACATACAGGCCTTATAACAATATCACAATGCCGTGGATATGTATCATACGGGATCACATATAGTCAAAAGACCTAACACATGTTATAACCCTGTTGCATGTCGGAAACGAGAATTGAATCACTGTTGTATTATAAGCTTTATAGGTATATTGAACCGTCATCGTGTCATTAAGGGTTATATGTATATATAAAGGGCTAAGGGCTAGCATTACAATTAAATTTATTTTTTACCGTGATATATTCCCATGGGGATGTGACAGTGGGCCAATTTTTAGGTTACTGCTAATTTCCCTCGACTCTGGTATTTTCTTCCACGTTAGCTCTTTGAAGTTGTAAACATAAGTGAATCTTTCAGAACGATAATCGAACGGAATCGACTTCTGGCACAGGACGAGCTTGGGTATACCGTTTTTCCGATCAAACGCGATTCCGGCAATCTCCGAGGGACTTCCCCCGCTGCAGTCATTGTCCGGCGCCGTCAGAATCCATCGATCGTTGTGAGAGAGAGGATTGAACACCAGAAATATCCTCTCCGTTGTTGAAGGCCGTAGGAAAGTCTGGTAGCACAAGAACCCGTCGCCGTAAGCAGTCAACGTCCACAGATGGTCGATAACGCCAAACTGCCAGAACGTGCGTCTGGTTTGGCGGTAGAAGGGCGTGTGAGATGGGCGGTTTTTCTCATACTCAATCACAAACTCTAAATCTGAGAGCAGAGATTTAAAATAGTTAGATGAAAATTGCAGTGTGAGCAAATCCTCGGGAGAAAGACTTCTGAGCACCATAAATTGAACATCCCAATGAAGTTTAGCCCAAGTATTTTCCATGCTTTCTCTGGCTCCTACTCTTCTTCTGAATATATTTTTACACCTTCCTGTGTGTCGCAGAATTTATAAATTTCTCTTCACACCACCCTGTGTGTGGCAGAATTTATATGTGGCGTACCATGCTGGTTTTGTTTATTGTTTGTCTATTTTAGAATTCAAGACTTACTGTTCAGTATAGCTTCTAAGTGTTCGCTTTTCTAAAAGTAGAAAGTAGTTCGTGTTGTTTTGTCTGTGTCTTGGCCTAATTTAGAATGGAAGACTTCCACTTCCACTTCTTAGAGCTTTTTTACTGTGCGCTTTTCTATTATTTTTTTTTTTTTATAATGTGCGTTTTTCCAAATTTAGAACTCAAAACATGCCACTTATTATAGCTTTTTTCGTGTCCATTTTTCATTTTATTTTTTTAATTGTGAGACGTTTTTATATTTTTTATTAAAACGAATATAAAAACGATTTTGATTTTTATTTTACCAAATTAATATGTTGAGTTGCATTATTTTAATTTTAAAAGATATTTTTAATTTTTAATTTAATAAAAAATATTTATATGAGAAAAGTAAAATATTTTAATATTATAATAAAATAATGTTTTTTTATTAAATATCATTTATTTATGTACTATTATTATTATATATATTGTGATAATTAAAATTATATTAATAATTTATTAAATTATTATTAAAATAATATTTATTTATATATATAAAATTAAGGTTCAAATTTAAATATTATTTATAAATATATATTTAATTTTTTAAAACTTCAATTTAAGTTTAATATTATTATTTTATAGTGAGTAAAAATATAAATAAATTTCGAAAATGAAAATAACCATTAAATAATTAAATATTTATTTTTAAATAACATTAACTATTTTTCAATTTAAAACGAAAATAATAATAAAAATAATAAAATTAAATAAATTTTATACCTAGAAAAATTATCTATAATTTATTTTTAAATATTAAAATTAATTTATTACTCTACTTGCATTTGCGTATTAAAGTGATTGTTCTCTCTATATTTACAAATATAAAATAACTTCCCATTCGTTTAGATTTTATAACTTCATTTTGCTTACGCCACTAACAAGAGTTCCACCAGGCCCACTACCACTTTAAACCAAATGGCTCTATAAATGTTTTTAATAAAATGATAACTACCACTTTAAATCAGATGGCTCCATAAACCAGATGGCTCCATAAATGTTCTTAATAAAATGATAAATTGGAATATTTTAGGTTTATTAGCCAAAGTACATTATAATTTAAAATAAAATAAAAATAAATTTATCATTTATTTTAGAATTTATCTTCACATGATAAAATATAAATTTACTGTTTATTTTATTTAGCATAAGTATCTTAAACTTCGTTACAAATTTAATATTTATTTTATTTAACATAGTTATCTTAAATTTCAATATATTATTAGTTAGTTGAATTTAAACTAAGTTTTGTTAAAAAAAATAAAATATTTATATTAACATTTAATCTATTACCAGGGAGAAACAAGAAGTCTAAATCTAACAGTATGTCAATGTTTACATGATCTCTTTTGGGTATTTAAATTTATAGGTAGTTTAGTTGTTTTTAAAATTTATTATCAAATTTTATTTTATATCAAATCAATATATATCTAATTTATGACTAAATTTTTATATATCAAGTTGGTAGGATTAATAAATTAAAAGATCAACATAATTTTGGTATGCCATAATATCTACTTTCCCATGTCTTAACATGTTACATTAACATGATACTAGAAATGATCATGGTTTCATAGCAAGTCTCCAATTTATTACAATTCTTCTTGTAACTAATTTGGAAGCTATCAATCGAAGTGTAAATGACATGTGATCAAACGACTTCTATGCAAATAAGCCATTTCTTGGTTGAATCTCATGAGATTAACACATTTCATTAAATGGAGAGTAAATGAATTGTTATTATGAAGGATGAGTTGTAGTTTTGTTGTTGTTTGATACAAATTTTGTTTGTGATACAAACCTCTCTACCACCACCATTGTTCTAGTTTACATAGAGATAGAAATATGTGCAACCCAATTGAATTCTAGAGCATGGGGCTATTATCACTGTAACATGTTAAAAATATAAAATGTGTCATTTACCATGTGGTTTTTAGCTGATTCGAGGATTATATTTATATATTATAAATATAGTTAAACTACATCAACAAATTCCTTATGCATTTGTTGGTGTCGTTTCAAAAGATATTGTTATAAGCGAGAAATAATATGATGGTATTATTTAAATCAATTGGCTATAATATTGCAAATAACTATTATTAATATTAGCTGCAGTAATATAGTATAATGTAACATTTAATTTTTATCACTAAATCTTTGACAAAAATAATTCCATACAAAATTATGCAATCATAGCATTTTTATGTATTTGAATACAAATTATAAACTCAATATATCTAGGTGGTGTTTTAACTTAATGGAGTAAAAAAATCTCCATGATTTAGAGAGTTGTTATGGAAAGAAAAATGAATTTTTTTTATGTAATCATAGCAGTTTTACGTATTTGAATGCAAAATATAAACTCAATATATCGATGTGTTTTAACTTAATGGAGTAAAAAAATCTCCATGATTTAGAGAGTTGTTAGGGAAAGAAAAATGAAAAGTATAACATAATGGGGGAGATACAAATAAATTTAAAATATATAATGATATTATATGAATTTTCCTCAAATTATTTAAATAAAATGATATTTTTAAAATAAATAAAACAATTGATTATCAAATATAATTGTTCTTTCATATATATATATATATATATATATATATATATATATAGCTCATACAGATAAATTAATTTACACCCATAAATAAATAAAATCTTATCTCTATTTTTATATTTCCAAATGTCATGAAATATCAAAGGTTAGGTTGTATGTCGATCGTAGAGGCCACTGCATGAGCCCATTTTTCAGTTGGCCCATTCATATCTTCAGAGCCCTTTCTAGTTTAGTAAGGCTTCTTTAGTTGAGATCTCCCCATACAAATTAATTAATTTGCACCCATAAATAAATAAAATCTTATCTCTATTTTTATATTTTCAGATGTCATAAAATATCAAAGGTTAGGTTGTATGTTGATCGTAGAGGCCATTGCACGAGCCCCTTCTTCAGTTGGCCCATTCATATCTTCAGATGCCTTTTTAGTTTAGTAAGGCTTCTTTAGTTGAGATCTCCCCGTGACATCAACTTGGGGACATTTGGTCCCATGTGCTCCCTTCAATAACACTCATTGTATTAGCCATGACCTTTGCATTTCAAGCACATATGTATATGAGACTCTTTTATATCATTGTATTACTTTCTAGCCCATTGATGCATGCACATAATGTATCATGTACTATTTTTCTCGCACCCAAATTGTTGGACGCACTATTGTTATTGTACTGAGTTATCTTAGTTGGTATGAGCATGCCTCCCTTGCCTCATTGAGGTCACGTACAAATAATAAAGGAGAATTTTCTTTGACCAATAGGTTTTGCTTCCTCCAGTTATATTTCTTCCCTATGCTACAATGGTTCTCCCATTCTTTCTCCATTTGACTCCCCCTTTGGTTTCTGGTGAATGTGAATGTACAATGTATTTTGGTCATACGATGTGCTCCTAACACTCGTACATTAGGGAACTATCTGTTATCACCTTTAAAGTGACCAGCTAGCCATTTTCCACTAGGATGATCGAAATACACCATGTACTATGAGTTTTACGCATTAAACCCACTTTCACCTTCAGAAATAATTTAGAGAACCACTTTTTGGACTTTCCAGTGCCGAAATTTGGCAGAACAATTTTGAAGTCAAAATTTTGATTTGTGTTATTTAATCTGATTTTTTAACTGTATATATGGATTCAACACCTTGAAAAACCCCAGGGAACTTCGATTGTACAGGGATTACCCATCAAGTTTGTGATTTTAATAAATTCCTGCCATATTTTAGAGAAACTAGAATGGAAAAACCCAGTAGAAAGACTCCCAAAAAGTCGCACTAAAGACAACTCCAATTATTTTTGCTTAACCACTTGAAAATAACTGAGGAACCCAAATTATTTTTGCTTAACCACTTGAAATTGAGGAACGAATTTAATTAATTTCATGTTATTCTCATATTTAGCTATTTTTGTGAAAATAATTAACATATTTTCACCCATACAAAGGAATATTTATTTTATTTTATGTTTAGCATTGATGAGGCTACATTATGTCCTTGTCCAAGAATAACACCCAAATAGGGTGGGGAATTGAACCAGTGATTTAACATCTAGGAGTGTCTTAAAAATGCACCCGATCGCCGTCTATCTAAGAGCCCGTGGATATCCATAGGAATGACTAAATAAACCAATGTTTCTTTATTATTCCTTAAACATTTAACCTTTATCCCTTGAAATAATTATTAAATTATTAATTATTAATTATTTCTAACACATTTTGACAGCATTACCCATAAATAATTAAATAAAAATATTATTTATTTATTATTCTTCATTTCTTCGTGAAATAATTATTAAATGATTATTTAATAAATATTTCTAACTTGCTTTGACCATATCTTATTAAAGTAATTAATAAGTCATTTTTATTTATTAATTACTTTAACAACTTTTCTTAATTAACCTAATTAATCATTATTTTTTTTAGTCTCTTCAAAAAAATAAAGGTTTTTCACCATTTCATCAATATTTTCCTATCCTAAATATATTGATAAATCTTGATTTGGTCTAATAATATTATATTATTTGATTAAATCTAGACCCATCCTAGCATTTTATTATAAATAGAGAAGTTTTCCTTCACTCTCTACATATGATCATTATCATCATCATTAATCTAATATTTTTACTTTCGAGCTCCCCTCCGTCAGTTCAACTTCCATTGTCAAGAGAGAGAAATAGGCAACTAAAGTGTAGGGATATCAAAAGAACCCTCTTGTGGATGAGGGCTTTAGAGACCCGTGTCTACATTCTTCTTCCTATGTGAATATTATTAATAAAAAAAGTTCCTTTCCATTGGGTGTTATATATGCCACTTTTCTATATAGATCTTTTGATCTTCTTAGTTTCTTTTGCAAGTTTATATATGTTTTATGTAGATCTAAGGATTGAAGCTGAAGATTATACATTTTAACATCTTTTTCTACTCTTTTCTTTCTTGTTAGGAGAATACATCACCAACCACAAAATTATATTTTTTACTCTTCTGCTTAGAAATTTACATCGAACAATCCAAGCGGAAAAAGCGTTTATAAAATAAAGCCATAACCTTCATGGCTTTCATAAGGTAATGGTAAGTGATAGAGATCCAAAGTTCACAAGAATTTTTTCTCATACTTAGTCACAAACTCTAAGTCTTAAAGTAGAGAACTAAAATAATTACATGAAAATTGCAGTTTGAGAAAATCTGCGAGGGAAAGCCTTTTGAGCACAATAAATTGAACATCTTAATGATGTTTAGCCCACATATGGTGTCAATATATGTATGTATATATATATATATATATATATATATATATATATATATATATATATATATATATATATATATATATATGTTGAATTCTATAACATTTTATTTAATATTATAATTATAATTTTTTTTTTCTAAATTAGACTAATTCTATTAATATAACAAAAGTAGTACAAGGAGGCATCTGCCTCTGCAGAGCAAGCCCCAAATTATGCCATGTTTAACAAAAAAAGACTGAAAAGAGACTGTCCGCACCAGGGAAAATAGTCCAAAACTATAAGAGTTTGCTGCCCATGCAGGGGTAACAACCTGTAGTGCCAGAGTGGAATAGTTTTTTGAAAAATCATCAAAATTAACAACATTACATAAAAAAAACACCAGAATAGACCCATAGTATTGGGAGCCGCAAGTCGGGAACCTAGAACCTTAAAAACATTGACCAACTAGGTGTCGTTAGGAGGATGAGGTTCTTCCACTATCAGACACCTATACGTCTCCATGTCATCTTCTGTATCTTGTTTGTCTCTGAGAGTTTCTTCCATGTTCCTGAAGCAGCCTGGATTGGTGTGTCCCTTCGTTGTTTCGTTGCTTCTGTGCATCCTTGAGCTGCTTCCAAGGGCTTTTCTCTTGCTTGTGGTGTTTCGAACCTGAGTATTGTGGGCTGGGTCTTCAGAGTTTTGTGGCTCCTCTCTAAATGCCACTAAGATAGTCGCTATTATGCAGGGACGTTCCAGCGTGTAGGGAAATTGAAATTGTGCAGAATGACTGGGCTGTAGAGATGATACAGAGGCAACAGGACGCTGGGGAGTAGCGTTAACAGGTTGAGGACCTGCAGTCTGAGCCCGACCCCGACCACTGTGAGTGGTTGGGTAGCGTCCAGAGAAATGAGCCGTCAAAGGGGAGGATGAGTCATAGGGGGACGAGTTAGAGAGGGACAAGGAGGGGGGTGATCTTCCTCTGCTACTACCCATCCTACAGCACATTCAATGACGCAGACGAGGCATGCTCACCTGGGAAAAAATGAGTGAACGAGGACGAGAAGGAGCAGTGCCAAAGAATGAGTGGTCAATCGGAACAAAAGGACCTGTAATCAGCGGTTCAAAGTAGAGATTCAAGACTGAAGAACCAGTTCCTAAGATTCAAGACTGAAGAACTAGTCTGTAGGCAGCATAGAAGACTCTATGATAACTGTGCACCATCCACCATCTCAATGTAGCGCAGAACTTGGTAGCGTCTCCCCATTGTCATGCACGAGTTTGGCTCTGCAACAACAGGGAGACAATTGCAGTTCAGAGGAGGTGGAGCGGGGGGAAGATGGTCCGAAGAGGCCATCTTAAAAACCAAATTGTTGAAGCCTCGACCCGCACAGTTCATTAATGTGCCATTAATATCGGCGGTGGCTTTCTGTATATGCTTCTGAGTGGAAGCGTGGGTGGCTAGGTGGCCTCGCCACTTGCCAACCTAAGGTCGCTGCATAGTACTCGCGTTCCTAAACACCTGCATCCAAAAGTTGAATTCTATAACATTAATATACATAGGTAAATGAAAATGTATTTGTTATTAAAAAAAGATGAAGGTATTAGCGAGGGTCTTTACTTGTGTTTTAATGAAATAACGGGTGAATGCTAGTAAATAATACTGAGATTTTTTATGCTAATTTTTTGTTCTGAATGGCATATGAATTCCTGATTGTTATGTGATAATAGATGGCCTAAATGGTTTGAATTTGAAAGGGTTGTTAAATCCATGTTTGAATATAAATAACAATCAGAATCTATCATGAATATATTGATACTAGGTCTTGGTATCATGTTTAAGAGCTCTGGAAGGATGACCAAGGTTGAGCTACAGACTTGTTAATTCTAATTTATATGTACATGTCAACATGGTCGAAAGCTTAGAAGAAATTAACACTATGTTCATATACATGCATAGGCATGTATATGAACATAGAAATATATATATATATATATATATATATATATATATATATATATATATATATATATATATATATATATATATATATATATATATATATATATATATATATATATATAGTGAGGCTGAAATCCTTGAGCGTTGAAGGACGAGACTTAATCCCATAACCCATGTGGTCAAGCACTATAGTTATGTGCTAAGGGCATAGGCCTAACTCTAAGTTTATACAAACACATATATAATTCCATAGGGATAAAATTCTATGGCTATGGAGGAAAAGGGCTTAACTCTCATTAAGCCATATGACTTCACGCTATGACTAGGGCCGAGGAGTGGATGCATGAGCATCGGGAGTGGACCCTTAAATGAATCAATGGTGGAGGGTTCTCGCTTATTGAAAAATGAAGATCCAATAGAGGAAAACCCCCTGCCAAGTTAGCAAGAGGTGGGGGAAGGGAGTTCACATTTCAATCACAATCATTGGAATCATGGAGAGCAGAGTGGCCATTGATGGGATACTATGGAACTTGGAGTAGAAATAGTGATAACAGACTCCCCTCTCTAGGTCAACAATGGGAGGGGGTCCACGTTTTGATGACAACTATTGAATTCCCTAGGTGCATAGGAATGTTGGATTACTTCGAAATAATTGAAATGGGAAAAATCTAAATTGTGTGGGGTTAAAGCCAATGATAGGGTCCACAACCAACATGGTAATGATGTGGACCAAAGGTTGACATTATTTTATTTTGGTGTGACACATGGCACCCAAATTTGACCATTTGAAATGACCAACTAGGACAAAAATGAGTGACAAATGGCACACTTAGAGGAGGCTACATGACGGGTATGACAACACCTAGACTGAAGTCATGGGCACGATTATGGGGGGGGGGGGTCCCACAATTAAATATTCATTGTTGATTCTTCTTAGTTGTTGATTCTTAATAGATAGGTCATTGGCGAAATGTATTAGTTAAAAATTAAAATTTTTATTATTTAAATTTTTTATATAAGATTTTTTAATATTAATTTTCAAATTTTGATTATTAAAATTTAGAAAAATATAATACTTATGATATTTTTAACCTCCATTTTTAACCATTAAAATTTATATATTGATATAAAAAAATATATGAAAAATAAATAAATTATTGATGATGATGATGATGATTGTTAACATCCACTGAGACCAAACTTTGGTCTATCGGACCTAGAAAAAAATTATTTAGTTTGATTTAAGATTTTATTCCTATACTCAAAAAGCTTGGAGAGAAGCCTTCCAAGCTCACTATAATTTTGATTTCGTAGAAGGCTAGGAAGGTCAGTATTGGAACAAATATTATGAAATTGAGATCTAATATGCTTTTAAGCAGGACAATTCTACTGGTCTTATTAAATCCAAACTATTTTATGAGGAAAAAGCATTTTGTCAACCATACACAACGCCTTTTCACTTGGGTACCACCACTGCCGGACTCTTTAACTGGTAGTCAACGCCACCACCCCACCCTGAGGCCCCAGATCCTGTTTTGTTTAGTAATATTGAATTTTTTATTACAATCTATATTTTAAGGTAGTACAATATTTATTTGATTCTTTAAAATATTTATTTAATTTATTGTATCCAGAGGTGTATTTTAATTTTAATATAAGGGTAGTAATTACTTTAGTTTATAATAGATACGATTTTTTAAATAAAAATATTTTTTTTAATAAATAAAAAAGAGAAATATGTAGTTTTATAAATAATAAAATTATTTTATTTTCAATAATAAATAAAATATTTCAATATTTATATTAAACAATATTATTTTTTTATTTAAAAATAAGGTAATTGTGAGTTTAATAGAAAAAATACAAATCTTATATTTTTAATTTAGTGTGTAATTTTTAAATTAAAAAAATCAATGTTTATATTAAAGAATAATAATAATAAAGATATTTCATTCTCACCTAAATATAAATATTTAAATGCTAATATTAAGTAATATAATTTTATATAAAGATAAGGTAACTGAAAGTAAGAAAAAAAATTGAAAAAAAATTACATTTTCAATTTGATATAAAAGAGATATATAAATATATATTATTGCTGACTATAAATAGAATATTTCAATATCCATCTCAAATAAAATAATTTTATATCAATTTTTTTTTAAATAAAACATTTCAAATATATTCTCATAAAAAAAGTGTAATTAGTTCTATTCTTTATGTAATAAAAAAGCACTCTAAATAAAATATTTTAATATACAATATTAAATAATATAAAGAAAAATTATAAATAAATTACTTTAATAACTATGTTGATTTAAACCATGTATATATTTTTATAAAAAATCTAATAATTTTATTAATAGTAAACAAAAATTACACCTCCATACTCCATATGCCATTAACACTACTGCGGTTACTGTAATCCATATAAAGATGTCAAAGGGTTTATTAATAGATATTATTTCATACCAAACATTTCATCAAAAGTCACCAAAGTCTTCAAGGTTTTGATCCTTATAGAGTAATATTTGTAGAGATAACCGCCTATATGGTTGATATGGGACCGCTATAAACATATCAGAAGACTATCCTAAGTTGAGTCATTATATATATCAAAACACATTTTTTCAAACTATTGTTTTTTAAATTTATTATCAAATTCCATTTTATATCAAATAAATATATATCCAATTTATTATTCAATTCTTCAATAATAAGTTGGTTGAGCAATACATTATTAGAATAGATAATTTCTTTTTTAATGGTTTCAATTTTATTTTAATTAATATAAAATACTCACCACAATTTTTGTATGAAATAATATCTACTTTCCCATGTAGTAACATGTTACATTAACATGGTACTAGAAATGATTATGGTTTCGTAGCAAGTTTCCAATTTGCTACAATATTACTTGCATGTGGTTTGGAAGCTACTAATTGAAGTGTAAATGACATGTGATGGAACAAATTGTATGCAAATAAGTCCATTCTTGGTTGAATCTCATGAGGCTGACACATTTCATTAAATGGAGAGTGAATGAACTATTATTATGAAGGACGGGTTGCAACTTTGTTGTTGTTTGATACAAACTTTGTTTGTTATACAAACCTCACTACCGTCACCATTATTTTAGTTTACATACAAATAGAAATATGTGCAAATCAATTAACTTCTAGAGCATGGGGCTATTATCATTGTAACATGTCAATGATATAAAATGTGTCATTTACCATGATGTTTTTGACTCATTGGAAGATTATGCTTATATATTATAAATATAGTTAAATTAGATCACCAAATTCTTTATGCATTTGTTGGTTTGGTTCCAAAATATATTGTTATAGGTGAAAAATAATATGATAATATTATTCAAATCAATTGGCTATAATATTACAAGTAACTATTATTAGTATTAGCCACAATAATATAGTATAATGTAACATTTAACTTTTACTGCCAAATCCATAACAAAAATGTTTCTTCACATTCTGTAATTTTTGTGTAATCATAGTGTTTTTATTTATTTGAATGCAAAATATAACCTCAATGTATTGAGACATGTTAACATAATGGAGTACAAAATCTCCATGATTTAGAGAGTTGTTATGGAAAGAGAAATGAAAAGTAAAACGTACTTGGAAATACAAATAAATTTAAAATAATAATGATATTATATGAATTTTTTTCAAATTATTTAATGAAAATGATATTTTATTTTAAAAATAAATAAAATAATTGCTTATCAAATATAGTTTTTTTTAATGTTTTATATATATATATATATATATATATAATTTTTTTCATACAAATTAATTAATTTACACCAATAAAAGAACTAATGCACAATGACGGTGATCCTCTTTCTGTAAGAAAAAGGAATGTGTCAAAGGTATGAAGACATAATACATCAACACTAACCTTACGAGAGGAACAATAACAAAAGACAAATTTACCTTAATATTTTGATATCAAGATTGATACGACTATTCAAATAAGGAATATTGTACACCCTTTGGCCTTTACTAGATAACAATAGTCTAAGACCAAACCTATGACATCGACCAAGAGTAAAACTTTAAAGAGAAGATATATTCTGGAAAGGATGTAGAAAATTTAAATAGGTAACAAGGTGAGCTCTTGGAAAACGAAGAACTTAATCAGAAAAATAAAAGCTTACCTACATGTGGAAGCATGAAAAATCTAAGGATAGAGACTCTGCATCTAATATTCTAATCAAGCCCCTAGATGATAACGCCTTGAATGAATACCTTGGCGAACCTTTATGTAGCAGAGAACCCTTGTTATTTTGCAAACATAAAATAAAATAAAACAGAAAGAGTTACGCACAAATTAAACAATGACATTTAACCATGAAGTCATAACACAAATGTCGTAAATAAAATTTAAATAGAGCATACGTCTGTCACAAATTTTGACTTGTTATAGAGGAACATGTTCCACTTGATAGAGCATAAATCCAATAGTTCTTAAAGAATAGATGGTGAAAAATAACGTCGGAAAGGAGAGAAAGCACATAACACTGGGTAAGAAATATCGTTGAAACCTTAGCCACAGAGTGGTATGACTAGAAAAGGACTCTGGTGAAATGAATGCCACATAGTAAAAACTCAACAAAGTCATTATCATCACCATAAAAACCTTAATGCAATTTCTTTTGTGGCTCAGTTAAAAAATAATTTTAACCATTGATGTGTTAGGTTGAGACACCATACATAGCTTGAAGGCTAAGCTCCACTGGTAGGAGTAGAACTATCCATAGTTCTCACATTTACCATATGGAATTCGATATAAACATGAGATAAGTGTAATAAATTAATACCACTTTCACAAATAACGAGAGGAACAACACCTTTTATATGGGCAAAATTACATTAAAACAATACAATACACTACACTGTGGCAACATTTCAAATGAAATCATGACGTTTGTAATGTGAAAACTATTAAACCATATAGAATAACATAGTGTCAAGGTATAACATGAATTTACAATCATAGCTGATGATTAGTATCACATGATTCTAAAATGGACCAAGGTCCATATTTTAGATAAAGACTTATGACATACAACATGTCTGTCATAATATTAAATCACATGCATTGTTCAATTAATGCCTCACATAATATTAAATCACATGAATTGTTGGATTAATGCCTCACAATAATATAAGGTTTGAAGTTTTTACAAGATACAAGGATAGGGTGGAACAACATAAAATTATGGTGAAAACATATATGTGTATATGTTTCATAGTTGAATATTAAGAAATTGAAGGTTGTATATATATGAGTATGACTAAGAACAAAAAAAAATTAGTCTTTTAACTTTTATAAATAGAGTTTGGAAAAAGGCCCATAACTTATATGGAGAAAATTAGGAAAAAAAATCTTTTTTAATGTTTTGAGCAAATTAGAATATAAGTGACAAAAAGTGCTACAAGGGATATTGGAAAAATAACTTTATGGTGTCACTGGACAATATATATGTGTGTGGAATTATATAACATCAATATACATAGGTAAATGACAATGTAATCCTTGTTATTTAAAAAAAATAAATTAGGTGTTAGCGGGTCTTATGTTTTAATGAAATAATGGGTGAATGATAGTAAACAATACCGATATTTTTTCCTGTTCTAAATGACATATGAATTCCTGATTGTTATGTGCTAGTAGATGACATAAATGGTATGAGTTTGAAATGGTGGTTAAATCCCTCTTTGAATATAAATTACTATCAGAATCTGCCATGAATATATTGATACTAGGCCTTGGTATCATGTGTATGAGCTCTGGAAGGATGACCAAGGTTGAGCTACAAACCTGTTAAATTTAATTTATATGTACATGTCAACACGGTCGAAAGCTCAGAAGAAAATAACACTATGTTCATATACATGCATAGGCATGTATATGAACATAAAAGAATATATATATATATATTGCGAGGCTGAAATCCTAAAGAGTTGAAGGATGGGGCTTAAGCCCATAGCCTATATGGTCACACACTATAGTTAAGCGCTAAGGGCAGAGGCTCAACTCTAATTTTATACACACATACATAATTGCATAGGGATAGAATTCTATAGTTATCGAGGAAAAGGGCTTAACCCTCGTTAAGCCATATGACCTCACGCTATGACTAGGGTCGAGGAGTAGAGGTGTGAGCACCGAGAGTGGGCCCTAAAATGAATCAATGGTAGATGGTTCTTACTTATTGAAAAATGAAGATCCAATAGAGGAAAAATCCCCGCCAGGCCAACAAGGGGAGGGGGGAGTGCACGCTTCAATCACAACCGTTGGAATCATGGAGAGCATCATGGCTATTGATGGGATACTATATAACCTGGAGTAGGAATAGTGATAAAAAACTCCCCCTTCTAGGTCAACAATGGGAGGGGGTTCGCTTTTTTATCATAATATTGAATTCCTTAGGTGCATAGGACTGTTGGATTACTTCGAAATAATTAAAATAGGGAATTTCTAAATTGTGTGGGGTTAGAGCCAATGATGGGGTCCACAACCAACATGGTAATGATGTGGACTAGAGGTTGACATGATGCCATGATGGCGTGACACATGGCACCTAAGTTTAACCATTTGAAATGGCCAACTAGGCCAAAAATGAGTGCAACATGGCACACTTGGAGGAGGCTACATGGCAGGTGTGACATCACCTTACCTGAAGTCACAGGCACAGTTATGGGAGGGGTCCCACAGTTAAATATTCATGGTTGATTCCTCCATTGGACACAAAACGTTGATCAACCACTATGGTGGTGGTGTGTGTGTGTGTATAGTCCCTGGGGTTGGATAGGGCCATAGCCCATATGGTTAAGCACTAAGGGAAGAGGCCCAACTCTAATTTTATACACACAAACTCACACACATACATAATTGTACAGGGCTAGAATTTTATAGATAGGGAAGAAAAAAGCTTAACACTCGTTAAGCCATATGACTTGGCATTATTACCAAGGCCGAGGAGTGAGGGAATGAGAACCAGGAGTTTTCCCTAAAATGAATCAATGGTAGAGGGTTCTAGTTTATTCGGCAATGAAGATCCAATAGAGGAAAACCTATGGCAAGGTTAGCAAGGGGGGGGGGGGGGGGTGGGGGGGGGGGGGGGGGGGCGTGCACATTTCAATCACAATTGTGAATCACGAAGAGAACAAGGGCCATTGATGGGCTACCATGAAACCTAGAGTAGGAACTATGATAACAAACCCCACCCTTCCAGGTCAACAATGGGAGGGGGGTCCATGTTTTGATCACAACTATTGAATTCCCCTAGTACGTAGGATTGTTGGGTTACTTCGAACTAATTACAATAGGAAATTCCTAAATTATGTGGGGTTAAAGCCAAGGGTGGAGCCCATAACCAACATGGTAATGATGTGGTTCAGAGGGTGAAGTGGTGCCATGATGGCGTGACACATGGCACCCAAATTTGAACATTTGAAATGACCAACTAGGCCAAAAATGAGTGCCACATGGCACTCTTGGAGGAGGCCACATGGTGGGTGTGACATCACCTAGGTTGATGTCACAGAAACGATTATGAGAGGGTTCCCACAATTAAATATTGACAGTTGATTCCGTCGTTGAATGAGGACCGTCGATCAATCATTGGGGTGATGTGTGTGTGTGTGTGTGTATGGGGTCGGACAAGGTCATAGCCCATGTGTTCAAGCCCTATAGTTAAGCACTAACGACAGAGGCCCAACTCTAATTTTATATATATATATATATATATATATATATATATATATATATATATATATATATATATATATATATATATATATATATATATATATATATATATATATATATATATATATATAGACACACACACACATGAATAATTGCACAGGGCTAAAATTATATAGCTCTAGAAGAAAAGGGCTTAACCCTTAATAAGCCATACAACCTCACTCTATGACTAGGTCCGAGGAGTGAAGGCGTGAACACTGGGAGTGGGCCCTAAAATAAATTAATGGTGGAGAGTTCTTGCTTATTGTATAACGCAAATCCAATAGAGGAAAACCCCTCACCAAGCCAGTAAGGGGAGGGGGGGAGTGTATGTTTCAATCACAACCGTTGGAATCGTAGAGAGCACTGGGGCCATTAATGGGATACCATGGACCCTGGACCAAGAACTATGATAACGAACCCCCCCTTCCAGGTCAATAATGGGAGGGAGGTTCATGTTTTGATCACAACTATTAAATTCCATAAGTGCATAGGATCGTTGGATTACTCCGAATTAATTATAATAAGGAATTTCTAAATTGTGTGGGGTTAGAGGCAATGATGGGGCGCACAACCATCATGGTAATGATGTGGACTAGAGGGTGATGTGGTGCCATGATGGTGTGACAAAGGGCACCCAAATATGACCAACTAAGTAAAAAATGAGTACCACAGGGCATTCTTGGAGGAGGCCACATGGCGGGTGTGACGTCATCTATGTTGACATAAGAGCATGGTTATGGGAGACATCCCACAATTGGATCTTGGCAGTTCATTGCTCTGTTGGACGAGGACTGTCAAACAAAGGAATGGACTGCCAAGATTTAATTATGGGACATCTCCCATAACCATGCTCGTGATGTCAACATAGGTGACGTCACACTCGCCATGTGGCCTCTTCCAAGAGTGCCCTGTGGCACTCATTTTTGGCTTAGCTGGTCATTTCAAATGGTGATTATCTAGTTATGATTTGTCAATCACTATGGTTAAGTGCTATGGGCGGAGGCCCAATTCTAAATTTATATATGTAAACACACACACACACACACACATACATATATATAATTGCATGGGGTTGGAATTCTATAGCTCTGGAGGAAAATAGATTAACCCTTGTTAAGCCATATGACCTCGCGCTATGACCAGGGTCGAGGAGTGGAGGCATGAGAACTAGAAATGGACCCGAAAATGAATAATTGGTGGAGGGTTCTCGCTTATTAGACAATGAAGATCTAATGGAGGAAAACCCCCCACTAGGTGAGCAAGGGGGGGGGGAGTGCATGTTTCAATCAAAACTGTCGGAATCACAAAGAGCATTGGGGCCATTGATGGGATACCATGGAACTTGGAGCAAGAATCATGATAATGGAACCCCTTGCAAGGTCAAGAATGGGAGGGGTGTCCATGTTTTGATCACAACTGTTGAATACCCTAGGTACATAGGATCGTTGGATTACTATGAATTAATTATAATAGGGAATTTGTAAATTGTGTGGGGTTAGAGCCAATGGTGGGGCCCACATAAAGCATGGTAATGATGTGGACCAAAGGGTGATGTGATGCCATGATGCCATGATGGCGTGACACATGGCACTCGAATTTGACCATTTGAAATGACCAACTAGGCAAAAAATGATTGCCATAGGGCACTCTTGGAGGAGGCCACATGGCGGGTGTGACGTCACCTAGGCTGGCGTCACTAGCATGGTTATGGGAGGAATCCCATAATTCAACCTTGGCTATTGATTCCTCTATTGGATTAGGACCATCGATCGACCATTGGGGCAGTGTATATATATATATATATATATATATATATATATATAGTCCTCGGGGATGGATAAGGTCACCTGGGATAGGTAAGTGCCATTGGGTGGTGACGTGGCTATTCCAGGTGTAGATGAGTTGGATGATGAGCTAGCCAGTGGCCACGTGGCAGTTCAAGATGACATGATAGTGTTTAATATCCAATATTCAATTAGCCACAACTTTCAATGTAGGGGTTTGATTGGGGAAAATTTTATATCATTGGAAAGGTCTTGATGAGACAAACACAATGGCGCCATTGGTTATGCGTTTTGAAAAGTGTTTAAAATATCAAAATTTTATACCCCATCTACATAACGATACCTTGGTGGTTGGATCATCATAGTAACATCATCCTTTCACCTTTCATGAGGTCTATGGGTGCTAAGGGGGTGTGTTACAAAATTAATGAAAAGGTGGAGTGAAAAAATTGATAAAGCTTTGAATAGTTCTTGTTCCTATCTCCTTAAGAGTGGTGAAGAGCTATTTCCTCTGCCATGTCCTCAATTCACTCAAGTATCCCTTCCCTCCCTTAGCTAGCACTTATATATCTTGCTCCCAAATCGCACCACCTTTGTACCTCCCTATTATTCTATGCTTTGTTCCATTCCATTACTAGTCCACCTTTATTTTGGCTGGCACTCTTTCCTTTAATGCACCCCTTCCTTAAAATTCCAGTTCACAGGAAAAAGTGTAGTTTGATTGAGAGTCGCTTCTTATTGACCAAGAAGAGGTCTATTAGGTATTCTGATAACTATAGGTGGTCATATCAATATTCATAGAATACTTACAATCTAGATTATGCTCTGATTACTCTACCTAGCATCATAAAGAGGCACACATTAAGGCGTTTGCTGTTAATGAGTGCTTGGTGTCAGGACATTTTATATTTTTAAGTGGTTTTAGAAGAAAGAAAGAGTGCTATGAAGTTAATGTAATTCACTATAATATCCCGTTTAGAATATGAAGTTAGTGTAATTCACTATAATATCATGTTTAGAATTCTAGGAAGAGCATATAATGGGACACACTGAAAAAGTTTTCGTTGGAGTCTCTAATAATTGTATTAACTGTAAGTTTTTTTGAATATATAAATTTATATTTTAAAGAAGTTTTATAAATTATAAGAGTTTATTGATGAATTTCAAATTTGAAGGTAGTTTCAATTGGAATTTTTTTTTGGGAGGGGGGGCGAAGGGGGCGGGGGACGGAGGGGGGGAGGCGATTGTCCATTTCTTCTCCATCAAATCATCAGTAATAAAACTAGCATAGATCCATCTTAATTCTGAATCTACCAAGGGTCGAGAGGGATCAAATCGCTTGAAGTGCAAATCCCTTTTAGAGTGAAAAGATAATTCATCCATCTTGACACTTGGTAGACTAGAGTTAAGATGGATCTACGCTGATTTTAACATTCACATCACTGTTATCAACACCTCTCACATTTTTCATACCACTTTTAATACTCTTTTCTAATCCACTATGGTTTCTTTTGTCCCTAATGATGGATGGTGAGTACACCCAAAATATTGGATAATTCTAAATTTACGCAAAATAGAATTTCAAAAATTGACATACAACATGATAACCAGCTATAATACAAATTCAAAGTCTTAAAATTACATAACCTTTGCTTAACCATAACTTCAAATAATACAAAAAAACTGGAACAACTTTGAGATAAACCATAAGAAACAATCCCATCTTAACTCGGCTAAAATCACAAAAATGAGACATGCCTGACCTATCTAACAAAGTCATACTTAACATTTAAAAGAAAAGACAAGCGGCGAATTAATTGAGCCATTCATACATGTGAGAGACCATAGAATACCTAGAGTCAGTCACATTGTGCCAAATCATTCTTATAAAGCTGAATCATTACAACTCGTTCTTCCCCTACTAGTGTGTCACTAAAAGTTCCATAAGCACCAACGAAAGGATTCTTTGTCAAGACTTTCTGACTTGAAGTTGGTTGAACGTTCCAGTAATTGTTATTTTGTGAATTACTTGGCCAACTATGTTGAGGCATCTCTGCCATTAAATTTTTAACATCAATTTTATTATTTATTATAAATTAGATAAAACATTTAATGTAAATATTAAAAAAATTCTATTTAAAATTTTTAATTAATGTTTTTAATATTAATTTTAAAATTTTTATTATTAAAATTATAAATATTTTAATATTTATAAAAATGTATTATTTAAAATTTTTAATATTAATTTTCAAATTTTGATTATTAAAATTTATAAAACTATATTATTTACCATTTTTATATAATATTTTTAACATCCATTGTTAACCGTTAAAATTTGTATATTGATATAAAAAATATTTAAAAGAAAATTATTGAGTAAATGTCAACCTATGATATTCATCAAACAATTCAACTGGTTTTATTAAATCCAAACTATTTTATGAGGACGATGCATTTCGTCAGCCATACACAACGCCTTTTCACGTGGTTACCACCACTGCCTGCCTCTTTAACCGGCGGTCAGCGCCGCCAACCCACCCTGCGGCTCCAGCTCCCTGTTTTGTTTTGTGATATTGATTTTTTTTATTACAGTCTATATTTTAAGGTAGTATAATATTTATTTGATTCTTTAAAATATTTATGTTTGTGGTCTTGAGAGTGCTATTTTAATTTTAATATAAGTGAAATGTGTAATAATTATTTTAATTATAATTGATATGTATTTTTTTGGTAAGTTTTGTAGGATTTTCTCATTTATTCATAGTATCTCAGGGGAAGGTAGCATAACAATCAAATTTAAGATTTCTAGCGAGACTTTATTTCCAAGGCCATTACCAATTGAGCTATCCCATGTGAACAATTGATATGTATTTTACTAAATAAAAGTAAAATATTCATTAAATAAAAAAGAGAAAAGTGTAATTTTATATATAACATAAATATTTTATTTTTAATAATAAATAAAATATTTCAATATTTATATTAAATAACATGATTTTATATAAATTTTATACAAAGATAAGGTAATTGAGAATTTAATAGAAAAAATTATAAATTTTATATTTTTATTTTAGAAGGAAGAATGTGTAATTTTTAAAAAATATTTTGATGTCTATATTAAATAATAAAAAGGATATTTCAGTCTCGCTCAAAAATAAATATTTAAATATTGATATTAAGTAATATAATTTTATATAAAGATAATGTAATTGAATAAGGTATATTTTATGTGCTTTTTAAGGAAAACACTGTTACAAATAATTATATTTTTAATTTGATGTAAAAGAGATATAGAAATATATATTAATGTTTACCATAAATAGAATATTTTAATATTTACTTCAAATAAAATAAATTTCATATTAATTTAGAGAAAAAATAATTAAATTTAAAAATTTTCAAATATTTCCTCATAAAAAGAAATCTGTAATTAATTCAATTCTTTGTACAAAATTTATATATGATATTTACAAAATAATCATATTGGGAGATCAACGAGAAAGATTTAGCGGGTAAAAGAAAATTAAGTTATTATAAAAAGGTCATCAACCCCACCCTAGAAGATCAAAAGTATCTCTCTATTTTAACTAGCCCAAAGAAGAAAATTAATATAGCAAATATTAGAACCAATTCTCATGAGCTCCATAGTGAAAGAGGTCGTTGGGCAGTTCCTAAAACGCCATGGATGGAAAGGATCTGCCATATATGTGAGAATAGGAACATTGAGGATAAAAACCACTTCCTCTTAGAGTGCCCCGGGTACAACCACATTAGATCTCAGTTTCACAATCTTTGTTACAATATTGACCTTCCTAGCTTTTTACAATGTCAAAATTATAGTGAGCTCAGGAGGCTTCTCTCCAAGCTTTTTGAGCATAGGAATAAAATCTTAAATCAAAATAAATAATTTGTTTCTATAGGTCCAATAGACCAATTTTTGGTCTCAGTGGACGTTAACCATCATCATCATCATCAATTTTTAAATTTTTAAAAAATATTTTAATGTTTATATTAAATAATAAAAAAGATATTTCATTCTCACTCAAAAAATAAATATTTAAATATTGATATTAAGTAATATAATTTTATATAAAGATAAGGTATATTTTATGTGCTTTTTAGGGAAAATGTTGTTACAAATAATTATATTTTTAATTTGATGTAAAAGAGATATATAAATATATATCACTGTTGAGGATAAATAGAATGTTTTAATATTTACTTGAAATAAAATAAATTTTATATTAATTTAGAGAAAAAATAATTAAATTTAAAAATTTTCAAATATTTCCTCATAAAATGAAATATGTAATTAATTCATGGTACAAAATTTATATATAATATTTAAAAAATAATTAAAAAACAATATAAACTCTAAATAAAGTATTTTAATATACAATATTAAATAATATATTAAAAAAAAATTTGAAATTGAGTAATTTTATCAATAAAAAACAAAGATTACCCCTCCCAATGCCATTAACACTATTGAGGTTACTGTAATCCCACTTTCTAGTATTTTCATACCAAACATTTCATCAAAAATCACCAAAGTTGAGATTTTGATCTTTATAGAGATCACTGCCTATATGGTTGATTTGGCCGTGAGTTTAAGTCGATTGCAGATTTTCGGAATATTTTGGGTCCCACGAACATAGGTGCAGTCAATTTTTTGACCGCCCATGTCCGTTGGATCCCAAAATATTCTGGAAATTTGCAGTCGACTTAAGGATGATTGCAGATTTCTGGAATATTTTGGGATCCTACAGACATGGGTGCGGTCAATTTTTTTACCGCCCATGTAGTTGGATCCCAAAATATTCTCGAATCCAACGGACATGGGTGCCGTCAATTTTTTGACCGCCCATGTCCGTTGGATTCCCATGTCCATTGGATCCCAAAATATTCTCGAAATCTGCAATCGACTTAAAAATGGCGGTTCATATAACACTGCTATAAACCTATCAGAAAACTATCATAAATTAGTTATTTTATATATATACACACATACATTTTTCCACACTATTGTGTGTCACCTAATCGAGGTACAGATAGAAAGAGACAACATAAAAGAAATAATGAAACCCATTAGAAGCCAGTACTACGCCAAGATGGGTTTTCTTTAAAAAAGAAATACTATATATTGGTTCAAACATTAACTGTATGAGGCAACATTTATACGTGACCATATTAAGTATAAAATTTAAATTGCATTGCTCATGCGATGTGCCAAACAGATGAATAGTTATCAATTGAAGGAATACAGCAACCTGAAAAGAATAGGTTCAAAACGGGTACCTTGGATATGGGATCAGATCTACTTAACTTTGCATGTGTTAATCGGATCTACAATATTTCAAGAATCTGCATTCAACTTAATCTCAGGGTTCCAAACAAACAAATCTTTAGAGTGTAGCCCTCACTAAGTCATATTGAGTTGCCAATGATAAGGCGCCCAAATCTTCCCAAGAACGACGTGACATGTCATAGACCCATACACGCTGTATCTCCACGTCCCCTTCGTCTGCTTCGCCGTCGAAGCGTGTGATCCACAAAAAAGCACCCCGACCGCCCAACAGATCATGACGTTTCCACAACGAATTAGAAGGTGGGGGTGGAATGAATTCCTCTGCTCTGAAAATTTTGAGGAGCTTATCCATTTTCCAAACCCTTAACTCCACCATCCCATTTGTGCTGCCGCCGCCTACCAGACACACCTCATCTTCATGCTCTGCAATACACACGGGAGCGGACAACTCGTGGTTCACTGGGATTGGGTCCAACCACACCTCTTCTTCCAAGTCAAACACCAGCACCATGTATGGAATGTACACCATGTATGGAATGTACCAATTTTGCACACAATCCATCACCCAACACAATAGACGCCCATTCACAATTTGAGCGTTACAATCTAAGGGTGGCCCAATTTTTAGCTTACTGCTAATTTCCCTCGACTCTGGTATTTTCTTCCACGTCAGCTCTTTGAAGTTGTAAACATAAGTGGTTCTTTCAGAATTATAATCGAACGGAATCGACTTCTGGCACAGGACGAGCTTGGGTATACCGTTTTTCCGATCGAACGCGATTCCAGCAATCTCCGAGAGACTTCCCCCGCTGCAGTCATTGTCCGGCGCCATCAGAATCCATCGATCGTTGTGAGAGAGAGGATTGAACACCAGAAATATCCTCTCAGTTGTTGAAGGCCGTTGGAAAGTCTGGTAGCACAAGAACCCGTCGCCGTAAGCAGTCAACGTCCACAGATGGTCGATATCGCCAAACTGCCAGAACGTGCGTCTGGTTTGGCGGTAGAAGGGCGTGTGAGATGGGCGGTTTTTCTCGTACTGAATCACAAACTCTAAATCCGAGATCAGAGATTTAAAATAGTCAGATGAAAATTGCAGTGTGAGCAAATCATGGGGAGAAAGGCTTTTGAGCACCATAAATTGAACATCCCAATGAAGTTTAGCCCAAGTATTTTCCATGCTTTCTCTGGCTCCTACTCTTCTTCTGAATATATTTTTACAGCTTCCTCTGTGTCGCAGAATTTATAAATTTCTCTTCACAGCTTCCTGTGTGTGGCAGAATTTATATGTGGCGTACCATGATCGTTTTGTTTATTGTTTGTCTATTTTAGAATTCAAGACTTATTTCGAAGCAGGGTTGGAATTTGGGTTTCTCTTTACCCATCATACAATTTTTTTTTGACGTTTTGGGTCTTTAGGCTTCCCGTCAAGAAACGTTATGTTTAAAATTTTGCCCGTCAAGAGAGTGATGTTCTCATAACACAGATTAACCTTTCACTAATAAAGATTTGATTAAAAAATTACCATTCAATAACATAATTATGTTAAAGAATTTCATATATTTATCTCAATGAAAAAACCAAAATTTGAAAAAACTCAATTGTGGAGGTTTCAACAAAAAGTGTTTGAGCATTTGAAATTTTCTTATTAAAACTATATAGTTAGTCTTAAGTAAAATACTTGATTGTTAGCCATTGCATATATTTAATTTATCATTTAAAACCAACAATTTATATCATGCCAATATTTAGATGCCTAATCTTTAAATTATCATTTAAAATCAACAGTTATAATTTAAAATCAACAATTTATATTATGCCAAGAGAATAGTCTTTCGGATTAATTACATTGGAAGGATTGGGTCGACGTTTCAAACGTTGACCCAATCCTTCCAATGTAATTAATCCGAAAGACTATTAGGATGAACCACATTAGTTGGTTTGAAACGTCAACCCAATGCTTACAATGTGATTAATCTGAAAAAGTATTTTCTACATCCTAGATCACAAAAGTCTTATATATTATATTATGCCACCTGAATATTTAGATACCTAATAAAACCAAGTTCCATTTAGAGATAATTTATGACATTATCTAATATAAAATTTGATACAAAATACCGGGTAGGCAGGCTGTTGACGAATGTAAGCAACATTTTGAGCTTACTTCCCCTCTCATAGGCCAATCCGGCGTGCATCTCCACAACCATGGCGTCAACTAGCTGCCTCCAACGATACAAAGGAGTAGAGCATCCCACGAGACAGTTCCACTTGCCTCGGCTCCTCACCCACCTGGCCACCAGCAAAGAGGCAACCGTGCACGACACCGCAGCGCAAGCCATAGCCAGTCCCAACGCCGCCTTACCCATAACCCCCGCTCCAATACCACCTCCACGGAGATCTACCACAAACAACAGAAATAACCACAAATTCTCGCCATTTACCCCCGTAGCAGCAGAAGGCGTTCACCTACACAATCCATCGCTCAAATAGAACCCAAGAATCCAAATCCAACAGAAACTCGCTTCTCAAAGTTCCTTCCTCTGACCCAGAAGAGTCGAACCAACCAAGCAATCGAATCAAATGTCATACCCTATGAAAATGCATTTCGAGATTCCAAGAATCCCCGGTGCTCTCATATCCTATGAAAATGCATTTCGAGATTACAAGAATCCCCGTTGCTCCCCCACCAAATGAATTCTTCTTCGTCGGTCCTCTCAAGCTGGGCACATATTCCCGAGGACCATACGGGCGCCTGGCTGGCTAGCAGGTCAAATATATCAATTCGATTTCTGAGACGCCAAATGCATCAAAATCCTTCAAACACGAACACCGGGAAAAACGCAAGAAACCGCTGTAAAATCGTCGGCAAAGCGCTCGAATTTGCAGGCAAATTACTTGACGAAATGTTTGCACTACAATGACTAATTTTTATTATTTTCTACTCTGGGCAACGGAAAGGGAAAAGACAACATGGGCGGTTGAGGGGACCTTTGGAAGCCATGAATCTGCACCCAGTCTTCATCACATCAATCCCATTCAAACAAAAAAAATAACCAAATAATTTAAAACCCATGTTTTGAAAAAAGAAAGAAAAATAACAACGAAAAGAAACCCTAGGTAGCTTTTGGGGCTTTCTGGAAAGTTACCGTGTTCCTACTCTGAATCCAGATAATGCAAACGTAATTTAATATGCTTATTGGCTGTCGGCGCTGATTAAAATTGAGCATATTTTCAGTGAAAAGAAACTTGCCGAAAAAAAACACGGTTAGATGGAAAATAAAGGGGCGTAAGAACGTTTTGGAAAAAGTTCCAAACGTCTAAAATACGTCTTTTACGGTTTCGGGCACGTCAGTAAAAACGGTCATTGACAAATTCCAGCAGTCAAATACAGGAAAATTGCGCAAAATGCCCGTCAAATTCCATCCCTGCAAGTTCGAAGTGTTCGCTTTTCTAAAATTAGAAAGTAGTTCGTTTTGTTCGCTTTTCTAAAAGTAGAAAGTAGTTCGTTTTGTTTGGTCTTTGTCTTGGCCTAATTTAGAAGGGAAGACTTCCACTTCCACTTCTTAGAGCTTTTTTAGTGTGCGCTTTTCTATTATTAATTTTTTTATAATGTGCGTTTTTCCAAATTTAGAACTCAAAACATGTGAATTGTATTATTTTATTTTTAAAAGATATATTTAATTTTTAATTTAATAATAAATATTTATATGAGAAAATTAAAATATTTTAATATTATAATAAAATAATGTTTTTTTATTAAATATAATTTATTTATGTACCATTATTATATATATATATTGTGATAATTAAAATTATATTAATAATTTATTAAATTATTATTAAAATAATATTTATTTATATATATAAAATTAAGGTTCAAATTTAAATATTATTTATAAATATATATTTAAATTTTTAAAATTTCAATTTAAGTTTAATATTACTATTTTATAGTGAGTAAAAATATAAATGGACTTCGAAAATGAAATTAACCATTAAATAATTAAATATTTATTTTTAAATAACATTAATCATTTTTCAATTTAAAACGAAAATAATAATAATAATAAAATTAAATAAATTTTATACTTAGAAAAATTATGTATAATTTATTTTTAAATATTAAAATTAATTTATTACTTTACTTGCATTTGCGTATTAAAGTGATTGTTCTCTATATTTATAAATATAAAATAACTTCCAACTTCCAATTCGTTTAGATTTTATAACTTCATTTTGCTTAGGCCACTGACAAGAGTTCCACCAGGCCCACTACCACTTTAAACCAAATGGCTCCATAAATGTTTTTAATAAAATGATAACTACCACTTTAAACCAGATGGCTCCATAAATCACATGGCTCAATAAATGTTCTTAATAAAATGATAAATTGGAATGTTTTAGGTTTATTAGCCAAAGTACATTATAATTTAAAATAAAATAAAAATAAATTTATCATTTATTTTAAAATTTATCTTCACATGATAAATACAAATTTACTGTTTATTTTATTTAGAATAAGTATCTTAAACTTCGTTACAAATTTAATATTTATTTTATTTAACATAGTTATCTTAAATTTCAATATATTATTATTAGTTAGTTGAATTTAAACTAAGTTTTGTTAAAAAAAATAAAATATTTATATTAACATTTAATCTATTACCACTGAGAAACAAGAAGTCTAAATCTAACAGTATGTCAATGTTTACATGATTGTTTTGGGTATTTAAATTTATAGGTAGTTTAGTTGTTTTTAAAATTTATTATCAAATCAATATATATCTAATTTATTACTTAATTTTTCTATATCAAGTTGGTAGGATTAATAAATTAAAAGATCAACACAATTTTGGTATGCCATAATATCTACTTTCCCATGTCTTAACATGTTACATTAACACGGTACTAGAAATGATCATGGTTTCATAGCAAGTCTCCAATTTGTTACAAAATTTTTTGCAACTCATTTGGAAGCTATCAATTAAAGTGTAAATGACATCTGATCGAACAACTTCTATGCAAATAAGTCATTTCTTGTTTGAATCTCATGAGATTAACACATTTCATTAAATGGAGAGTAAATGAACTGTTATTATGAAGGATGAGTTGTAGTTTTGTTGTTGTTTGATACAAACTTTGTTTGTGATATAAACCTCTCTACCACCACCATTGTTCTAGTTTACATAGGGATAGAAATATGTGCAACCCAATTGACTTCTAGAGCATGTAGCTATTATCATTGTAACATGTTAAAAATATAAAATGTGTCATTTACCATGTGGTTTTTGGCTGATTCGAGGATTATGTTTATATATTATAAATATAGTTAAATTACATCACCAATTTCCTTATGCATTTGTTGGTGTTGTTTCAAAAGATATTGTCACAGGCGAGAAATAATATGATAATATTATTTAAATCAATTGGCTATAATATTGCAAATAACTATTATTAATATTAGCTGCAATAATATAGTATAATGTAACATTTAATTTTTATCGCTAAATCTTTGACAAAAATAATTCCATAAAAAATTATGTAATCATAGCATTTTTATGTATTTGAATGAAAATTATAAACTCAATATATTGAGGTGGTGTTTTAACTTAATGGAGTAAAAAAATCTCCATGATTTAGAGAGTTGTTATGGAAAGAAAAATGAAATTTTTTATGTAATCATAGCATTTTTATGCATTTGAATGCAAAATATAAACTCAATATATCGAGGTGTTTTAACTTAATGGAGTCAAAAAATCTCTATGATTTAGAGAGTTGTTAGGGAAAGAAAAATGAAAAGTATAACATAATGAGGGAGATACAAATAAATTTAAAATATATAATGATATTATATGAATTTTCGTCAAATTATTTAAAGAAGATGATATTTTTAAAATAAATAAAATAATTGATTATCAAATATAATTGTTCTCTTTTATATATATATATATATATATATATATATATATATATATATATATATATATATATATTAATTAATTTACACCCATAAATAAATAAAATCTTATTTCTATTTTTATATTTTCAGACATCACGAAATATCAAAGGTTAGGTTGTATGTCAATCGTAGAGGCCACTGCATGAGCCCCTTCTTCAGTTGGCCCATTCATATCTTCATAGCCCTTTCTAGTTTAGTAAGGCTTCTTTAGTTGAGATCTCCCCATACAAATTAATTATTTTACACCCATAAATAAATAAAATCTTATCTCTATTTTTATATTTTCAAATGTCACCAAATATCAAACGTTAGGTTGTATGTCGATCGTGGAGGCCACTGCATGAACCCCTTCTTCAGTTGGCCCATTCATATCTTGAGAGCCCTTTCTAGTTTAGTAAGGCTTCTTTAGTTGAGATCTCCATGTGACATCAACTTGGGGACATTTGGTCCTATGTACTCCCTTCAATAACACTCATTGTATTAGCCATGACCTTCGTATTTCAACCACATATGTATATGAGACTCTTTTATATCATTGTATTACTTTCTAGCCCATTGATGCATGCACATAATGTATCATGTACTATTTTTCTCGCACCCAAATTTTTGGATGCACTATTATTATTGTACTGAGTTATCTTAGTCGGTATGAGTATGCCTCCCTTGCCTCATTGAGGTCACGTACAAATAATAAAGGAGAATTTTCTTTGACCAATAGGTTTTGCCTCCTCCGGTTATATTTCTTCCCTATGTTGCAATGGTTCTCTCATTATTTCTCCATTTGACTCCCCCTTTGGTTTCTGGTGAATGTGAATGTACAATGTATTTTGGTCATACGATGTGCTCCTAACACTCGTAAATTGGGGAACTATCTGTTATCACCTTTAAAGTGACAAACTAGCCATTTTCCACTAGGATGATCGAAATACACCATGTACTATGAGTTTTACGCATTAAACCCACTTTCACCTTTAGAAATAATTTAGAGAACCATTTTTCCTAAAAAAATTGTCTTTTGTATGACTTTTTGGACTTTCCAGTGCCGAAATATGGCAGAACAATTTGAAGTGAAATTTTGATTTGTGTTATTTAAACTGATTTTTTAACTGTATATATGGATTCAACAACTTGAAAAACCCCTAGGGAACTTCGATTGTACAGGGATTACCCATCAAGCTTGTGGTTTCAATAAATTCCTGCCATATTTTAGAGAAACTAGAACGGAAAAACCTAGCGGAAAGACTCCCAAAAAGTCGCACTAAAGACAACTCCAATTATTTTTGCTTAACCACTTGAAAATAATTGAGGAACGAATTTAATTAATTTCATGTTATTCTCATAGTTACCTATTTTTGTGAAAATAATTAACATATTTTCACCCATCCAAAGGAATATTTATTTTATTTTATGTTTAGCATTGATGAGGGTGCATTATGTCTATGTCCAAGAATAACACCCGAATAGGTGGGGAATTGAACCACTGATTTAACATCTAGGAGTGTCTTCAAAATGCACCCGATCGCCGACTATCTAAGACCCTGTGGATATCCATAGGAATGATTAAATAAACCAATGTTTATTTATTATTCCTTAAACATTTAACCTTTATCCCTTGAAATAATTAATTATTAATTATTTCTAACACATTTTGACCGCATTACCCATAAATAATTAAATAAAATATTACTTATAATTTATTATTCCTCATTTCTTCATGAAATAATTATTAAATGATGATTTAATAATTATTTCTAACTTGTTTTGACCATATCTTCTTAAAGTAATTAATAAGTCATTTTTATTCATTAATTACTTTAACAACTTTTCTTAATTAACTTAATTAATCGTTATTTTTTCAGTCTCTTCAATAAATAAGGTTTTTCACCATTTCATCAATATTTTCCTCTCCTAAATATACTGATAAATCTTGATTTGGTCTAATAATATTCTATTATTTGATTAAATCTAGACCCATCCTAGCATTTTATTATAAATAGAGAATTTTTCCTTCACTCTCTACATATGATCATTATCATCATCGTTAATCTAATATTTTTACTTTCGAGCTCCCCTCCATGAGTTCAACTTCCATTGTCACGCCCCCAAGCCTACGGTAGTCTTTCAACCGTACTTGGCGAGGTGCGGCACCACCGAACACTTTCTTTTCACCAATACTTATGTTCATGGACTACGCTTAACCATTAGTCTACTTAGTTTGTTTTTCACAACCAAGTATTATTATGTTTCCTTTATACCAATGAACACCCATACACGTTCATTATCATTAGCAATTATACATGAAGAACATAATTGCACAGTATAAAGGGAGGGGCAACTCCCTGAACAATGAGTCTGCCTGAATACAATATATTATTCAACTTTACAATGTTTACAAAGCTTTACAAGTATACTTGGGAAACACCAAGTTTCATACTTAGCCAATTTTACATCAAGGCAACACCTTTGTGCGCCAACCAAAGTTCCTTGCCCGAGATGGGCGGGCGCGCCCTCACACGAGCTGCCAACTAACTCAACCAAACTTCGTTTTGACGGGCGGACGACCTACCTGAGTCACCCTTCACACCTTCACGACAGGTGGGCGACCTCACCCGAGTCCCCGTTCACCACCACCGAGATTGGTCTTGCACGACGGGCTGGCGACTCACCCGAGTCTCCACTCATGCCCTCACGTGAACGCTGGGCACCTTCACCCGCGCCCTCAACCAAACGGAGGGCGACCTCCTACCTGTGCCTTCACCTGATACAACTTCGTGCGATGTTCACCATGCGGCCTTGCCCAAGGTTGGGCGCATCGAGCTGCGCCTCCTTCTTTCTACGGCTTCACCTCCTACTTCGCACTTCCTTGTATGCGAGATGAGAGCGTTCGAATGAATGATCTCCAAAATTCAAACTTTGCTTTAATTATATCGTTCATTGGGCAAGTCGTGCTGCCCAAGGCGACTTGCCAAACGCCCTTACAACTTCGCAAACTTGCCATTGTTTAGTCAATTTAGTGTTATCTAAATTGCTAGTATTTATTGTCAACCCGGGGCTCGTAAGCTGATAAAGTGAAGGTGTACTATATGTACTTAAGTAACCTCTTAGAGTTTTTCTTATCGTTGGGGGTGTTGTTGTGGTTAATTATGTTCCTAGATGGAATGAGAATTTATAAACAAGTGAGTGATGGTGTGTGTGTAAAGTGAATTATAACTATTTGCTTGAAAGGAAATGCTTGGAAAGAATAAATGAAATTGAAATGACTTGAAATAAACTTGAAAGCAAATGACCACTACCAAAGGCACTAGACACCGTTCAAGTTGCTGCTAATAAAAGGAAAAAGAGTCACTTTTAAAACCCAAGAATAAAGATTATCTCTCTCTAACTCAATGCCTCAAAGCACATGTACTGTGTAAAGCACGGAAAGAAAGTAGCTTAAGTGGAATTATAAAAGTGAGAAAAATATGCTTGAAAGACTAATGATAATAATTTGCTATTTCTAATTCTCTACTTCAGCCATATGTACTATGGAAAGCATGATTAGAAAGTAGTGAGGAAATAGTCTAGGAAGCACTTTAAAATCAAAACTTCTACTTTAAAGACTAGTGGTAATGATTTACTCTTTCTAACTCGATACTTCAAAGCACATGTACTGTGTAAAGTATGGAAATAAAGTAGCTTAAGAACAGTCCAAAAAGCACCCAAACAAGCTGCAAGTTAGTGATATTTTGATCTTAAAGGATAACAGTTTATGATGAAGATCATTCATGTATATTAACAGCTCTTTGAGAAATAAGATTAAAAACTAACTATAAAGACAAAGGCAGCACTTGAATTGTCAACTTCAAATACCATTAGCTATAAAGCAAACACGACACATATAAAAATAAATCCCGGGCTAAAAGAAACCTGCAAAGAAATAACACTGATCAGCTGAAAATAAAGGAAAACAAGTAAATGAAACTATACATGCTTAAGGAAACAAATAAGAAAATAATGAAATGCTGCACATGAAATAATTTACAAAGGCTGAGATGAGCAGGGGCCCACTGTTCATTCAGCCACAAGAGACTCAAAGATCTGGAAACTTCAAAACAGTGCTATATTGATTCCTCCATTTGCAAAAAGTTTACAAAATAGAGTGCTGGAATAGCACTAGAAAACAGAGTTCACAAACGCTTCTCAATTCAACACAAGTGCAGCAAAATATAACTAATCAAAAGTTCTTTGAGCGTACGCAGACGCATCAATTTATAGGAGTTCCTAAGTTATCCTACGCGTACAGCTAGTTAACAGAAAAACAATAACAGTCATGCATATTTAATAGCTCTTTGACACATCACGGCTTCATGGACGAGTTTGGTGGTTCTTGTCGTCATGGATAATAAATCCCTGTTGGATTGCGTCCCCTGCCACCTGTAGAGCATGGAAAAATCACCATTGAAGATGACGTGACCAAACAGCTTTCAAACACCGTTTAAACCACCTTGAGTTGACCGTGGCTAAACCAGCTTTGACCATGGGTGAAAGTGACGTGGATGGCTGGAACAATAGGATAGGAACCTCGAGCACACTGATACCTGAGTGCCCATGTGGCCCGTCTAGCAAACCGACACGTGGATCATAATGTTTAACAAAAAGGCTGCAGGATCTTCAGATAGCTGCGGGATCATCAGATAGCTGCGGGATTCCTGCAAGTAAGTCAAAAAGTAAACAAATAGTCATCCATTAGCAAAACTTGCTTAATCATGCCTATTGACACTGAATGTAATGATCTGAGAGGTTTTATGGTGAAAATGAGGCAAAAGTGAAGGAAAGATAAGGAAAAGTGGAGGAAAATGGTAGACAAATAGGTGTAGAATAGAGGTTCTACATACCCCCACTCTGAGGGTATTGCATGTCCTCATGCAATGAAAACACAATTCAGTCCATCTGCTGGGATGCCTCAGCTAGGACATCCAACCTCCTTCTCTTCCTTTGTGTAGAAACATTAACCTTTGGCCTCTTGAACATGCATCTGAATTTTAAATTAATTAAGGCTTTGTTCAACCTTCTGCATCTCTTCTTGAGTCTGCTGTGTTTCTTCTGCCACATGCTCATGTGAAGATAGGTATTATCTTGAATTGCCTTGGCAATATCAGCTTGCTGCTTCATTTCTTCATTCCTCTGTTTAATGTGACGTTTCAGCACTTCAAGTTCATAAATTTCTTGTTTAAGTAAATCTATTTGCTGCTCATGAGGTATGACATTACTTGGGCCAGCAGTGTTTTGCTCCAATGTCTCATAATAGTTGTACACCTCTTGTTGAATTGGGTCAACAATTGGTGACTTCCTTGGACTATATTCTTGTTCAATTTCAGTTTCAAACTCCGGCTGAAATGGACTGTCTTCTCTTGGAGGAGTAGCTGCCTCACGTGATGATGGACTATCCTCAAGGTCTACTTGTGTAGCACCCTTCTCAGGTGTGCTAAGATCAACGAAGAGTGTCCTCGTGGCTTTCCTTTTATTCTGCAATCTACTACTCCTTCTTACAGTGGCAGCACTCTGTGTTTCTTTTTGTGCCTTCTCCTTTGGTTTTTGAACTTTTACTTTCTCAGAGAGGGCAGTTTTCTCATGGAGTTTAGCTATCCTCTGTGCTAAAGGCTGGTTATCTCTTTCTTCACCACTAGAATGCTCTGGGGTCTGGTCAGTTTCTCGGATTATGGATTTCCCCTTATCTTGTTTTTGTTTCTTTTTGTCCTCTCTTTTCTTTTTGGCAGCTTCCTTGGCAAGTTCAGCGAGGGTTTCTGAGATGGCCTCTTGAGCACTGTCTTCAGTGGGTTCAATCTCAGGTTCAGGATGATGGACTTCTATTTCTTCTACAGTTTGTCCTTCTAAGACATCAGTCTCAGAGATACTTTCCCTTCTCTTCCTTCTGCTTTTTCTAGGTATAGAAGACTCTCCAGGCTCTGCAAAATGATTCCTTACAAGGAATTTTTCCCATGTGTCTTGTTTTTCTTTTAACTGTTCTTCTATTAATAATTTTACAAGACCATGGTGACAGAGGTAAGCTTCTACATTTCGTGGATTTCGTTGAGCCATGGAACACATTTTCCTAAGGCTTTGAAATAGGAAATAAGGAAGATTTATATCATGTTGTCCTTGAAACTGTAGCATAATTTTACCATGATAGACATACAACACTCCAAATCTCCCTTCACAGGTGAAAAACTTTTGTACTAATAACAATAGAATTTTCCATTCTTCTTTAACATGGGAAATTGGAATGCCTTTGGTGAAAACACTTGTGTCCATACCTGGGTTTTTAAAAATCCGCTTCCATTGTTGATCCTGGACTGCCCGGTTTTTGAACCAACGTTCACCGGTTTGTGGAAGAGAGGTAGCCCTTGCTATGCTTCCTTCGCTGACTGTAACTGTTAAATCTCTCACCTCTGCCTGGCTGTCCTTATCCTTAAATGATCTTGCAAAGGCTTTGGTTACTTCCTTATGGTAGCCCTTAAACTTTTTGATACATTGTAACCAATTGGCTTTTTGTAGTGCCTCCTCAACCTGAGGATATGCCTCCAAGAATTTCGAACCTTCCGGTTCAGCCCTCAGAAGCTTTCCCATCGACTCTTCAACACAAATTTGATGGTGACCTTTACACAGTAACTCCGTAACTTCAAACAATAACTTCTCGGTCTCTGTTCAGACTTTGTGGAACAGAGGATATGTGGTGCATAAACAGCCTCAGACACCGAGAATTCACGGCTTGAATTTAGAGTTAAGCGGTGGAATTAGCGTGGACACGGTGAAAACGGTGACTAACAGTCGTAATACGACTGTATCACAGGTTTACGGGCTATACGGCAGAGGGAAAACAGAGGATGGTTTATGGAGGTAATCGTAGGGAGTGAAAACGAAACAAGGGAGATAATGGCGAGGAATAGGGTGTTATGAACATAGAGGGTTTTGAAATGATGAACGGAACGGCTACATTCTTCAATTTCGGATGTGGAGTGACACATGGCTGCGGGACGAGAACTGAGAGACGTAATGCGGTAGGTTACGTCATTAGGGTACAAGACCTTAATGACCGAAGCAGCCATATGTAATTTCAAAAATCGTGGTTATTATGAGCTGGTAGACGTGGAGGATTCGGAAATTTGTAATCGCATGGGAAAAAGAAAATGGGTAATCATTACGTTTAGTGGCCAACAAAACATAACCCAGAAAGTTCGCATAATGAAATAACCATAGGTTTAGAGTTTTGAACATACCTCGGATCACATTTGATTTGGCTTCTGATGATTTACTAACCTTTTGTTAACTTTATTGCTAGCACATGATCTTTTCTCCTTGTCTTTGATGATTTTGAACTGTAAATATTTTCTTCAGACAAACTGTGTTTCTTGTGCAGGTACAGAAGGCTGCAGGAAAGCTAATCAGCTGCAGGATTGTCAAATGGCTGCAGAAACTGTAATGAAGTCTTCCAGCTGCATAAAATACTTTATTTGCCTAAAAAAACTTTATTAATGAAGTGAAATGGAGTGAAGGAATGAATGAATGAATGAGTGAAAAACAGTGAGGTGAAGTGAAGATGGTAAGATGGAAGAAAATGGTGAGATGAAATAAATGAAATGGAAATGAAAGAGGGAGAGAGATTTTTTTTTGGAAAACATGAGGTGTCAGGTGACCCTGATTTTCACCTTATGTTTTCTGCATGAGACTGCCAATCAGAGATTGGTTTTCAGGCTCATACACTTATTCATTTTTTTTTTCTCTTTTTTTTTTTTTTTTCTTTTTTTATTGAAATTGAAAGAAACAGAGATTTAGGCTGATGGAGGAGAAGAATTCTTCTCCACCAGCCTCATTTCAGAATCGCCTTGGAATAACTTAACAAACTCCTCTTTTGAGAGTGGCTTGTGGTAGAATTTTAACCGGTGGCCATTCACAATAAAGGGAGTTTGAAGTTCATCGATCGTCTTCACTCTAACTGCTCCATTATTAAAGACTTCATCAATCTCATATGGCCCAAGCCAATGAGTTTGAAATTTTCCTTTGAAGTCCTTAAATTTTGAATCAAACAAGAGTGTCCAATCACCCTTTTGAAACTTATTTTCTTTGATATGTCGATGATGCCATTTACTTCTTTGGTGCTGAACTAGATCGGTCCTTAGAATTGCATCTTGTCTCATTTCATCTAGTTCATTTAACTGGTCCAATCTGTGCTTTTGGGCTTCTGATAAGCTCATCCCCAATTGAACTGCTGTCTTGAAGGTCTTGATTTGGAACTCAATGGGGAACAAGACTTCCTTCCCATAAACAAGTTCATAGGGAGAATGTCCTGTAGTGTTCCTCCATGTAGTTCTATAGGCCCATAAGGCTTCAGGAAGCCTTTCTGCCCAATCTCTTCTATGAAGATGAACAGTCTTTGTGATGATGCTTTCAAGGACTTTATTTGTAGATTCTACTTGACCATTCGCTTGCGGATGGTATGGAGTAGATGTTCTATGCTTAATCTTATATTCCTCCATCAGCTTTTCCACCATCCTTGATGTAAATTGGCTTCCCTGATCTGTTACAATTTCTCTTGGGACACCAAAACGAGTGAAAATATCCTTAAAAAGAAATTGAACAACTGAATTTTCAGTAGCAAAAGTTAATCATATCAGACCGTGATGTGAAATTCACTTCCATCTTCTGGAGAACATTGTTTGCTGAGTTGGGTACTCAGTTGAACTTTAGCACGGCTTATCACCCGCAGATCGATGGTCAAACTGAGCGAGTTAATCAGGTATTGGAAGACATGTTGAGGGCGAATGTGATGCTAAAACCAAGTCAATGGGAAGAGTATTTGCATCTGGTCGAATTTGCCTACAACAATGGGTATCACACCTCAACCCAACTAAGTCCCTTTGAGGTCCTGTATGGGCGAAAGTGCCGCACACCCTCAAGTTGGGGTGGACCGGAGGACAAGCTGAGTTTGGGTCCGGAAATGCTTAAAGACATGGAAGATATGGTGAAAAGAGTGTGTGCAAATTTAAAGGCTGCACAAGACAGACATAAAAGTTTCGCAGACAAGAAAAGAAGATTCACAGAGTATAAGGTTGGTGACCATGTGTTTGTAAGGATTCAAACCAGAAGGAGCACAGTGCAGTGGAGTGGGTGCGCCAAGCTGGCTCCTCGATACTTTGGACCTTTTCAGATCTTAGCTAGAGTGGGGCCAGTGGCCTACCAGCTTGCCTTGCCAAGCCATATTAGAATTCACATCGTGTTTCACGTCTCTGTTCTAAAGAAATATGTATATGATCCCAAACATGTGATCCAATGGCAAGATGTTCGTGTAAGAAGTAATCTCGTTGATTGTATGTGTCAATATGCTTAATGGAAGACTGATTAAGGATATTGATTGTCTGCAGGTCGAACCGGAAGGCGAGGTTCTGGTCGAACCACAGAGCATTCTCGACCGAAGAGAAGTGCGGCTGCGGAAACGGGTTATTACCCAAATTAAAGTGCTGTGGCAGCACTATGGCCCTGAGGAGGCCACTTGGGAAGATGAAGAGCTTATGAGGAAAGTGTACCCGGACTTATTTAATAGGAATAGACATCGGGACGATGTCCAATCCCAGGGGGGGAAGATGTAATGACCCCGTAAAATCTTGTAATGATAAAAGTTACCATGGTAGAAATTAGTATGAACTACTAACTAATATTGTTAAAAGATATTATTTTTGGTTATTTATAAATGGAAGATATTTTGATAAATGCTGGCAGTCTCCTAAGGGAGGAGTTGGATAAAGAAACAGTTATGAAAACTGAAAAGAAAACTAACCCTCAGCCAGGAAAAGTCCTGGGAGGGAAAGCATTCCTATTCTGTTGGGACAGAGAGGAGAGGAAATTTTCTGTGTGAAAGAAAAAACAAAGGAAAGGGTTACGTCTGGTGAGGACCAGATAACCTAGGCACTGAGGTGCTGGAGTCTTGCTGAGGGCTGCAGGCTTGCAGGACAGCTCGGGGGGAGAATCCAGTGAATTAATGGATCTCATGGCTGGGTGGATAAGAGCAATTATATGACTACAGGTGAACATCTGGAGCATTAACTTCTGTAACTGGCGAACCAGGTACGAGCTAATCACCAGATTTAGTCTTTCCTTAGTCTATGTATTGGAAATTTAAAAGGAAATGAAACCAGTTCTCTGTTGCTTAAAAGTAGAAGTAAGGTTACTGTCAATTAACCAGTGCTAAGATTATTCTAGTGCTAGTTATTAAGCAAGGAACAGAGACTATCCACTGTATGCATTACATGTAAATATAGAAAACTGATACATGTTTAAGTACAGGAGTTGTTGCCTCAGACTATCTGATATATTTATACTATCTGATACAAACTTAAACATCGCGAGCTAGGCATGTGAAAATAGATGTTTATGAACAGAACATAAATTGTTGCATGCATTTATATAACAACTCAGAATGTACTATATATAGAGAAATTTAAACAGAACTAGAAATAGTAACTGTGTGAATGAAATGTATGCAATAAGTACGCAACAAGCTGTGTAGCAGTGGAGAATCATTGCATAGCGATAGAAGTGGTCTATCCTGAAAACCTAATGATTCCGTGCGAATCTAAATATCAAGAGCAAGAAACTGAAAACGAACTGTAATTGAAATATATAGCGAGTTGGCAACCAAGGAGTTAGTACACTTGGTACCAGAATACATTTACATACATTTGAAAACAGAGGCTATGCTCGTATACAGACCATGAATATAAACCCGATACAGAGGTTAAATTAACATAAGGAATCTAAGCTTAAACCTGTAACGGAGGTTACATTAACACAGAGGTTATAAGCATAATCTGAAACAGAGGTTATAAGCATAATCTGAAACAAAGAATTATAGCCATCAAAATGTTACAGCATAAACTTGGAACAGGGGTTCCTTTCGTATAAAGGTTATACGCTTAAGTGCGGAACCATGAATATATTCATAAGTCTAAAACAATAATTACAAGCCATTGCAAAGATATGAACCATTAATTGTTTGCCACCGTCGGGACGCATGGTCTCAGAACGCGGTTGGACCTAATATCCATAGGGCAGCATGACGCTACCGGATATAGAGCCGCAGTGGTGTCAGCCATACGCCAATATCCATAAGAAAAAACTATTGAATACATTACTGAGCGGTTGCAATAGACCCTAATCAAACAGTGGCAAATGGAGAATGCCTCGAGCACAACTATGACTGTAATACGATGCAATACTCTTAACGAATGCACGGAAATGATTCCGGAAACTATAAGTGACCAAACATACATATCGTATCCCATAAGTTAAGCAGAAGATTCTGTATTACTCGAAATCCTGTGAATGTCAAATGGTATTTAAAACAAGAATCTGGAGAGACTATTCTCCCAAAATTACCGACAACAGTTGAAGACCCAGTATTATATATCAATCGAACAAACATCGGTCTATGGACCGTAAATCGAAAGGGTTCTGCCATGAGACAGTGGCCTGCAACTTATAAATACATTCAAGCAGTCTGGCACGAAGCCTAAATCTATATTAACAGTAAACAAAGACCTTGAGAACGTTGGTACCAGCATGAAAAGGGTGGACCACGCTCGAACCAGGGTTTGCCAAATGTATACCCTGAAGCAGTTAAGGAAATCTCTGTAAGGGACTCCTTTAACTCTCAGAAAACAAGCTTATACAGTACTCAAGAGTATCTTTCACCCTCGACAGGGAAACCAGTCATGCTAAAGCAGAGATGGGTACATACCTGTTGAAGCCGTGGACGTATACCCTGTGTTGAGTAACTAAGGAATCATAGCAAACCCTTGACGCAGAGTAACAAGACCCTAACACAGTGAAAGCAGAGGATTAGTGGCATATACATAACTCATGATTTAACATGAACGTAGAGAGCCATGAAACTGTAAATTACAAACTCAAACAATCTCAGAATAGGTGATGAAGTCAGTGGTTTTGGGTATGAGCAATAACATTACCTGAGCGTAACGTTACAGAGCTGGTAGCTGCAGCAAGAGGGACATCGCCGAACCAAATAGCTTTCACCATGCGGTAATAGGTGCAAATGACAGCGAGAAAATAGCTCTGGGGCTTATAAACTTCCGATAAACCCTTAGATGCCTCAGAACCCTTGGATCTCATCTTGCCATCCACACCGTCCATCAAATGGCGCGTAAACCCTAACACATTATCCGATGTATCAGGTGGCTTCAGCACGGTAGGGTGCCACTTGGTGCGGGTAGGTAAGGAAAGGGAGACTCCGTGCATGGTCTGGCAGATGGGAGTTGACAATAATACAACACCAATAGGTAAGGTTGCCGAGTGGTTTACCACCGTAAGTAAGGGGGATCATTTATAGTCAACAGCATCAACCATATAATATAAACCATTTCCTTAGATATGTATGCTTAAACCATATGCATGAAGTTATGATGTAGTGGGACCATGATATGGTTAATTTTTTTTTTAATATGCATGGGTAGATCGTGACATGAGGTAATTGAGAATTTAATTCAAAAATAAATTTTATATTTATATTTTAGTAAGAAGAATATGTAATTTTTATTTTTTTTAAATATTTTAATGTCTATATTAAATAATAAAAAAGATATTTCACTTTAGCAAACAAGGATTACACCTCCCAGTGCCATTAACACTATTGTGGTTACTATAATCCCACTTTCTAGTATTTTCATACCAAACATTCCATCAAAAGTCACAAGTCTTCAAGATTTTGATCTTTGTCCAGAGATGACTGCTTATATGGTTGATATGGTGATGAGCTTAAGTCGATTGCAGATTCCAAGAATATTCTGGATGAACATAGGGGCAGTCAATTTTTTGACCACCACATCCATATCCATCAGATCATGGATCCCGAAATATTCTGGAAATCTACAATCACTTAAGGATGACCGTTGATATAGCACTGCTATAAACATATCAGAAAACTATCCTAAGTTAGTCATTTTATATATATACAAACATACATTTTTTCACACTATTGTGTGTCACCTAATCGAGGTACAGATAGAAAGAGACAGCATAAAAGAAATAATGAAACCCATTAGAAGCTACGCCAAGATGGGTTTTCTTTAAAAAAGAAACACTATATATTGGTTCAAACATTAACTGTATGAGGCAACATTTATACGTGAGCATATTAAGAATAAATTGCATTGCTCATGCGATGTGCCAAACAGATGAATAGTTATGAAGTTAAGGAATACAACAACCTGAAAAGAGTAGGTTCAAAATGGGTACCTTGGATATGGGATCAGATCTACTTAACTTTGCATGTGTTAATCGGATCTACAATATTTCAAGAATCTGCATTCAACTTAATCTCAGGGTTCCAAACAAACAAATCTTTACCGTGTCGCCCTCACCAAATCATACTGAGTTTCCAATGATAAGGTGCCCAAATCTTCCCAAGAACGACGTGACATGTCATAAACCCATACACGCTCTATCTCCACGTCCCCTTCCTCTTCTTCGATGTGGAAGCGTGTGATCCACAAAAAAGCACCCCGACCTCCCACCAGATCATGACGTTTCCACAACGAATTAGAAGGTTGGGGTGGAATGATTTCGTCTGCTCTGAAAATTTTGAGGAGCTTATCCATTTTCCAAACCCTTAACTCCATCATCCCATTTGTGCTGCCGTCGCCTACCAGACACACCTCATCTTCATGCTCTGCAATACACACGGGAGCGGACAACTCGTGGCTCACGGGGATTGGGTCCAACCACGCCTCTTCTTCCAAGTCAAACAGCAGCACCATGTATGGAATCGACCAAATTTGCACACAGTCCATCACCCAACACAATAGACGCCCATTCACAATTTGAGCGTTACAATCTAAGGGTGGGCCAATTTTTAGCTTACTGCTAATTTCCCTTGACTCTGGTATCTTCTTCCACGTCAGCTCTTTGAAGTTGTAAACATAAGTGGTTCTTTCAGAATGATAATCGAACGGAATCGACTTCTGGCACAGGACGAGCTTGGGTACACCGTTTTTCTGATCGAACGCGATTCCCGCAATCTCCGAGAGACTTCCCCCGCTGCCGTCATTGTCCGGCGCCGTCACCATCCATCGATCTTTGTGAGAGAGAGGATTGAACACCAGAAATATCCTCTCAGTTGTTGAAGGCCGTAGGAACGTCTGGTAGCATAAGAACCTGTCGCCGTAAGCAGTCAACGTCCACAGATGGTCGATAACGCCAAACTGCCAGAACATGCGTCTGGTTTGGCGGCAGGAGGGCGTGTGAAATGGGCGGTTTTTCTCATACTGAATCACAAACTCTAAATCTGAGAGCAGAGATTTAAAATAGTCAGATGAAAATTGCAGTGTGAGCAAATCCTTGGGAGAAAGGCTTTTGAGCACCATAAGTTGAACATCCCAATGAAGTTTAGCCCAAGTATTTTCCATGGTTTCTCTTGCTCCTACTCTTCTTCTGAATATATTTTACACCTTCCCTTGTGTCGCAGACTCAGAATTTATATGTGGCGTAACATGCTCGTTTTGTTTATTGTTTGTCTAATTTAGAATTCAAGACCTACTGTTCAGTATAGCTTCTAAGTGTTCGCTTTTCTAAAAGTAGAAAGTTTTCATAGTTTTTACTAGGTCGTTTTGTTTTGTTTTTGTTGTGTTCGATTTTCTAAAAGTAGAAAGTTTTTATATTTTTAACTAGTTCGTTTTGTTTTGTTTTTGTTGTGTTCTCTTTTCTAAAAGTAGAAAGTTTTTATAGGTTCGCTTTTAAGTAAAAAGTTTTTATATTTTTTTACTAGTTCGTTTGGTTTTGTCTTGTCCTGTCCTAATTTAGACCACTTCCACTTCTTAGAGTTTTTTAAGTGTGCGCTTTTTTATTATTAATTTTATTTTTTATTTTTTTATTTTTTATTTTTTTACCATATCGTGAATCCGTAAATGTCTAATCTAATCTAGGAGAGACCCAGGATCAAATCTCAATGCTGACACTATAACGCCAAGAGCATAACCAATCACCTGCAAATCAGTTATGCTAAGTTTCTATGATTTTAGCAAGAGCAGACTCAACGGGAAAGGGGAAGGGGAATCCGCTCCTCTAGCTGCCACCACAGGAGGTTAGAACACAAGACCGGTCCGTCATAACGAGACCGACTTTACCACTAGGCCGCCTCTACAACCTTTTATTAATTTTTTTATAATGTGAGTTTTTCCAAATTTATAACTCAAAACTTAATTTAGCCACTTACTATAGCTTTTTTCGTGTCCACTTTTTTTTGAATGGTGAGAACGTTTTTATATTTTTTTATTAAAACGATTGTGTTTTTATTTTACCAAATTAATAGGTTGAGTTGCATTATTTTAAAAGATATCTTTAATTTTTAATTTAATAAAAAACATTTATATGAAAAAAACAAGATATTTTAATATTATAACAAAATATTTTTTTTAATTAAATATAATTTATTTATTTACTATTATATATATATGGTGATAATTAAAATTATATTAATAATTTATTAAATTATTATTAAAATAATATATATATATATATATATATATATATATATATATATATATATATAATTTTTAAAATTTCAATTTAGATTTAATATTTTTTTTTCAGGAGTGAAAATATAAATTAACTTCGAAAATGATATTAACCATTAAATAATTAAATATTTATTTTTAAATAACCTTAACCATTTTTCGATTTAAAACAAACAAAATAATAATAATGAAATTAAATAAAATTTTCGATTTAAAACCAACGAAATTAAATAAATTTTATACTTAGCAAAATTATTTATAGTTTATTTTTGAATATAAAAATTAATTTACGGCTTTACTTGCATTTGTGTATTAAAAATGTGTATTAAAGTGATTGTTCCCTCTCTATATATAAATATAAAATATCTTCCAATTCGTTTAGATTTTATACCCTCATTTTGAAATATGCCACTAACAATAGTTTCACGAGGCCCACTACAACTTTAAACCACATGGCTCTATAAATGTTTTTAATTATTGATAAAATGATAAATTGGAATGTTTTAGGTTTGTTAGCAAAACTAAATTATAATTTAAAATAAAATAAAAATAAATTTATCATTTATTTTATAATTTAGTTTTACATGATAAAATACAAAGTTACTGTTTATTTTATTTAACATGAGTATCTTAAAATTCAATACAAATTTAATATTTATTTTATTTAACATAATTATTTTAAACTTCAATATATTACTAGTTAGTTTATTTTAAACTAAGTTTTATTAAATAAAATCAATATATTTATGTTAATATTTAATCTATTACTAGTGAGAAACAAGAAGTCTAACTCTAACACTATGTTAATGTTTACAGGAATTTGTTTTAAATATTTAAATTCAGAGGTAGTTTAGTTGTTTTTAAAATTTATTACCAAATTTTATTTTATATTAAATAAATGTATATTTGATTTATTACTTAATTTTTCTATATCAAGTTGGTAGGATTAATAAATTAAAAGATCAACACAATTTTGGTATGCCATAATATCTACTTTCCTATGTTTTAACATGTTACATTAATAGTGTACTAGAAATGATCATGGTTTCATAGCAAGTCTCCAATTTGTTACAATTTTTCTTGCAACTAATTTGGAAGCTATCAATTGAAGTGTAAATGACATGTGATCAAACAACTTCTATGCAAATAAGCCATTTCTTGGTTGAATCTCATGAGATTAACACATTTCATTAAATGGAGAATAAATGAACTGTTATTATGAAGGATGAGTTGTAGTTTTGTTGTTGTTTGATACAAACTTTGTTTGTGATACAAACCTCTCTACCACCACCTTTGTTCTAGTTTACATAGAGATAGAAATATGTGCAACCCAATTGAATTCTAGAGCATGGGGCTATTATCATTGTAACATGTTAAAAATATAAAATGTGTCATTTACACATATAAAATGTGTCATTTACCATGTGGTTTTTGACTGATTAGAGGATTATGTTTACATATTATAAATATAGTTAAATTACATCAACAAATTCCTTATGCATTTGTTGGTGTCGTTTCAAAAGATATTGTTATAAGCGAGAAATAATATGATGATATTATTTAAATCAATTGGCTATAATATTGCAAATAACTATTATTAATATTAACTGCAGTAATATAGTATAATGTAACATTTAATTTTTATCGCTAAATCTTTGACAAAAGTAATTCCATAAAAATTATGTAATCATAGCATTTTTATGTATTTGAATGCAAATTATAAACTCAATATATCTAGGTGGTGTTTTAACTTAATGGAGTAAAAAAATATCCATGATCTCGAGAGTTGTTATGGAAAGAAAAATGAAAATTATTATGTAATCATAGCATTTTTATGTATTTCAATGCAAAATATAAACTCAATATATCCACGTGTTTGAACTTAATGGAGTAAAAAAATCTCCATGATTTAGAGAGTTGTTAGGGAAAGAAAAATGAAAAGTATAACTGGAGATACAAATAAATTTAAAATATATAATGATATTATATGAATTTTCTTCAAATTATTTAAAGAAGATGATATTTTAAAAATAAATAAAATAATTGATTATCAAACATACTTGTTCATATATATATATATAGATATACAAATTAATTAATTTACACCCATAAATAAATAAAATCATATTTTTATTTTTATATTTTCAGACGTCACGAAATATCAAAGGTTAGGTTGTACATCGATCTTAGAGGCCACTGCATGAGCCCCTTCTCCAGTAGGCCCATTCATATCTTCAGAGCCCTTTCTAGTTTAGTAAGGCTTCTTTAGATGAGATATCCCCATACAAATTAATTAATTTACACCTATAAATAAATAAAATCTTATCTCCATTTTTATATTTTCAAATGTCACGAAATATCAAAGGTTAGGTTGTATGTCAATCGTAGAGGCCACTGCATGAGCCCCTTCTTCAGTTGGCCCATTCATATCTTCAGAGCCTTTTCCAGTTTAGCAAGGATTCTTTAGTTGAGATCACTGCATGAGCCCCTTCTTCAGTTGGCCCATTCATATCTACAGAGCCCTTTCTAGTTTAGCAAGGCTTCTTTAGTTGAGATCTCCCTGTGACATCAACTTGGGGACATTTGGTCCCATGTACTCCCTTCAATAACACTCATTGTATTAGCCATGACCTTCGTATTTCAACCACATATGCATATGAGACTCTTTTATATCATTGTATTACTTTCTAGCCCATTGATGCATGCACATAATGTATCATGTACTATTTTTTCGCACCCAAATTGTTGGACGCACTATTATTATTGTACTGAGTTATCTTAGTCGGTATGAGTATGCCTCCCTTGCCTCATTGAGGTCATGTCAAATAATAAAGGAGAATTTTCTTTGACCAATAGGTTTTGCCTCCTCCGGTTATATTTCTTCCCTATGCTGCAATGGTTCTCTCATTCTTTCTCTATTTGACTCCCCCTTTCGTTTTTGGTGAATGTGAATGTACAATGTATTTTGGTCATACGATGTGCTCCTAACACTTGTGCATAGGGAAACTATCTGTTATCACCTTTAAAGTGACCAACTAGCCATTTTCCACTAGGATCATCGAAATACACCATGTACTATGAGTTTTATGCATTAAACCCACTTTCACCTTTAGAAATAATTTAGAGAACCATTTTTCCTAAAAATTTGTCCTTAGTACGACTTTTTGGACTTTCTAGTGCCAAAATCTGGTGGAACAATTTAAAGTGAAATTTTGATTTGTGTTATTTAAACTGATTTTTTAACTGTATATATGGATTCAACACCTTGAAAAACCCCTAGGGAACTTCAATTGTACAGGGATTACCCATCAAGCTTCCATATTTTAGAGAATCTAGAACGGAAAAACCCAACGGAAAGACTCCCAAAAAGTCGCACTAAAGACAACTCCAATTATTTTTGCTTAACCACTTGAAAATAACTGAGGAACCCAAATTGTTTTTGCTTAACCACTTGAAAATAATTGAGGAACAGATTTAATAAATTTCATGTTATTCTCATATTTACCTATTTTTGTGAAAATAATTAACATATTTTCACCCATCCAAAGGAATATTTATTTTATTTTATGTTTAGTATCAATAAGGCTGCATTATGTCCATGTCCAAGAATAACACCCGAATAGAGTGGGGAATTGAACCAGTAATTTAACATCTAGGAGTGTCTTAAAAATGCACCTGATTGCCGTCTATCTAAGACCCCATGGATATCCATAGGAATGATTAAATAAACCAATGTTTATTTATTATTCCTTAAACATTTAACCTTTATCCCTTGAAATAATTATTTATTAATTATTTCTAACACATTTTGATGACATTACCCATAAATAATTAAATAAAATATTATTTATTTATTATTCCTCATTTCTTGGTGGAATAATTATTAAATGATTATTTAATAATTATTTCTAACTTGCTTTGACCATATCTTCTTAAAGTAATTAATAAGTCATTTTTATTTATTAATTACTTTAACAACTTTTCTTAATTAACTTAATTAATCATTATTTTTTTAGTCTCTTCAATAAATAAAGGCTTTTCACCATTTCATCAATATTTTCCTATCCTAAATATAATGATAAATCTTGCTTTGGTCTAATAATATTCTATTATTTGATTAAATCTAGACCCATCCTAGCATTTTATTATAAATAGAGAAGTTTTCCTTCACTCTCTACATATGATCATTATCATCATCGTTAATCTAATATTTTTACTTTCGAGCTCCCCTCCGTGAGTTCAACTTCCATTGTCAAGAGAGAGAAATAGCGAACTAAAGTGTAGGGATATCAAAAGAACCCTCTTGTGGATGAGGGCTTTAGAGACCCATGTCTACATTCTTCTTCCTATGTGAATATTATTAATAAAAAACTTCCTTTCCATTGGGTGTTATATATGCAACTTTGGTATACAAATCTTTTGATCTTCCTGTGGATGAGGGCTTTAGAGACCTGTATCTACATTCTTCTTCCTATGTGAATATTATTAATAAAAAAAGTTCCTTTCCATTGGGTGTTATATATGAAACTTTGCTATATAGATCTTTTGATATTCTTAGTTTCTTTTGCAAGTTTATAAGTGTTTTATGCAGATCTAAGGATTGAAGCCGAAGATTATACGGTTTTAACATCTTTTTCTACTCTTTTCTTCTTGTTAGGAGAATACATCACCAACCATATAAAATTATATTTTTTACTCTTCTGCTTAGAAATTTATATTGAACAATCCAAGTGGAAAAAGTGTTTATAAAATAAATCCATAACCTTCATGGCTTTCATCAGGTAATGGTAAGTGATAGAGATCCAAAGTTCACAGGAATTTTTTCTCATACTGAGTCACAAACTCTAAGTCTTAGAGCAGAGAACTAAAATAATTACATGAAAATTGAAGTATGAGAAAATCCACGAGGGAAAGCCTTTTGAGCACAATAAATTGAACATCTCGATGATGTTTAGCCCACATATGGTGTCACTATATATATATATATGTTGAATTCTAAAACATTTTTTTTTTCTAAATTAGACTAATTCTATTAATGTAACAAAAGTAGTACAAGGAGGCACTGACCTCTACAGAGAAAGCCCCAAATTATGCCATGTTTAACAACAAAAGACTGGAAAGAGACTGCCCACACTGGGGAAACCAGTCCAAAACTATAAGAGTTTGCTGCCCACGCAGGGGTAATAGCCTGTAGTGCCAGAGTGGAACAGTTTTTTGAACAATCATCAAAATTAACAACATTGCATAAAAAAACACCATAATAGACCCATAGTATTGGGAGCCGGGAACCCAAAACCTGAAAAACATTGACCAGCTAGGTGTCATTAGGAGGAGAAGGTTCTTCCACTATCAGACACCTGTACGCCTCCATGTCATCTTCTACATCATGTTTGTCTCTCAGAGTTTCTTCCATGTTCTTGAAGCGGCCTGGATTGGTGTGTCCCTTTGCTGTTTCTGTGCGTCCCTGAGCTGCTTCGCTGCTTCTGTGCATCCCTGAGTTACTTCCAGGGGCTTTTCTCTTGCTGGTGGTGTTCCGCGCTTGAGTATTGTGGGCTGGGTCTTCAGAGTTTTGTGGCTCCTCTCTAAATGCCATCGAGATAGTCGCTATTATGCAAGGATGTTCCAACGTGTAGTGAAATTGAAATTGTGCAGAATGACTGGGTTGCAGAGATGATACAGAGGCAGCAGGAGGCTGGGGAGCAACATCAACAGGCTGAGGACCTGCAGTCTGAGCCCGCCCCTGACTGCTGCAAGTGGCTGGGTAGCATCTAGAGAAATGAGCCATTGAAGGGGAGGATGAGTTAGAGGGGGACGAGTCAGAGAGGGACAAGGAGGGGGGTGATCTTCCTCTGCTACTACCCCTCCTGCAATGCATTCGATGATGTAGATGAGGCATGCTCACTTGGGTAAAATTGAGCGGACGAGGACGAGAAGGAGCAGTGCCAAAGAATGTGTGGTCAATGGGAACAGAAGGACCTGTAATTAGCAGTTCAGAGTAGAGATTTTCCCGTAGACAACATAGAAGACTCTGGGATAAATGTGCACCATCCACCATCTCAATGCGGCACAGGAATTAGCAGTGTCTCCCTGTTGTCATGCGCGAGCTCAGCTCTGCAGCAGTAGGGAGACAATTGCAGTTCAGAGGAGGCGAAGCAGGGGGAAGACGATTTGAAGAGGCCATCTTAAAAACCAAATTGATGAAGCCTCGACCCGCATAGTTCATTAATGTGCCATTAATATCAGTGGTGGCTTTCTGTATATGCTTTTGAGTGGAAGCATGGGTGGCTAGGTGGCCTCGCCACATGCCAACCCAAGGTCGCTGCATAGTACTTGCGTGCCTAAACACCCGCATCTAGGAGTTGAATTCTATTACATTAATATACATAGGTAAATGAAAATGTATTTGTTATTAAAAAATAAGAAGGTATTAGCGAGGGTCTTTACTTATGTTTTAATGAAATAATGGGTGAATGCTAGTAAATAATACTGAGATTTTTTATGCTAATTTCTTGTTCTGAATGGCATATTAATTTTTTATTGTTATGTGCTAATAGATGGCCTAAATGGTCTGAATTTGAAAGGGTCATTAAATCCCTGTTTGAATATAAATAACTATCAGAATCTACCATGAATACATTGATTCTAGGTGTTGGTATCATGTGTAAGAGCTTTGGAATGATGACCAAGGCTGAGCTACGGACCTGTTAATTTTAATTTATATGTACATGTCAACATGTTCGAAAGCTTAGAATAAATTCACACTATGTTCATATACATGCATAGGCATGTATATGGACATAGAAGATATATATATATATATATATATATTTTGTTAGGCTGAAATCCTTGAGAGTTGAAGGACGAGAGTTAATCCCATAACCCATGTGGTTAAGCACTATAGTTAAGTGCTAAGGGCAGAGCCCTAACTCTAAATTTATACACACACATATATAATTCCACAGGGATAAGATTCTGTGGCTATGGAGGAAAAGGGCTTAACCCTCGTTAAGCCATATGACTTCACACTATGACTAGGGTCGAGGAGTGGATGCATGAGTACCAGGAGTGGACCCTTAAATGAATAAATGGTGGAGGGTTCTCTCTTATTGAAAAATGAAGATCCAATAGAGGAAGACCCCCTGCCAAGTTAGCAAGAGGTGGGGGGAGGGAGTTCACGTTTCAATCACAATCATTGGAATCATGAAGAGCACAGTGGCCATTGATGGGATACTGTGGAACTTGGAGTAGAAATAGTGATAACAGACTCCCATCTCTAGGTCAACAATGGGAGGGGGTCCGCATTTTGATGACAACTATTGAATTCCCTAGGTGCGTAGGAATGTTGGATTACTTCGAAATAATTAAAATGGGGAAAAACTAAATTGTGTGGGGTTAAGCCAATGATTGAGTCCACAACCAACATGGTAATGGTGTGGACCAAAGGTTGACATGATGTTATTTTTGCGTAACACATGGCACCCAAATTTGACCATTTGAAATCACCAACTAGGACAAAAATGAGTGACAAAGGGCACACTTAGAGGAGGCTACATGACGGGTATGACAACACCTAAACTGAAGTCACAGGCACAGTTACGAGAGGGGTCCCACAATTAAATATTCATTGTTGATTCTTCTTAGTTGTTGATTCTTAGTAGATAGGTCATTGAGGAAATGTATTATTTAAAAATTAAAATTAAAATTATTATTTAAATTTTTATATAAGATTTTTTTAATATTAATTTTCAAATTTTGATTATTAAAATTTAGAAAAAATATAATACTTATGATATTTTTAACCTCCATTTTTAACCATTAGCCATTAAAATTTATATATTGATATAAAAAAATATATGAAAAATATAAAAATAAATAAATTATTGATGATGATGGTGATGATGGTTAACGTCCACTGAGACCAAACTTTGGTCTATCGGACCTAAGAAACGAATTATTTAGTTTGATTTAAGATTTTATTCCTATACTCAAAAAGCTTGGAGAGAAGCCTCCCGAGCTCACTATAATTTAATTTTGACATCGTAAAAGGCTAGGAAGATCAGTATTGGAACAAAGATTATGAAATTGAGATCTAATATGGTTGTACGCGGGACAATTCTACTGGTTTTATTAAATCCAAACTATTTTATGAGGACGAAGCATTTCGTCAGCCATACACAATGCCTTTTCACTTGGGTACCACCACTGCCTGCCTCTTTAACTGGTAGTCAATGCCACCACCCCACCCTGAGGCTCCAAATCCTGTTTTGTTTACTAATATTGAATTTTTTATTACAATCTATATTTTAAGTGTAATATCCCTATCGTGATTAACCCCACGTAAAAGTAATTTCAATTTACGAATCAGTTATTAACTGATTCTTGGTTGTTGTGGAACTGAACGAAAATGAAGGAAACGAGGAGTTAACGTGGCCTGGGGAATTATTACGCGTGGGGTAGCAGAGTGATGGTCACGTATTCTACGCTGACTGATTTGGCGGTGAAGTAATGGCATTCCAGTATAGAATTCCATGCCCAGTTTTTATTCGAATAAGCTTGCGGATTTGAGGGATGGTATCTTGATTTTGTTAAACACCGGATTTTATTTGGCAGGCCAGTCTTGGATCGATGGAAGCTTACCGATATGAAGTATGGTATTTGAATAGCATCAAGTTTGGCAGAAACTCTTATGACTGTATCGATGCCTCTCTACACGCCTGTTGGAAGGTTCTAAGCCATGCCAATGCGCATCGCTAAGGTATTTAGTTGAAATGTCAAGGCAGCTACATGAAGAAGAAATGTTGTTGCGAGAAGATTTGCCACGGAACCCTGTTTGTTGAACACTATGTTGTGTGGAAACCGTGGAGACATTGTAGATGTCAAAACTCAAGAACCCATGATTGCTCGTTAGTGCCGCAGTAGAGATTCGTATATTGACACGAATCGTTGTTAAAGTCACCGACGAGAGATTGATAGCCAGGCAGTTTGCTGCTCCAACGAAGTCAGAACGTCAAGATGTGGTAACCGGGATCCCAGTTGCTTCTCTCCAACTAAAGGAATAATGCTTTTGTTTTTCAGTCGATGGTACAACTGAAAAAGATAAGTATCTTGCTCTTGCTCTCTTTTTCTGCTAGGAAAAATATGTATGTGCGTAGTTGACTAATGCAAAACGCAGATTCTTCCATGTAGACATGTTTTACTGTTTTGCATTATTTTTCCAGCGAGAGTTGAGTTCAATGCTAGGTAATTAATATATGAAGCGAGCCTATTTGATTCATATTATCAAATGCTCAAGTTTATATAGAAATCTGTTATACCGTGGCTGCAGCTCGCTTAGGTGCATTGAGTGTTATCTAGTTAGTCACAATGCATGCGGATCCTAAACTATATGGTAGAATACCAAGAAAGGGGATATGTGTTACACACATCAAAGAAGGATGATTATGATAAGTTAAGGGATGCACTAAGGATTAGCCATCGTGTTATAGAGGTATGTTCTTGTATGGACAGAGCTATTGAGTCATGTTCCTTTAGGAAAATGATATGTGAATACCTTATGCTAAACTATTATCTTAGTTTCTTGTTGAACCAGATGTGTAAGCACATGAGATTTGTGCTAGCTTTCATTAGAAAGGGTATACATATGCATGCAGGTTGTGTTAGTTTGCTTTACATGTTTGCAGGCAACAAAAGTAATGGCTAAATGACTAGCTCTTTTGGTAAAAGTTTATGTAAATTTTCATGTAAGTAGATTATAACTGATGTTGTAGTTAGTCCATTCAAGGGTATCCCTTAATGTTTTTTCCTCTACGAATATGTGCTTGAGCCAAGGGAAAATGCTAAATAATATGATTATCTATAAATGAAATCATGATGTCAATGTTGATAATGGTAACATGGACTTGTAAAAAAAAACTAATGGTTAGATCTCTTCGAGAGAAATATGCATTAGTGTGAATAAGCATTGTGAAAAGTAGAACAAGAATTTACTTGAATGTATGTACTAGTTAATTAGTATGTTATGCTTGCTCATGCAGATGAGTAGATGTTAAAATATCACTTTTAGAGGTTGCTTAGTGAATGATTAATACTGTATCTAATGTTGTTGCCAAAGCTTGTTGACAATTACATTGACAGGAAACGATGGCGGTTGGTGCCTAAGGGAAGTGATGTCTAACATTATGACAGGAAAAGGATTATTGGTCCATGCAGATGAGTTCAAGTTGTAGGATCGTACATTGCTAGAACAATCATGCCACAAGGGATGTTGTATGTGGCGGTATGTAAATAAAAGATTATATGAAAACTGTATTAGCTTTTAGCTAGTTATGCGATAGCTTAATGATAATTCATTGTAATGATTTTAATAAAAATGGTTAAGGGATGGAATCCCTTATAAGCCATTGAGTGAGGGGTGAAAACCCTCACAAGCGTTTAATAATAAGATTAAACGTTTGCTGGTTTTCACCCTACGGGGTTTCCAGGGTAAATTGGTGTTCGAATGGTGTGCTTGCCTTATGTGTTAGTTTGATAATGATGAGTCCTTGATGTTGATGGTTCTTTATTTGATGTGACAACCATAATGTCTTAGTACATGATTATTTAATATGGTTAAGGATATCAAGAAATGGATGCAAGGATTCATGAGACAGTTTATGTTATTACAGTGGTGGTTAACGGTTATGCAACTTACTGTCTTTGATGGCAATTTACTTGATGTACTAATGAATATTATATCTAATGGTTAATGATTATTTGTGGAGATGTGAATTGGTTAATTACTTGTGGTAATTGTATAAAAAAAATTCTAACTCCCTACTTTTACATGCGAGGTTACCGGGGTATATTACAAGTGGTATCAGAGCCAGGTTGTAGCACTGGCACCTTTGGGAATTGGTAAGCGGAAAATTAATTGAGGTATGCCACCAGTGAGCATTAACTCAGGTATGAGTTTAATCACTCACATGTTGATTTACATAGTACACTATTTTTGGTATGATAAGTGTGATTCGTGTTTAACACTGCTTTGAGTAGTAAGTAATAGAGTTGTTGCATAATTACATTCATAACATTGGATTCCTGATGAGGGAAAAGACAATGAAACTTTTGTCGCACTTACGAACAATATTAAACACTCATTACACGTAAGAACAATATTGAACAGTCATTGAGGAAAGTGACAACGAACTACTAGCTTTTGATTTGCAAATATGGTAATAACAATGATAAATTCATTAAACAAAATTGAAGTTACAATGAACGAAACTTAATGATTCAATGCATGAATATAAATTATGGGGAACATCCTTGAATAGGATGAAAAGTTTTTTAAAAAGGACATTAGAAGAACCCCTTAGATATTGAAAACATGCAATGAGTCAAGCAACGAGACTTGATTGCCATAACTAACTTTTGACTCAGTCTTGTCATGAATGCATGAAGACGATTGGTAGTTGAGATTGGTTAGTGTTGTATGACTAACCCATAGAACTTATATGCATTAATTGAATTGGACTTAAGATTATTACAATTCAAAAATAAGTGAAGGTTGATTGATGTCACATGCATGGAATGTGTGTATAAAGATTCTTACTCTCTCGGTGCTATAGTTCCGGTTGTTTATGAGAAGAGTTCTTAATCCTATTCACCATGAGAATGCATGATGAATAGTATATTCTTATGTCTTAATAGATTTAATGATGTTACCCTCTAATTAATTGAAATCCATTAGCATGGTATGTGTTTATGTTAATCATTACTTGTCAGGAGATAAAAACCATTGGGGCCTCGATTTAACGATGGTTGAATTTATCTCTACTATGGGAATGATGGATTTCTTATGCATGTTGCATTCCAGGGTGAAGTTAATTGTAGAGGCATGTTCAGTGGGTAAAATTTTTAGGACCCATTCATGGTATGATTACATGTGATAATTATTCATAAATAGACTACCTGTGTTAATACAGTTAGATATCATTTTGGGATTCAACTGCGTTAGGTAAGTCATTAACGTATGACCATTTCCATGAGAGGTAGTCGTAACTGACTAATTTCTCATGATTTTTTAATAGTTCACTTAGCACTCATTGCATCGGGTGATGCTCACAGGGGTGAAGAAGTGGGATTGAAACTAGTGAAATGAATCACATGGCATCAATCATCACTTCCGGGGCTTGCACCCGGTTAATACAGTTGTCAGTAAACTCTAATTACCTTCCCCAAATATAAATGCTTGCAAAGGAAAAACGAAGCAAGGAGAAGGGAAAAGAATCACTAAGTCTGGTGATGACCAGATAGCACTCGATGTGCATGTGAGTATTCCTTTGACCATGCTTAAGGAGTTGGAAAATGATAACTATAGTGTGTTGATAATAATGATTTTCGTAATTTCTCCTTGAAGTCATTATTCTGGAATGGTCACATAGTAGTGTTATGATAGTTGTTGCATACAGCACCAAGTGGTAGCTTTGGTGCATGTGTGACACTCAGGAGATTATGGTTTTAATTGCATAAGTAGAGTAATTGCTTCCGGTAAGGGTGGTTTAATTTGTTAGTTATGCATGTTGATCCAAGGATAAGATAAGTATCTTGCTCACCTTCTTGAAGAACACGTATGAATGTTTTATATGATTTCTTAGTAGAGAAAGTATTTGAATGCATGCAATAAAAGAATGGTTCTTTTATAGATTTTATTGGTAAAGGAAATGTGTTAAGGCATGCAGTTAAAGATTGATTATTTTGTATGTTTTCTTGGTAAAGGAAATAGGTAGTTCCTCCTAGAAAGACTACATGTGAGTCTTGTGTGAGAAATGTTTGTCTCTTGTCATTTTTTCTTGGAATAAAATCCTTGCTAAATATAGCCAAAGTATCTTCTTGAGAAAAGAGGATGAGGTATATAAATGTCTTGAGGACATAGCATGGAAGGTGAGTTTTCTTGAATTAAAATATGTATCTTTATTTGATAAAGGCTTCTTGGAAAATATATATATATATATATATATATATATATATATATATATATATATATCTATATATATATATATATATATATATATATATATATATATATATATATATATGCTAATTGCATTATGATTCTAGTTAGTTTCTAAGTTCTAGTGAAATGATTATGCATTACATGCATGATAAAGATAGCTAAAGATGTGCTTCTAGGCACATAGATATTCATTTCTAACTTTCTTGAAGAAAGAGTGTATTATATATATACTTAAATATAGTCTCATCCTAGAAGAGTGTGCATACTTCATGTATGAAGATGAAGGATTTTATGAGAATTTTCTTGAAAATAAAAATAGAGGTTCTTTCCTTAAAGACACATTAGAATAGTGTTCATACAAGAACCAAAATCCTTACTGGTTTCATGAAAAGAACTATGTGCATTGAAGTAAAGTAATTGTGTTAGGAGAACACATGTTGCATATTGGTAGCTATTGTGACTTTGGAATTATGAGTCTGTGTGTATGTTAGAGAAATTATGTTTAATTACACTAATGATGCATGACTAAAGCTAGCCATAGTAAACGTAAGATAATACTCCAGTAATGACGATTTGGATTAAGACAACAGACTATGGCAAAATTGGAAATGTTTCGATTATTAACTCAACTGTTGTCGACATTTATACATTGATGAATATTTGCATATGCTTTTATACATGACAATATTGTATGCATGAGAATTTTTGGAAATTGAATATGTGAACTGATGCATATTTATAACTAACGTTGCTGATGGGATTAAGTAGTGGGAGCTTAATGGAAAAAATAAAACTCATCACGTAAATTGCTGCAATGTGAATTGCAATCATAAATGAGAAAGAATGATGTTATATGATATGCATGAATTATGTTATTTGGAAAATTTGCATGCATACAACATGTATGATATTACAATCATAAATGAGAAAGAATGATGTTATATGATATGCATGAATTATGTTATTTGGGAAATTTTCATGCATACAACATGTATGATAGATATGTTTCCCATCAATCTAGATGTTGTGGACCCATGATGAGGGATAAGTGTAAATGCATCGTGTACATGCATGCTTACTTTGTTAATGATAATGTTCAAAGGGTTCATTACTTAAATTACTTTGAGAAAGAGTAATAAAAGAGGAATTTAACATGCCAGACAGTTGCAGATAGTTGGGTTGATGACAGTTACCTGCCCGGAGGGGTTGATGGTACTTGTCTGCCCGGATATGCCTTGGGTTGATGGCAGTTACCTGCCAGGAGGGGCTGATGGTACTTGTTTGCCCGGATTGTGAAAGGCTAGAATGCCTTGGGTTGATGGCAATTACCTACCTGGCGGGGTTGATGGTACTTGTCTGCCCGGAGTTGGGTTGATGGCAGCTACCTGCCCGGAGGGGTTGATGGTACTTGTCTGCCCAGATTTCCTCTTCCTGGAATTCTTGAGCTGGTTGGCCAGTGGAATTCCATGTTAGACCTGGTAAGGTCTCTATCAAAGAAACTGTCTGGATGTGAAAATGACTCGATTTGGTTGTGGAAACCAGTTCCCATGGGTTGGGAATTCTTTAGTCCATTGTGGTCTCATGGCTAAATGAATTAACTAATCAGCTATATGTTATGTTAAAAATGAATTTTACATATAGTTGTGTAAAATATGTTATGCACATTTAACAAGAAATGAGCTTAGTGCTCAATAAGGAGTAATTGGAAATTTTAATTCCTTTATTGTATTATTAATTTTGTGAACATCTTAGTGGGAGCTAAGACAATTTTTGCTTGATGCAGTGATTGACTGTTTTGATGATTAGAGAGCTAGGTGCTCTTTTGGTACTTTTAGAAGTACTTTGCAGATGTCTTTAAGTAAGAATTCATTCAGTGTGCACGAGCAGTGATTTATCATTTGTTGATTAGTGTTAGTGCTCTTTAAGTACTTGTAAAAGTACTATGATTTAGAAATCATTTAGCACTGCACAATTGATTGATAGTCAAAAGTATTTCATTGACTCAAAATATAGTGACTAATGCGATTGAATTTGTAGTCATATATTACAGGAATTGCTTACCATGGAGGGTTGAAGAATTGTCCAACCATTATTAAAGGCTTACATGGAAGTATTCATGATTTCCAAGAATAGATGGTAAGTAATGGTAAGTTGACATAGAGAATTGTTTATTATGAATGAATAAGGGCCAAGTGGTGGCGATTAGAAGTTGCATATTTTTGCAACTATTGATTCTTATAACTAATGATATTTCTTATGACTATATCATTACTATTTTGTTTGTCGTCTTTTCTTGGAATGGAATCGTTGATTTCAAAGAGAAAGGATCACATTTTGTGTGGTTTAGATGGTAATACCATGAGTAAAGTCTAAAGTTCCAATGAAAGATGAACACCGAGGACGGTGTTCCTGTTAAGGGGGGGAGTATGTAATATCCCTATCGTGATTAACCCCACGTAAAAGTAATTTCAATTTACGAATCAGTTATTAACTGATTCTTGGCTGTTGTGGAACTGAACGAAAATGAAGGAAACGAGGAGTTAACGTGGCCTGGGGAATTATTACGCGTGGGGTAGCAGAGTGATGGTCACGTATTCTACGCTGACTGATTTGGCTGTGAAGTAATGGCATTCCAGTATAGAATTGCATGCCCAGTTTTTATTCAAATCAGCTTGCGGATTTGAGGGATGGTATCTTGATTTTGTTAAACAACGGATTTTATTTGGCAGGCCAGTCTTGGATCGATGGAAGCTTACCGATATGAAGTATGGTATTTGAATAGAATCAAGTTTGGCAGAAACTCTTATGACTGTATCGCTGCCTCTCTACACGCCTATTGGAAGGTTCTAAGCCATGCCAATGCGCATCGCTAAGGTATTTAGTTGACATGTCAAGGCAGCTACATGAAGAAGAAATGTTGTTGCAGGAAGATTTGCCACGGAAACCTGTTTGTTGAACATTGTGTTGTGTGGAAACCGTGGAGACATTGTAGATGTAAAAACTTAAGAACCCATGATTGCTCGTTAGTGCCGCGGTAGAGAGTCGTATATTGACACGAATCGTTGTTAAAGTCACCGACGAGAGATTGATAGCCAGGCAGTTTGCTGCTCCAACGAAGTCAGAACGTCAAGATGTGGTAACCGGGCTCCCAGTTGCTTCTCTCCGACCAAAGGAATAATGCGTTTGTTTTTCAGTCGATGGTACAACTGAAAAAGATAAGTATCTTGCTCTTTTTCTGCTAGGAAAAATATGTATGTGCGTAGTTGACTAATGGAAAACGCAAATTCTTCCATGTAGACACGTTTTACTATTTTGCATTATTTTTCCAGCGAGAGTTGAGTTCAATGCTAGGTAATTAATATATGAAGTGAGCCTATTTGATTCATATTATCAAATGCTCAAGTTTATATAGAAATCTGTTATACCGTGGCTGCAGCTCGCTTAGGTGCATTGAGTGTTATCTAGTTAGTCACAATGCATGCGGATCCTAAACTATATGGTAGAATACCAAGAAAGGGGATATGTGTTACACACATCAAAGAAGGATGATTATGATAAGTTAAGGGATGCACTAAGGATTAGCCATCGTGTTATAGAGGTATGTTCTTGTATGGACAGAGCTATTGAGTCATGTTCCTTTAGGAAAATGATATGTGAATACCTTATGCTAAACTATTATCTTAGTTTCTTGTTGAACCAGATGTGTAAGCACATGAGATTTATGCTAGCTTTCATTAGAAAGGGTATACATATGCATGCAGGTTGTGTTAGTTTGCTTTACATGTTTGCAGGCAACAAAAGTAATGGCTAAATGACTAGCTCTTTTGGTAAAAGTTTATGTAAATTTTCATGTAAGTAGATTATAACTGATGTTGTAGTTAGTCCCTTCAAGGGTATCCCTTAATGTTTTGTCCTCTACTAATATGTGCTTGAGCCAAGGGAAAATGGTAAATAATATGATTATCTATAAATGAAATCATGATGTCAATGTTGATAATGATAACATGGACTTGTAAAAAAAAACTAATGGTTAGATCTCTTCGAGAGAAATATGCATTAGTGTGAATAAGCATTGTTAAAAGTAGAACAAGAATTTACTTGAATATATGTACTAGTTAATTAGTATGTTATGCTTGCTCATGCAGATGAGTAGATGTTAAATGATCACTTTTAGAGGTTGCTTAATGAATGATTAATACTGTATCTAATGTTGTTGCCAAAGCTTGTTGACAATTACATTGACAGGAAACGATGGCGGTTGGTGCCTAAGGGAAGTGATGTCTAACATTATGACAGGAAAAGGATTATTGGTCCATGCAGATGAGTTCAAGTTGTAGGATCGTACATTGCTAGAACAATCATGCCACAAGGGATGTTGTATGTGGCGGTATGTAAATAAAAGATTATATGAAAACTGTATTAGCTTTTAGCTAGTTATGCGATAGCTTAATGATAATTCATTGTAATGATTTTAATAACAATGGTTAAGGGATGGAATCCCTTATAAGCCATTGAGTGAGGGGTGAAAACCCTCACGAGCATTTAATAATAAGATTAAACGTTTGCTGGTTTTCACCCTACGGGGTTATGACAGGAAAAGGATTATTGGTCCATGCAGATGAGTTCAAGTTGTAGGATCGTACATTGCTAGAACAATCATGCCACAAGGGATGTTGTATGTGGCGGTATGTAAATAAAAGATTATATGAAAACTGTATTAGCTTTTAGCTAGTTATGCGATAGCTTAATGATAATTCATTGTAATTATTTTAATAAAAATGGTTAAGGGATGGAATCCCTTATAAGCCATTGAGTGAGGGGTGAAAACCCTCACGAGCGTTTAATAATAAGATTAAATGTTTGCTGGTTTTCACCCTACGGGGTTTCCAGGGTAAATTGGTGTTCGAATGGTGTGATTGCCTTATGTGTTAGTTTGATAATGATGAGTCCTTGATGTTGATGGTTATTTATTTGATGTGACAACCATAATGTCTTAGTACATGATTATTTAATATGGTTAAGGATATCAAGAAATGGATGCAAGGATTCATGAGACAATTTGTGTTATTACAGTGGTGGTTAACGGTTATGCAATGGTTATGCAACTTACTGTCTTTGATGGCAATTTACTTGATGTACTAATGAATATTATATCTAATGGTTAATGATGATTTGTGGAGATGTGAATTGGTTAATTACTTGTGGTAATTGTATAAAAAAAATTCTAACTCCCTACTTTTACATGCGAGGTTACCGGGGTATATTACATTAAGGTAGTATAATATTTATTTGATTCTTTAAAATATTTATTTAATGTATTGTATGGAGAGGTGTATTTTAATTTTAATATAAGGGAGATGTATAATAATTACTTTAGTTTATAAATATATGTGTTTTTTTAAATAAAATATATTTTTTAATAAAAAAAAGAAATATGTAGTTTTATAAATAATAAAATATTTCAATATTTATATTAAACAATATGATTTTTTTTTTTTATATAAAAATAAGATAGTTGTGAGTGTAATGGAAAAAATACAAATCTTATATTTTTAGTTTAGTGTGTAATTTTTAAATGATAAAAAATCAATATTTATATTAAATAATAATAATAAAGATATTTCATTCTCACTTAAAGATAAATATTTAAATGCTAATATTAAGTAATATAATTTTATATAAAAATAAGAAAAAAAAGTAAGAAAAAAAATTACATTTTCAATTTGATATTAAAGAGATATATAAATATATATTATACTATAAATAGAATATTTCAATATCCATCTCAAAAATTATATTTTCAATTTGATATTAAAGAGATATATAAATATATATTATACTATAAATAGAATATTTCAATATCCATCTCAAATGAAATAATTTTATATCAATTAATTTTTTTTAAATATAAAACATTTCAAATACATCTTCTTTACGTAATAAAAAAGCACTCTAAATAAAATATTTTAATATACAATATTAAATAATATAAAGAAAAATTATAAATAAATTACTTTAATAACTATGCTGATTTATATATTTTTAAAAAATCTAATAATTTTATTAATAGTAAACAAAAAATTACACCTCCATACTCCATATGCCATTAACACTATTGTGGTTGCTGTAATCCATATAAAGATGTCAAAGGGTTTATTAATAGATATTATTTCATGTCAAACATTTCATCAAAAGTCACCAAAGTCTTCAAGGTTTTGATCCTTATAGGGTAATATTTGTGGAAATAACCACCTATATGGTTGATATGGCACTGCTATAAACATATCAGAAGACTATCCTAAGTTGAGTCATTATATATATCAAAACACATTTTTTCAAACTATTGTGGTTCCCTCATTGGAGGGGATGATAAAAATAGAGAACATAAAAGAAATAATGAAACCCATTAGAATCCAGAACTACGCCAAGATGCCTTTCTTTAAAGAAGAAACACTATCGAGGACCGATCGCTAATCCCAAACGTGAGCATATTAGGTATAAATTACATTGCTCATGTGATGTGCGAAACAGATTAATACTTACCAATGGAAGGACTACACAAACTGAAACGCGCTGGTTTCAAAGTTTAAACCATGACTCCATAATTGTTTTTAATTATGGATAAAATAACAAACTCGAATGTTTTAGTAAATTGTATTCACGCGGAACATGTTGAGTGCCGCGCTCAACATATGTAAGACTTGTAAGGCTTGTTGGATTGCGGTAAGTGTGACTTAACGGATTGTACGGATATCAGATTTACAGATATTGTATATATTGTAATATAATGTTTCTTTTAACGGGGATTTTTATATATAATTTATTATTTTTTTTATATTGTAATATATTTTTTTGAATTTTCTATTAAAATATTATTTAATATTTAAATATAATTGTTGAATATACCTGGATCCGGGTGCTTTTTCTAGGTAACAATGGCTTGGTAACAATGTCAAGCCACACTGATCTGACAGCTGGCTTCATTGTTGGCATCAGGGCGTACTGTTTAGTACAGGAGGTAGATGGGATTTATAGGCTCAAGGTGGTAGCATTTATTTTGGAGCTGTCTCGAAACTGGTTAGAGTTAATCCCAAGCATGGCAACCATGACGGCGCTTGGGTTCTGGGTACTGCAACCGGGTCATGGCATTAATGTTCCTGTCTTGGAGCATTGTTATATGTGTTTGGAGCGGGAGACGTTCCTGTCTTGGAGCATTGTCATATGTGTTTGGAGCGGGAGACGTCGGGAGGTTTACAGAGTTCCCTCTGTTCTGGTTCATTGGCACTCCATTTGCCTTCATCAGTTCGCTGTGCCCGCTTGCAAAATGCGTAGGCGTGGAATTCCTCGGCGGGGTAGCAATTATGGTAATAGGGGAGGTCGGGCTCATCCTGCACCCCCGATTGTCAATCCTATTTCTTCAATTCCGCCATCTTCTCTGTCGTTAGATTCTGAGAGGGCTCGTCCGAATAGCTCGTTTCAGACTTCCAGTTTTTCTTTTCAGAGTGAGGTCAACAGGCCTATTATTACTATCAATTTCACTGTTTCTGTTGCAGAAGAGGAAGGTAGCCCCTCCAGCTCTGTTCCCTCTGATAATGAACCTTCTCAAGATGAAGGTATTCTGCTTGGGGATTTGTCCGGGCGTGTTTATCGTGCAGACCGTCAGCAAGAAGATCCTCCAGCTCCTGAACAACCTCTGCCTCTGAATCCAGTTTAGGAAAGCGCCCTGTTTCAGGATCAGATTCCGATTTCAACCCCAGCTCAGGTTAATGCTCCACCTTGTGGTCCCTCTCACAGACACTCTGGAGTCCTGCACCTGGTCACTCATCCCAACGGCGAGCCAGTGTTGGATGAAGAAGGCTTCGTCACCTGGGTAGCTTCACCCAGTCCGGAAAGGGAGGAAGCGCCACCGTCCCCGAATCATGCCAGTTCAGCACAGTAATTTCTGGCCGCGTGGCCGTCCTGCTCTTATCTTTTGTTTTTTTGCTCTTAAGGCCCTGGGTAGGAAGTTAAAAGTTAATGACTGGTATACTATGTCATTTGATTTTGGCAACATCAGAGATTTTTTGCTACTGGTTGTTAATGTAGGTCTAGAAATCCACTATGCTGACTGAAGGGATATATTGCAAAATCCATGATTTTATAGCTGAGGATTGGCTGAGGCCTCCTCTTGAAATGTAACCTCTCTGTACATATTTTTTACTTTTTTAATAGAATTAGCTTTTACCGAGAAAATATAATTGTTGAATATTATTTATCTTTTTAATAATCATATTAAATTTATTTTTAATTATATATTTACAAATATTCAATTTTTATTATATTAATCTAACTAATTTAAATTCAATATTATTTTAATTAAAAATATTAATAAACTAAAATATAACATAACAAAATAATAATAAATATATTCAACTAATTTTTAACGACTAATTGATAACAACGAATTCTTAACAATGAATGAATTATGCTTATATATTATAAATATAGTTAAATTAGATCACCAAATTCTTTATGTATTTGCTGGTTTGGTTCTAAAATATATTGTTTTTTTTTTTTCTCCGTAAAAACTAGCTAAGTCATATATTAACTGTACAGGAATAAATTACAAACTGTAAGACGAGTTTTTCAGGGCCTCTAGTAGCACCCTGGGAACTTTGACAAAAATTCTGAAGGCTTCCACGAAGGGGAAGCCTTAACAAAACCATTCAGACCATGCACTTCACTACAAGCTCCCACGCAGGGGCAGCACCGGATCAAAATTGCAAAAACAGTTCGGAAAATCAACGGACTCCCAGCGGAGCCACAGAGAGAGGACCCAACATATTACTGCCCACGCAGGGGCTACCAGCCAAAAGGGACTGACTCCACGACCAGACAGAGGTGAGCAAGACAGAAGCGCTCGACTTGGACCCATTGAAATTAAGACCAGACCAGAGACAAGGCAAAATTACATATGGCGAAGATGCAAGCATCAGCTGCCAGCAAGCAAAACGAAAATGCAAGAGAGAAGTACCCGCGTCTGCGTTAATCCTTGAGATGAGTTGAAGATGAAGGAAGGGTCGCGAAATAGGCATCAGCTTCTTCAGCGAGGCTTTTGTCCTCCACAACATACGCCCAGCCATCACCCTCTGGTCGTCCCTCCCACATCTTTCTCCATGTCTCTTCATCAATATCTGAAGGAGCTGGCCCCACTGGAGGAAAGGTGTCGTGCGGTCCAGCCTCAGACGCTGGTGGCTCCATAGCTGAGCTTTGTTCCCCTGCTTCATGTTCTCCTTTCTCAATTTCTTTGCCTTTGCCTTCCGCTTGCTTCTCCTGCAAGTTCTGAGGGGTGTTCTCCCCATTTCCTTCCAGAATTTTTGTGAACATGACTGAGATGTGGGCACTGAGCCCCGGGTTGCTCTCAGAACTTTGCAATGTGAAAACCACTGAGCCAAAGGAGGGAAGCTCTGATTTTTCTTCATTAGCGCTTCCAACCTCCAAGAACTGACTGATTGGGAGTGGGGTAGCTCTGGCTCTCCTATGGCAATAGCAGCAGCAGCAGTGGTGATGCTCGTCCGCTGCTGGGGCTCGCGAGGAGGAACCTCTTGCTGGACCTCTCCGGCATGGCTGTCTTTGTCGAATTTTGACCATGGTGAGTCTAAACCTTCTCTTGTGTGTTTGCAGGTGAGCTTGGAGTCGAAGACAGAGCCAATTGCTTCCCAAATCTCTCTCAGGTGCCCAATTTCCTCTCTGAGACCCGTCCCTTGGTAGCAAGGTGGACCAATTCCAGTTCTTACCCTGCAATTGAGCCAATTGCCACCGTCTGCATAACCAGCAACCAGAATGGCAATGGCAATGACAGTGGCCACGGGAAACCAGGAGGCTAGGTGAAAGAAGCTGCCACCGCCTCGGCTCTCTGTAATGTCCTTTCTTCCAAAATTCTTCAGACAATAATTCCTTGCGCCCTCCATCGCGCCTGATAAACTCTGCCTTATGCCCTCGAACCAGGCGCGCATTAAGTGCCTTCTGCAGATCCATAAACCTACCACCCTTGCCATTAACTGCGTTAACGCAACTTGGGGGTTCATGTTAAGGTTGACGGCCTTCCCCTGGTGGCCGTATCGTTTACACGGGGCAGCCCATGCGTGGCATGTGGCGTGCCCATCTCTTCCGTCCCGCCACCCGCATCCGGGGTCTCATTGTCTCTATGGATGAGACTCTCACATTCCTGTTTGCATTGATTGTTTGGAATAATGTTCAGGTGTCCCTCAAGGAAGGGCTGGTCTGAGTCTACCCCTATATTGGCTAGTAAATCAGCTACCTTATTACCTTCTCTTTTAGTGTGATGAAAAGAGATGGCATTGTGGTTGCGCATTTCCTCAGCCATGTCACTGAGTCTGGCCTCAAGTCTCCAACTGTTGGTTATTTTCCTGGCATGCGATCCATTCTGAATTCGAATGGCCATGTTTATGAGAATTTGGGAGTCTCCTTCCACAATCAATGGTTGGAGCTTATGTCTCTTTGCTATGAGTAGTCCTTGCCACATACCCTCCAGCTCTGCTGAGTTGTTGGTATCCCAGCCTAAATTGCCAAAGTATATCTGTTGCAGAGTTCCTTGATGATCTCTGATAATTCCTCCGAATCCTGCAGGTCCTGGATTGCCCTTGGATGCGCCATCAAAGTTGAGCTTGTATGAATGAATAGGCGGGGCCTCCCAGCTTTCCTTCTCCTTGCCATTGCTATTTGCTGCTTGCTGTGTGGTTGGTTCTTGTGTCATCTGCAGTCCCCAGTTTGATAAGATGTTTTTCTCATTGTCTTCAGTTGGGAGATCTTGTTGGGTCCAGGGCTTCAGTAGCATGGTTTCTTGGATGTTGGCGTGCATCCTGTTCCATATGTCCTCCTTATTCAGGCTACAGTTTTTGAATATGCGCCTATTCCGTTCCTTCCAAATATTCCATAGGAGAAAACCTGGAATTATGTTCCACAAGTGGTTAAGCAGACCACTTTTGTAAGGGCTTTTTGGCCATTGCCTAATGGTATTTATTATGCCTCCCATTTCTCTGCAGCGCCTTTGACTTCTGAATTCTATCTTCTCCCATAGTTGAGTAGCAAGCGGACATGAGTCTAGAAGATGCTGCAAGGTTTCTTCATTCTGAAAGCAGTTGTGGCAAACCGAGGGCCCATGGAAGTTGCGTTTCTGCAATTTGTCCCATGTAAGAATCTTTTTGTGTCCCACCAACCAAAGAAAGTGAGTGATTTTGGGCCATATTTTGAAACTCCAAATTCTAGACCAGAGAGGATCAGGGTTGACGGGAGGATCTTCTAAAAGATTGTAGGCTTCAGAGGTGGAGTAAGAGCCCTTGGGGAGGTAGCCCCATCTGAGAATGTCGTCATTGTTGTTGTGCCTAATTCTTCTTTTTGTCAATTCAGTGTCAAGGGCCACTGCTTCTTGCGTTCTGTTGGTGGTGATTATTTGGTTGCTAGAGAGCCATTTCCTGAAGCCTCTTTCCGTTTCCGGATTCCAGTATTGGTGGACTTTGGCATGCTGTTGCTCTTGCCCACCTGGAATAATGGCCGCTGGTAGTACATTGGATAGTTTGGGAAGTTGGTTCCATGCATCGAACCAGAATCTGGCATGTTGACCATTCCTTATTTCCCAGAAGCTATGTTTCTGAATCAATTGGTGATGCTGCTTGGCCGCATTCCAAATGAGTGAACCTGTGCTTGTGGGCGTGAATCTAATAAGCTCTGCATGCGGCATATTGTTGGTGTATTTGGCAATCCAAATTCTGGCCCATGGTTTGTCCTGATTTGTTAACCATTGCCACCAGATTTTGGCGGTCATGATGATATTACTGTGCTCTGGGTCTCGGAGGCCAATTCCACCTTTGTGCTTGGGCTTGCTAGTGGTATCCCATTTTACAAGCGCCCATTTATGGTTGGTAGCTGAACTTCCCCAAAGAAAATTGCGCTGTAAATTTCTCAGCCTTTTCAGGACCCATTTTGGAGCGGCTAGGATGGAGAACAAGTAGAGGGGCATGGCTTGAAGGATGGCTTTAAGGAGCACCGCTCTACTTGCTAAATTGAGGGAGCGGTGTGTCCAGAGGTTCAGTTTAAATTCCATTTTCTCAATAAGTCGTCTCCAAGCTGGTTGCTTTATGGCGGAGGCAGTGAGAGGCGCTCCCAGGTAAGTGGAGGGGAGAGAGGCAGATTGAAAACCCAGAATGCGGGAGACAGCACGTTTGACAGAGGGAGGGGTGTGGAAGAAGAAAATTTGGGATTTGGTGTTATTGATTTGGGTTCCTGAAGCTTTTGAGAAGTCGTTGAGCAGAGATTTCAGGCATGAGGCTTCCTGAGCAGAGGGATGGCCATACAGCATGGTGTCGTCCACAAACTGCTGGTGGGAGGAGGCAGGGGAGTTATGGAGTGAGATTCCCCGAATTTGGTTGGCTTGCCTAGCTTGCTTGATGTGCCGGCCTAGGCCCTCCTCCATTATTACAAATAAGAAGGGGGATAGAGGATCCCCTTGCCTGATGCCCCTGGAGGGCTTGAAGGGTTTAGAAGGCAGCCCATTGACAAGAATGGAGAAGTGGGAGGAGGAGATGAGGCTCATTATCCATCTTACCCAAGTGGCACAGAAGCCAAAGGCTCTCAGCATGTTCTGAATATAGGCCCAGCTGAGTTTGTCGAATGCCTTGGATAAGTCAAGCTTGAGTAACATGCCCGCTTTTTTGGAGAGCTTGAGCGAGTGAATGATCTCATGGGAGAGTATTATACCATCCATTATTTGTCTGCCTTCCACATAGCCTGATTGCTCAGGTGAGATAATCTGAGGGAGAAGGGGCTTGAGTCTGTTGGCTATGACTTTGGTAATGACTTTATAGAGAACATTGCATAGAGCTATGGGCCTGAATTTGTCAGGGGTAGTGGAGTTCTCTTCTTTGGGAATGAGAGTGATGAAGGTAGAGTTTAGAGAGGGCAGCATCCATCGAAGGGCTCGAGATTCTTCTACAATTTGCCAAACCTCTACCTTAATCATATCCCAGAAAGCATGAAAAAAATCAGTGGTAAAGCCATCAGGGCCAGGAGCCTTACCTTCTTTAAGCTGCGCCATTGCTTCATCCACCTCTTGGCTGAGAATCGGGCTCATGAGCAGATTGTTTTGCTCCTCCGTTATTATCCTGGGAATGTTGTTTGTGATTTTCTCGATAGCTGCCTTCCGATCCCCTGATTGTTCTTGGTGGACTTGTTTGAAGTGATTGAGGAGGGTTTCCTCTATTTTCTCATGCTCCTCCTCTTTACCTCCTTCCTGGTTCTGGATGAATGAGATCTTGTTGTGCATTCTTCGTTGCACTGTTGTATTGTGGAAGAATTTGGTGTTACGCTCTCCTTCTTTAAGCCATCTAACCCTTGATTTCTGTCTCCAATAAATTTCTTCTTGCTTTCTTCTTGCTTCAAGTTGATTGTAGATGTGCTTTTCTTTTTCTAGGGTAGCCTCTGTATGCCCTGAATTGATGACTGTTTGGTGGAGTAGCTTGAGCTCCTGATTGAGTTGCTGTTGGGCTTCGAAGATGTTCCCAAAGATCTCCTTATTCCAGTGTTTGAGGTGGCTTTTCAGGTGCCTTAATTTCTGTTGGAGTTTGAAAATTTTGGTGCCTTCTGGAGGAACAAAGGAGGCCCAAGTAGATTTGACGAAGTCCTTGAATGCCGGGTGGGTTAACCAGAATCTTTCAAATCGAAATGGCTTCCTGGTGCTGCTCCCTGGTCTTTGCCATTGCAGGGCTATGGGCCAATGATCTGATCCTGAGTGAGCCAAAATCTCCGCACTGAAATCGCCCCCGATGTGCACTGCGTTGTCCGATATCAGAAATCGGTCCAGCTTGGAGGCAATCTGATGCTTCCCTTTTCTGTGATTGCTCCAAGTGTAGATTCCATTACAGAAGGGCATATCAATAAGGGAGGCATTAAGGATGAAATCCTTGAAGTGTTCCACTTCAGGTTCCAATCTGGTTCTACCCCCTGTTTTGTCCTCTAGTTTGGTGATCATATTAAAATCCCCCGCCACAATCCAGAGAGGATGTTGTCTGTTGATGCTGAGGGCCTCGATGGTGTCAAGGAGTATTTTTTTACTGCCTCCATCCTGTGGGAAGTAAACATTCGATAAGTTCCCATGAACCTTTGTGCCTATAATGTGAAAGGCCGCTTGAATGAGATGGTGGGCTGCATGGAAATCAGTGAGAGTTATGGCATGAGTGTTCCAGGCTATGGCGAGTCCTCCCGAGGCTCCAGTCGCATCCACAGCCACTGATTGGCAGCCCGGCCAGGCCTTGGAGAGTATTCGACCCAGAGTTGCACTATTGCATTTGGTTTCTTGAAAAAAGCATATGTGCGGTTTCTCCATCTTTATCGTGTTTTTGAGCATTCTGTATTTTGCAGGGCCGTTGAGGCCTCTAAGATTCCAAGAGATGAGCTTCATTGATAACTGGGTTGAGAGGGGTTGAAGTATTTCGTAAGCTTCGCATAGTGGCCTGAATCCACCAGGACTTCTCCAAGCTCTATTGTTCTTTGAAGAACTGTCTTCCTTCCTCTTTTTTTGAAATCTTTTGGACGCAGTCTACCATCCCAGGTGCTTCCCGCTTGAATCCCTAACTGATGTTGTTGGTAGACTTTGGAGATGACCATTTCCAATTTTTCTAGGTCAGTTTCAGCGATGGATTCAAACGCCTTTTTCCTGCATGCCAACTCTAGTTCATTAATGTCTAGTCCGTGAAGGTCCACATTTTCAGCTTCTTCCTCCATTATTTCTATGACACTGGTGTCTTCCTGTGCAGGCTCTGAGGTCTGGGCGGACTTTTGTTTCCCGTCTATCTCCATTTTCTTGGGGGTATTCAACGGATCCTCCTGATTCCTGGATAAAATGGTTGGTATTATGATAGGGGGTTTCGAGTTGGGGGGGGGGCTGGAGGGGGGGGGGGCGGCTTGAGGAGGATGGGAGATCGGTTTTGCTGGGATTTTCCATGGGTCGTTCTTCCGGAATGTTATTGAGGATCTCAAAACTGTTCTTGGATGCTTGATCTTTGTGATTATTCTGCTGAGACTTTTGCCCGCTGGCATTTTTCCGGTGCGAGCGCCTTCTGCTTGTTACTTTGGTGAATCCATCTTGATTGGGCTTGGCGGAGGGGTTCTGAGACAAATCTGGGACATTTAGAGGACAATCCCTGAATAGGTGCCCCAGAGCATGGCATCGTCTACATCGGAAGGGCACATGCTCATAATCCAAGGGCTGGGTCCATTCCTCATCCCAGTGGGAGAGTGTTATCGACTCTGGTAGCGCTTCATTCAACCTTATGAAGACACATATGCGAGCATATGAAATGAATCTGCGGGATTTGGTTTCTTCAGTCGTCCTGATGTATTCTCCCACACCATTTCCAATTCTTCTGAGTGAATCTTCGTCCCAGTATTCATCAGGGAGTCCATATAGTCGGATCCATACTGGTACCCAGGTTAGATCTTCTTTATCTGGGTTAAATCTGGGTTTCCAGTCTCGCATGTACAGCCCTGCAGCATTGAAGAAATGTGGGCCTGTACCTAGCACCCTGAGTTTGTCTTCCACGCAGTAGAAGATGACTGTAAAGAAGCCCTTCGGTCCTAGTTGAAGCAGGACATCTCCCTTCGGTTTCCATTTGGCAGCTATCCAACCATAGAGAGCTTTTTCTGTTGGCCAGAAGCCTATGAATTTCCCTATGATTGCATGCTCTTTCATAAACTCTATTCTAGCATTTACCAGGTGACCTTGTAGTTCGATTCTGGGCCTTTTTGCAGCTACAGGTTTGCAGGTGGCTGAGGTGACTTTTGGCGTCTCCTCTTTGTCGTTTTTCCCTTTGTCCTGACCTTGCGGATTTTCCGGATTGCTGTTCTCTTGCCTTGTTGAGCCGTCATTGTTCAGTATTTCTCTGCTAATCGATCCGAAGAAGAGGTCAGAGTCCTTCTCCTGCTGCATTGGGGAGGGCCCTGTCGCCCCCCCCTGCGGTGTTTCCATAGTGCCTGGCTGGCGCAGAGCTGATGCGATGTGATCTCAGTGCCTGGAATAGGTTAGGGTTTGCAGGAGGCTTCTCTGTCTGGAAGCGTCGTCACGGGTTTCAGAGGAACCCTAAACGCCTTACAGAGCTCTTTCGTCCGTTCTAAAATATATTGTTATAGGTGAAAAATAATATGATAATATTATTCAAATCAATTGGCTATAATATTACAAGTAACTATTATTAGTATTAGCCACAATAATATAGTATAATGTAACATTTAACTTTTATTGCCAAATCCATAACAAAAATGTTTCTTCACATTCCATAATTTTAGTGTAATCATAGTGTTTTTATTTATTTGAATGCAAAATATAACCTCAATGTATTGAGACATGTTAAGATAATGGAGTACAAAATCTCCATGATTTAGAGAGTTGTTATGGAAAGAGAAATGAAAAGTAAAACGTACTTGGAAATACAGATAAATTTAAAATAATAATGATATTATATGAACTTTTCTCAAATTATTTAATGAAAATGATATTTTAAAAATAAATAAAATAATTGCTTATCAAATATAATTTTTTTTAATGTTATATATATATATATTATTTTTTTCATACAAATTAATTAATTTACACCAATAAATAAATAAAATCTTATCTTTATTTTTATATTTTTAGATGTCATCCAATCACCTTCGAAATTTATATGCCCCTCAGAGGAGTTCATAAAAATGAACTTTGATGGCGTATCCAAAGGTAACCCTTGAGATGTGGGATTCAAAAGCATCTTTAGAGACTACCAGGGCCAGGTAGTCTGACTGTTTGCATCAAACTATCGCATTGTGATTAACAATGAGGCGGAATTCAATGCAATTAAACATGGATTATTAATCGCAAGAAGGGAACAAATACAAAAACTGGTCATTGAAGGAGATTCCACCCTAGTATAGACACCATAAAAAAGCTTCATCAAGGACCACACTAGGAAAAGATAAGTAAGAGTTGGAGAACAATGAGGTTAATCCAGGAAATAGGAGACATTATCTTAGACGTAGAATACATCATTCTTGTACATGTACGATGCTCAGTTAATGTAGCTGTTGATTTTCTGGCTAATTGGGGGTGCAACAACTCTAGAAAGGATCTAGATGTCTCCGGGGACAGGGAAACCCAAGATGAAAGGATGGCGACCTTGTTGGAGATTCTAAAAAGAGACATGAGTGACAATCAGGGTCCCCGATTAGGGTGTGACGGGAGGGAAGACCCTCCCAAGGATCGAAGTAATAATTGAATGGTTGTGGGGCAGGGAAACTAGGCGACCCACCCAATGCATCCACACACTCAAGGCATTAAAGGACCTGACGTCCCGTAACCAAGTGGAAGATCAAACCTCGGGCATGGTAACGTTAGTTTTAAAAGTGGTGAGTTTGGATTTTTGCATGCAAACGTTATTGTGGTTTCACCTCTGGAGCTATTGAGTGGTGGTAAAGGTTTCTCATGGGGCCGCTGCTTCCTGCGTTCTGTTGGTGGTGATTATTTGGTTGCTAGAGAGCCATTTCCTGAAGCCTCTTCCCGTTTCCGGATTCCAGTATTGGTGGACCTTGGCATGTTGTTGCTCTTGCCCACCTGGAATAATGGCCGCTGGTAATACATTGGATAGTTTGGGAAGTTGGTTCCATGTATCGTACCAGAATCTGGCATGTTGACCATTCCTTATTTCCCAAAAGCTATGTTTCTGAATCAATTGGTGATGCTGCTTGGCCGCATTCCAAATGAGTGAACCTGTGCTTGTGGGCGTGAATCTAACAAGCTCTGCATGCGGCATATTGTTGGTGTATTTGGCAATCCAAATTCTGGCCCATGGTTTGTCCTGATTTGTTAACCATTGCCACCAGATTTTGGCGGTCATGATGATATTACTGTGCTCTGGGTCTCGGAGGCCAATTCCACCTTTGTGCTTGGGCTTGCTAGTGGTATCCCATTTTACAAGCGCCCATTTATGGTTGGTAGCTGAACTTCCCCAAAGAAAATTGCGCTGTAAATTTCTCAGCCTTTTCAGGACCCATTTTGGAGCGGCTAGGATGGAGAAAAAGTAGAGGGGCATGGCTTGAAGGATGGCTTTAAGGAGCACCGCTCTACTTGCTAAATTGAGGGAGCGGTGTGTCCAGAGGTTCAGTTTAAATTCCATTTTCTCAATAAGTCGTCTCCAAGCTGGTTGCTTTATGGCGGAGGCAGTGAGAGGCGCTCCCAGGTAAGTGGAGGGGAGAGAGGCAGATTGAAAACCCAGAATGCGGGAGACAGCACGTTTGACAGAGGGAGGGGTGTGGAAGAAGAAAATTTGGGATTTGGTGTTATTGATTTGGGTTCCTGAAGCTTTTGAGAAGTCGTTGAGCAAAGATTTCAGACATGAGGCTTCCTGAGCAGAGGGATGGCCATACAGCATGGTGTCGTCCACAAACTGCTGGTGGGAGGAGGCAGGGGAGTTGTGGAGTGAGATTCCCCGAATTTGGTTGGCTTGCCTAGCTTGCTTGATGTGCCGGCCTAGGCCCTCCTCCATTATTACAAATAAGAAGGGGGATAGAGGATCCCCTTGCCTGATGCCCCTGGAGGGCTTGAAGGGTTTAGAAGGCAGCCCATTGACAAGAATGGAGAAGTGGGAGGAGGAGATGAGGCTCATTATCCATCTTACCCAAGTGGCACAGAAGCCAAAGGCTCTCAGCATGTTCTGAATATAGGCCCAGCTGAGTTTGTCGAATGCCTTGGATAAGTCAAGCTTGAGTAACATGCCCGCTTTTTTGGAGAGCTTGAGCGAGTGAATGATCTCATGGGAGAGTATTATACCATCCATTATTTGTCTGCCTTCCACATAGCCTGATTGCTCAGGTGAGATAATCTGAGGGAGAAGGGGCTTGAGTCTGTTGGCTATGACTTTGGTAATGACTTTATAGAGAACATTGCATAGAGCTATGGGCCTGAATTTGTCAGGGGTAGTGGAGTTCTCTTCTTTGGGAATGAGAGTGATGAAGGTAGAGTTTAGAGAGGGCAGCATCCATCGAAGGGCTCGAGATTCTTCTACAATTTGCCAAACCTCTACCTTAATCATATCCCAGAAAGCATGAAAAAAATCAGTGGTAAAGCCATCAGGGCCAGGAGCCTTACCTTCTTTAAGCTGCGCCATTGCTTCATCCACCTCTTGGCTGAGAATCGGGCTCATGAGCAGATTGTTTTGCTCCTCCGTTATTATCCTGGGAATGTTGTTTGTGATTTTCTCGATAGCTGCCTTCCGATCCCCTGATTGTTCTTGGTGGACTTGTTTGAAGTGATTGAGGAGGGTTTCCTCTATTTTCTCATGCTCCTCCTCTTTACCTCCTTCCTGGTTCTGGATGAATGAGATCTTGTTGTGCATTCTTCGTTGCACTGTTGTATTGTGGAAGAATTTGGTGTTACGCTCTCCTTCTTTAAGCCATCTAACCCTTGATTTCTGTCTCCAATAAATTTCTTCTTGCTTTCTTCTTGCTTCAAGTTGATTGTAGATGTGCTTTTCTTTTTCTAGGGTAGCCTCTGTATGCCCTGAATTGATGACTGTTTGGTGGAGTAGCTTGAGCTCCTGATTGAGTTGTTGTTGGGCTTCGAAGATGTTCCCAAAGATCTCCTTATTCCAGTGTTTGAGGTGGCTTTTCAGGTGCCTTAATTTCTGTTGGAGTTTGAACATTTTGGTGCCTTCTGGAGGAACAAAGGAGGCCCAAGTAGATTTGACGAAGTCCTTGAATGCCGGGTGGGTTAACCAGAATCTTTCAAATCGAAATGGCTTCCTGGTGCTGCTCCCTGGTCTTTGCCATTGCAGGGCTATGGGCCAATGATCTGATCCTGAGTGAGCCAGAATCTCCGCACTGAAATCGCCCCCGATGTGCACTGCGTTGTCCGATATCAGAAATCGGTCCAGCTTGGAGGCAATCTGATGCTTCCCTTTTCTGTGATTGCTCCAAGTGTAGATTCCATTACAGAAGGGCATATCAATAAGGGAGGCATTAAGGATGAAATCCTTGAAGTGTTCCACTTCAGGTTCCAATCTGGTTCTACCCCCTGTTTTGTCCTCTAGTTTGGTGATCATATTAAAATCCCCCGCCACAATCCAGAGAGGATGTTGTCTGTTGATGCTGAGGGCCTCGATGGTGTTAAGGAGTATTTTTTTACTGCCTCCATCCTGTGGGAAGTAAACATTCGATAAGTTCCCATGAACCTTTGTGCCTATAATGTGAAAGGCCGCTTGAATGAGATGGTGGGCTGCATGGAAATCAGTGAGAGTTATGGCATGAGTGTTCCAGGCTATGGCGAGTCCTCCCGAGGCTCCAGTCGCATCCACAGCCACTGATTGGCAGCCCGGCCAGGCCTTGGAGAGTATTCGACCCAGAGTTGCACTATTGCATTTGGTTTCTTGAAAAAAGCATATGTGCGGTTTCTCCATCTTTATCATGTTTTTGAGCATTCTGTATTTTGCAGGGCCGTTGAGGCCTCTAAGATTCCAAGAGATGAGCTTCATTGATAACTGGGTTGAGAGGGGCTGAAGTATTTCGTAAGCTTCGCATAGTGGCCTGAATCCACCAGGACTTCTCCAAGCTCTATTGTTCTTTGAAGAACTGTCTTCCTTCCTCTTTTTTTGAAATCTTTTGGACGCAGTCTACCATCCCAGGTGCTTCCCGCTTGAATCCCTAACTGATGTTGTTGGTAGACTTTGGAGATGACCATTTCCAATTTTTCTAGGTCAGTTTCAGCGATGGATTCAAACGCCTTTTTCCTGCATGCCAACTCTAGTTCATTAATGTCTAGTCCGTGAAGGTCCACATTTTCAGCTTCTTCCTCCATTATTTCTATGACACTGGTGTCTTCTTGTGCAGGCTCTGAGGTCTGGGCGGACTTCTGTTTCCCGTCTATCTCCATTTTCTTGGGGGTATTCAACGGATCCTCCTGATTCCTGGATAGAATGGTTGGTATTATGATAGGGGGTTTCGAGTTGGGAGGGGGGCTGGAGGGGGGGGGGCGGCTTGAGGAGGATGGGAGATCGGTTTTGCTGGGATTTTCCATGGGTCGTTCTTCCGGAATGTTATTGAGGATCTCAAAACTGTTCTTGGATGCTTGATCTTTGTGATTATTCTGCTGAGACTTTTGCCCGCTGGCATTTTTCCGGTGCGAGCACCTTCTGCTTGTTACTTTGGTGAATCCATCTTGATTGGGCTTGGCGGAGGGGTTCTGAGACAAATCTGGGACATTTAGAGGACAATCCCTGAATCGGTGCCCCAGAGCATGGCATCGTCTACATCGGAAGGGCACATGCTCATAATCCAAGGGCTGGGTCCATTCCTCATCCCAGTGGGAGAGTGTTATCGACTCTGGTAGCGCTTCATTCAACCTTATGAAGACACATATGCGAGCATATGAAATGAATCTGCGGGATTTGGTTTCTTCAGTCGTCCTGATGTATTCTCCCACACCATTTCCAATTCTTCTGAGTGAATCTTCGTCCCAGTATTCATCAGGGAGTCCATATAGTCGGATCCATACTGGTGCCCAGGTTAGATCTTCTTTATCTGGGCTAAATCTGGGTTTCCAGTCTCGCATGTAGAGCCCTGCAGCATTGAAGAAATGTGGGCCTGTACCTAGCACCCTGAGTTTGTCTTCCACGCAGTAGAAGATGACTGTAAAGAAGCCCTTCGGTCCTAGTTGAAGCAGGACATCTCCCTTCGGTTTCCATTTGGCAGCTATCCAACCATAGAGAGCTTTTTCCGTTGGCCAGAAGCCTATGAATTTCCCTATGATTGCATGCTCTTTCATGAACTCTATTCTAGCATTTACCAGGTGACCTTGTAGTTCGATTCTGGGCCTTTCTGCAGCTACAGGTTTGCAGGTGGCTGAGGTGACTTTTGGCGTCTCCTCTTTGTCGTTTTTCCCTTTGTCCTGTGGTCCGTTGTCCTGACCTTGCGGATCTTCCGGATTGCTGTTCTCTTGCCTTGTTGAGCTATCATTGTTCAGTATTTCTCTGCTAATCGATCCGAAGAAGAGGTCAGAGTCCTTCTCCTGCTGCATTGGGGAGGGCCCTGTCGCCCCCCCCTGCGGTGTTTCCATAGCGCCTGGCTGGCGCAGCGCTGATGCGATGTGATCTCAGTGCCTGGAATAGGTCAGGGTTTGCAGGAGGCTTCTCTGTCTGGAAGCGCCGTCACGGGTTTCAGAGGAACCCTAAACGCCTTACAGAGCTCTTTCGTCCGTTCTAAAATATATTGTTATAGGTGAAAAATAATATGATAATATTATTCAAATCAATTGGCTATAATATTACAAGTAACTATTATTAGTATTAGCCACAATAATATAGTATAATGTAACATTTAACTTTTATTGCCAAATCCATAACAAAAATGTTTCTTCACATTCCATAATTTTTGTGTAATCATAGTGTTTTTATTTATTTGAATGCAAAATATAACCTCAATGTATTGAGACATGTTAAGATAATGGAGTACAAAATCTCCATGATTTAGAGAGTTGTTATGGAAAGAGAAATGAAAAGTAAAACGTACTTGGAAATACAGATAAATTTAAAATAATAATGATATTATATGAACTTTTCTCAAATTATTTAATGAAAATGATATTTTAAAAAGAAATAAAATAATTGCTTATCAAATATAATTTTTTTTAATGTTATATATATATATATATATATATATATATATATATTATTTTTTTCATACAAATTAATTAATTTACACCAATAAATAAATAAAATCTTATCTTTATTTTTATATTTTTAGATGTCATCCAATCACCTTCGAAATTTATATGCCCCTCAGAGGAGTTTATAAAAATGAACTTTGATGGCGTATCCAAAGGTAACCCTCGAGATGTGGGATTCAGAAGCATCTTTAGAGACTACCAGGGCCAGGTAGTCTGACTGTTTGCATCAAACTATCGCATTGTGATTAACAATGAGGCGGAATTCAATGCAATTAAACATGGATTATTAATCGCAAGAAGGGAACAAATACAAAAACTGGTCATTGAAGGAGATTCCACCCTAGTGATAGACACCATAAAAAAGCTTCATCAAGGAACACACTAGGAAAAGATAAGTAAGAGTTGGAGAACAATGAGGTTAATCCAGGAAATAGGAGACATTATCTCAGACGTAGAATACATCATTCTTGTACATGTACGATGCTCAGTTAATGTAGCTGTTGATTTTCTGGCTAATTGGGGGTGCAACAACTCTAGAAAGGATCTAGATGTCTCCGGGGACAGGGAAACCCAAGATGAAGGGATGGCGACCTTGTTGGAGATTCTAAAAAGAGACATGAGTGACAATCAGGGTCCCCGATTAGGGTGTGACGGGAGGGAAGACCCTCCCAAGGATCGAAGTAATAATTGAATGGTTGTGGGGCAGGGAAACTAGGCGACCCACCCAATGCATCCACACACTCAAGGCATTAAAGGACCTGACGTCCCGTAACCAAGTGGAAGATCAAACCTCGGGCATGGTAACGTTAGTTTTAAAAGTGGTGAGTTTGGATTTTTGCATGAAAACGTTATTGTGGTTTCACCTCTGGAGCTATTGAGTGGTGGTAAAGGTTTCTCATGGGATTGGAAACCCGGGACACAGCCTGAGCACCCAAGGCGACATTAACGACACGATGACAAGGCATGGCTACATGTATGTATCTCAGGCCTTCTTAGTTCATGAAATGGTAGTCTTGCTGCAAGGAATGAAGCCATAATGGTAGGGTTTGGTGATGTTATTGCTGGGCTAATTGGGATTGGGTTAAGTCTGTCATTGTTAAGATATGGTATGCCGATTTTAGTCTTTTATGGAAATCTACTGGCCCAGATGGGCATGTATGGGGAGTCGGGGTTTGTAACTAGTACTCTGTTTGTAAATTCTGTTAATGAATCATTTAACTCTAGGAGTTTGAGGCTTGGATGGGTCTAGGGTCGATTAGAGAGTCTTATGTTTTTTGGAAATATTCCGGCCTAGAGGGGCATGTATGGGGAGTCAGGGTCAACAACTAGCATCCGATCTGTCAATTCTATAAATGCTTGATTCAATTCTTGGTGTTTGAGGCTTGGATGAGTTTGGGGTCTATTAGAGAGTCTAGGCAATGTAATGTATCTCAGCCATTTCAATGATATGGTGAAAGTCGAGTCTTCTGCCATACCAAAGGCAAAGGCCGAGGGTGGCGGGGTTCTAAGTGCTTTCATTCCTCATAATAGGAAATGTGGAACCAAAATTGTCACCCACAAGAAATATATGGACAGTAAAGTTTGCATTTGGCTGAAATATTTGAATCAACCATCTGTGTGCACCACCCTTTCAGGTCTACCTAAACTTCAAACTCCTCCAACTCCTACACTGCTGGTCCTCGCTAAGGTGAGGGCGCAGGAGGTACTGCAGTCATTGGGAGACCCAATCTAAGACAACATGGTGAAGGTAGAGCCTGGCGCGTGGGCGTTGTCGCGACAACAATCAGAATAGTAGGAAAGGGAAAGCATCGTTGGCTTCATCTAGTAAACCCCAACATAGAAGAGGCAGGAAAATAGGGGAGGAGAACATGGAAAATCTCTTGCATGCTTACAGTGTTGGATCCCCGATGCAAGTGAAGTCCGAAATTTCGAAATGGTAGGCAGAATTGAATGCCAAGGCGGCAGAATAATCGATTCCAACAGAAGAATGGGCACTTTTGGTAATGGACCTTGGACACACCCGCGGAAGGCTGACTCTATTCAAACAATCATTCCAACTATATTGGGTAATGAAGAGCTTACTAGTGAGAGCCATATTGGAAACCCAGAACTTGGAAGGCCCCCACCAAACCCAACAAGTTGAGCCAAGTCTCAAGGACATTCAATGGGAAATACAGTAAGTACAGGTCCAATTGTACCATCAGAATGTTCGCCTTGGCCGCATGGAAAAACAGCTACAAAGTCTGCAAAAAAATGAAATTCCAGGGATGAGTGCAAAGGACCGTGCCTTGGTAGCATCGTTTGATGATTGAATACCAGGAAGTCATGATATTTCTTAAAGTTTCTTATGTCTTTTGTTTTTATGATTTGGTCAAATAACATTTACATTGTCAGTAGTAAATATAGATGGGTGATAGATATGGTAGCTTATAAATATTGGATGGACATACTCAAATTGTTTATGTTTTGGATGGCTTATGATGCTGATCGGTGGCCAACAAACCTAGTTTCCTTTGGGCAGGTTGAGGCCATTGGGCATATACTTTGTAACATGCTTTACATATGATTAATATAAAGGTACTCCCAAGCTTACAAAAAAAAATATTTTCAGATGTCATGAAATATCAAAGGTTGTATGCCAATCGCAGAGCCCACTGCACGAGCCCCTCCTTCAGGTGGCCCATTCATATCTTCAGAGCCTTTCTAGTTCAGTAGGGCTTCTTTAGTTGAGATCTCCCCTTGACATCAACTTGGGGACATTTGGTCCCATGTACTCCGTTTAATAACACTCATTCTATTAGCCATGGACTTCGTATTTCAAGCACGTATGTATATGGGACTCGTTTGTATCATTGCATTACTTTCTAGCTCATTGATGCATGCACATAATGTATCATGTACTATATTTCTCTCACACACATTTTTGGACGCGCTATTATTATTTGTACTGAGTTATCTCAGTGGGTATGAGTATGCCTCCCCCGCCTCATTGAGGTCATGTACAAATAATCAATGAGACTTTCTCTGGCCAATAGGTTTTTCCTCCTCTGGTTATATTTCTTCCCTATGTTGCAGTGGATCTCTCATTCTTTCTCCATTTGACTACCCCTTTGGTTTCTTGTGAATGTGAATGTACAATGTATTTTGGTCATATGATGTGCTCCTAACACTCGTACACTGGGGAACTATCTGTTATCACCTTTAAAGTGATTAGCTAGCCATTTTCCACTAGGATGATCGAAATACGCCATGTAGTATGGGTTTTACACATTAAAACCCACTTTCACTGTCATAAATAATTTAGAGAACCACTTTTCCTAAATTATTTTTGCATAACCACTTGAAAATAACAGAGGAACCCATTTAATTAATTTCATGTTATTCTCATATTTACCTATTTTTGTGAAAATAATTAACATGTTTTCATCCATCCAAAGGATTTATTTTATTTTATGTTTGGAATTCATGAGGCTACATTATGTCCATGTCCAAGAATAACACGCTAATAGGGTGGGGGAATTGAACCAGTGATTTAACATCTAGGAGTGCCTTAACAATGCACCCGATCACTGTCTATCTAAGACCTTGTGGATATCCATAGAAATGATTAAATAAACCAATATTTATTTATTATTCCTTAATAATTTAACCTTTATCCCTTGAAATAATTATTAAATAATTATTTATTAATTATTTCTAACACATTTTTTTTTTTTTACTGAAATGGGTATATTTTATTATAAGGGGTTTGGTTGGGCCAGAGCCTAAACAACTAACGTTACACAACATTTCCATACATCTTCATTCAACTTGATCTGCTCTTTAACTTGAACTAAAGAATGCATGATAAGATAGGGCTATTGTCGTTAATATTGAGATCTCCCGGTGCTAGGAGGTATCCTTTGTTTGCCATTACATCAACTTCACTATTCAAGCTTCTGAGAATGTGGAACATTTTGAAGGAAGTGAAGTCCTACAGAATGATCTTTAACCTTTTCAAGGATGGCATTGTTGAATTGGTCCTTCGAGTTGACCTTCTTGATGAGAATTTCTGAATCTCCGAACACTGGACATTCTTTAATGCCTCTATCACAGACAATTTGGCAGGCTTTTGTGAATCAAAGAAGTTCTGCTTGGTTGTTTGTATGAGGAACAAGCCCCCAACAGAAGTAGTATTTTCTAGATTTGTCTGGGGAGTAGATGACTCGACCAGCCCCCACAGCCCCAGTGTTACCCTTGGAGGTGCCGTCAAAGAAGATAGTAGTTTTATTTTGGGAAGGGGAAGGATCTAGGCATTGCCTTTAGGGTCAGAGCTATGGAGATTCAGCCAGTTCCTTTCAAGGGGGGGAGAGAGGAGTCTAATTTATGAGATTGCAGTAGAACAGATTCAAGGAGAAGTGCTTTTGCCTTGGTATCTGATTTTGTAGGATTCCAAGGAGAGTTGTTGAAGGTCAAGTCGTTTCGAGCGAGCCAGATTTCCAAACACACAAATTTGGGGATGGAGAGCCAAATGTGGTACCAGAGTGAATTGATGGGGATAGTATGAGGATAGCTTTGGAACCAAGAGGAGTAAAGATCAGCCACGGAGCTATGCTGGGGAGGGTGAACCTGCAATCCAAGAAGAATTAAATTCCAAATCTCTTTGGCAAAATCACAATCTATGAACAAATGAGAGGTTGTTTCTCCAACATTTCTGCACATCACGCATCTATGTGGTCCTATTATATTTCCTTTTAACAAATTATCTCCTTTTAGCTATTTGTTGTGCATGAGGATCCATTTTTTTTTTCTTTGGGAAGCCTAGTGATGTTCCAAACCTGTTTCCAAATGGTGGGAGAGCAAAGTCTATCTTTTTTTAGCTGTAGGGAAATATATCCCATTGTTGAGGTGTAAGAGTCGGAGCCACCCCATCCCCATCTATCTTGGCTGTCACGATGAATAGGGGAAAAGTTGATGAGAAGCGGTTTGAGCAATTCAAGTTGACTGTGTAGATTCCCTAGCATGATTGGGAAGTCCCAGTCAAACCAATTCCCACTGCTGTCCCACGCAGAGATGTCAAACAGCTTATGAAAGCCCGCATTGAGGAGCTAGCCACTTAGCTCTAAGTTCTCGTCATGGGAATTGAGAGGAACACAATTCATTATGCGGTGTTCCCACAGTAATTTTTTTTTGCCATTACGAGGTATGCAGTACAGATGATTCCTGAAGCTGCTGATACTATTTCTGCAAAGATTCCATGTTTGAGTGCCTATGGGAGTATTGTCCACTGATAAATGCCTGAGAGAGATCCCTTGCGCATATTTGGTCCTGAGCGTTTCGCTGACAGGATGTGAAGGGTCAGAGTAGATTTCCAAAGGATCTTGTAGCCAAGTGCGAAATTAGAGAGGGCCGAGTCTCTGATCTAGAGTCCTCCGTCCACTGTTGGGCACTTAACAAGATCCCAATTTGCCAAATGCAGTTTTCTGTGATTTCCTTTGCCTCCTTTCCAAAGAAAATCTCTCAAAAGACCAGAAATTTGTTCCATGATATGTTTCGGTGCAAGAAGGAATGAGGCTTGGTAGATGGGGAGGGCAGATAAAACTGATTTTAATAAGATAGTTTTCCCTCCCTTGGTAAGCCAATAACCTCCCCAGGAGATGATCTTGGCTTTAATCTTGTTGATGATGCCATGCCACAGAGTTCTATTGTTGACTCCAGATGTGAGAGGTAAGCCAAGATATTTGATGCTGTCCCAATGAGCAAAACACTCAAAGACAAGAATCTGGTCTATGTTGTTAAGACTATGTTGGTTCACATTCCATCCGTAGATCGAACTCTTTCTATCATTTATCAGTGCTCCCGAGGATCTGAAGAAAATTTTTAGAACCGTGTCAAAGGAGGTAGCTATTTTGATAGAGGCTTCACCTAATAGAAGAGAGTCATCTGCAAAGAGTGCATGGTTTATAGGCTTTAGAACATTCGAAGTTCGAATTCTGTGGAGTCCACCAGTGTTCATTTCTGCAACAAGCTTCCTGTTGAGAGAATCCTCCATAAGAATATTCAGGAATGGGGATAACGAACAACCTTGCCTCAAGCCACGATAGACTTGGAAGAAGGATGCTGGGCAACCATTGACCAAGGGAGCAATCCAAGGATTTGTGATGCAGGCTTTGATGAGATTGATAAATTGAGAAGGGAAGCCGAAGGATTAGAGAACTTGGAGGAGGAAGGAGTGATTGACCCCGTCGAAGGCATTGGCCATGTTGAGCTTGATCAACATCCCATTTTCTTTCCTTTGTTTACTAGAATGAATAGCTTCCGGAACTTGAATGATGTTATCCAAGATGTGTTTGCCTTTGACGAACCCCCCTTGGGGACTGGATATTAATTTGTCTAGCAGGGGTTTGATTCTGTTTGCAAGGATTTTGGCTAAGATTTTGTAGGAGGCATTACATAGGGAGATAGGCTTGAACCTACCAAAAGTTTCTATATTGACCTCTTTTGGGATTAATGCTAGGAAGGTTGAGTTGATGCCTCCCCCAACCTTGCTTTGCTGAAAAATCCATGTATCATTTTCAGCAGATCTATTTTGATGATCTTCCAGCAGATTTTGTAGAAGTGAATTGTGAAGCCATCTGGCCCGGGTCCCTTATCTGATTCCATTGCCCATATAACTTTGATGATTTATTCTTCAGATAGAGGTTTCAAGAGAGTTTGATTGTCCTCTTGATTGATGAGATGGAGGATGTTGGAGAGGAGATCTTCGGTGTCTTCTAAACTGCCTTCATTCCTAAGTCCATAAAGATTTTTGAAATGATTTTCAGCTGCTGTTTTAATTTGGTCAATCTTATTGCAGATCTGTCCTTCTTCATTCTTGATCTCAGAGATATGGTTTCGAGATAGGCGGGCTTTGTACTGGCGATGGAAGAACGAAGTGTTTCGACCTCCTGCCTTGAGCCATAGACTACAGGATTTGAGTCTCCAGAACTCTTCTTCTCGTCTGAATGAGTGTTGGGTATTTCTTTGGTGAGCAACATCTTTATTTAGAATTTCAGTGGTGATGTAAAGACCTTCCATTCCCATTTGCGTAGTGTCCAATAGCTGAACTTCTTCATTTCTCTAATGGTAGAGGGATTTGGGGAGGTTTCTTAGCCACTCTTTTAAGGCTTTTTTGGTGGCTTTTAGTTTTTGCTCCCAAAGATAGCTTGGGGATCCATTGATAGGGGTGTCCCATGCAGATTGAACTATGCCTAGAAAGCCTTCTTTTTCAATCCAAAGAGGACTAAATTTAAAGGGGATTGGTCCAAGATCATCCTCAAGAGCCATGAGGAGTAGAATTGGTTGATGGTCCGAGGTGAGTTTGGGAAGAATTTTTGTAGAGATAAGAAGATTTTCCAGTAACAAGGAGCTTTGTAGCAGGAATCTATCCAGCTGGGCAGATATGTGGTCAATCCCAGTTATGTTATTGGTCCAAGTATATTTGCCTCTTATCGGGGAGAAATATAGAAGGTCCCTTTACTGCATTAAATCTTCCACCAAAGGCAGCAGTTGGTCTCTGGTGTTGTTTCCCCCTTTTTTCTTTTGGCTTCATGACTATGTTGAGATCTCCACCAAAGATGATGTTGTTGGGGGAGTGGAGGTCTAAAAATTTGGAGAGAGAGTTCCAACATTCTCGGTTTTCGACATAAATGATAGGAACATAGAGATTGAATATGGCTATAGTTAACTTACTTTCTAGATGCTTGAGCTCGGTAAAGATCCAATGCTAGGTCTCATGAGAGTTAAGCAGGTGGAAATGATCTTCAGACTAGAGAGTTGCAACACCTCCTAAAGTTCCCCTCGAGCTGACTGCTTTGCCTGCATTCTTCTTCCATTTAGACTTGCTGATATCCATAAGGGCTTGCCCTTCGATTTTAGTCTCTTGGAGCAGGAGGATATCTGAGGGCTCTATTTCAGCAGATCTTTGACGGCCTCGATTTTTGGTTGGGTCCCCAAACCTCTGTAGTTCTACGAGACTATACACTTTATTTACCTGGCAAGGGATTTGGGATTCCTCCCTTGGAAGGTCATGCTCTAGTGCTTCTCCCGATTGTCATTTCTATTGTGGATTGGTTGCCTTGCATTTTTAGGCAGTTTGCCTCCTCTTCCTTGACTACTTTGTGAGGCTTCCTGCCTACTCTGTTCGAGGGCCTCTCATAGATCTCTTCCTCTGAGGAGTCAGAGGGTTCTGCCACTTTTTTCTTTGTTATATCTGCATACAAGGGGATAGAGGGGCTACCTTGAGAGGCACTAGGCGAGGCAGCTCCACCTCCATCTTTGTTAGCTTGATGATCTTCAATCTGATCCGGAGTAATCAGATCTGCTTCTAAAGGATCTGGTGAAGAGCTTCCATTGGGATTTGGGTTCTCATCTGGGGGGTTCCTTTTTTAATTTCCATGTTCTTTCGAGTTGTTCCCCTTGTTAGGTCCTTTCCCAGCTGCTTTTGCATGTCCATTTTTCTGAACTGAGGTCCACTGTTCTCCCTTTGATTTATCACTCTGTTCTTCAACTTTTTTCTTGCAGTATCACGCAAAGTGTCCATAGCCATGACAGTGTCTACATTTAAAAGGAATCTGCTCGTGGTCTAGCTCTTGAATGTGAGACCATCCGACGACCATGAGTTTTATTGCTTCTGGTAGTCCTTCTTCCAGATCTACTTCCACACATATTCGGGCACAGGAGTACTGGTCTTTCCTGGCAGCCTAATCGATGTATTCACCAAGGGAGTTGCCAATGATCTGGAGAGATTTCTGATTCCAACAGTGCAGGGGAAGGTGGGGAAGTCACACTCATACTGGACCGCAGTGGGAACATCCTAGGTCAGATCAAAGTCTGGAGACCATTTGTTTAGATATAAGCCTTGTGGCCCCATGAAATAGGGCCCATTCCTGAAGATGAGGCTCCAATCCTTGGCAGATTCAAACACGAACACGAAGAAGCCCTTGCCTACAAAATAAGATTTGATACCTTCCTTAATCAACAGGGACCAGTTTCTCTTGATCCAGCCTTCAACTGATTTGGGCGAGGGTCAGAGACCAGTAAACTACCCTATCAACAAGATTCAGTGCTGAGTGGCAAGTTTCTTCCACAGGGAGGGCCACCGTGGGAATGCAATCCTTCTTTTTACAAATTTCTGTTGCTGTGCTGAAGGGGGCCGTTTGTCGCATGCAGCCACCATCTTCTGGAAATTGCGGACTTCAGGAGGGGGGGAGGGGGGCTCCGAGCCCCCGTCGTTGGTCATGGCTGCTTGGGAGGGCGCACAGCTGCTCAACTGCGGGCATGCGCAATGCTAGTGCAACGTAGTAGCTCGAGGGAGCTAGGTCCGATATGATATAACAATATTTAGATTGATTGACTATTTCTAACACATTTTGACCGCATTGCCCAGAAATAATTAAATAAACTATTACTTATTTATTATTCCTTAAAGTTTACGCATTTCTTCGTGAACTAATTATCAAATCATTATATAATAATTATTTCTAACTTGCTTTGACCATATCTTCTGAAAGTAATTAATAAGTCATTTTTATTTATTAGTTAGTTTAACAACTTTTCTTAATTAACTTAATTAATCAATATTTTTTTAGTTTGTTCACTAAATAAAAGTTTTTTACCATTTCATCAATCTTTTCTATCCTAAATATAATAAAATACTCATCCCTGATAGACCTTAATTTGGTTTAATAATATTTTATTATTTGAATAAATCTAGACCCACCCTAGCATTTTATTATAAATAGAAAAGTTTTCTTTCACTCTTTACATATGACCATTCATTATCATCATCGTTAATCTAATATTTTTACTTTCTAGCTGTCATGTTCAATGTCCATTGTCTTTTTCTATAATCAAGAGAGAAAAATAGCCCAATAAAGTGTAGGGATGTCAAAAGAACCCTATGGTGGATGAGGGCTTTAGAGACCCATGTCTACATTCTTCTTAGGTGAATATTATTAATAAAAAATTCCTTTCCATTGCACGTTATATATGCAATTTTGATATATAGATAAAATAAAGCCATAGCCTTCATGGCTTTCCTAAAGTAATTGTAAGTGATAAAGATCCAAAGTTAAAGTAATTGTAAGTGATAAAGATCCAAAGTTCAGGAAATTTTTCTCGTACTCAGTCACAAACTCTAAGTTTGAAAGCAGAGAACTAAAATAGTTACATGAAAATTGGAGCCTGAGAAATCCGTGGAAAAAGTAATTCGAGAACCATAAATTGAACATCCCAATGATGTTTAGCCCACATATTTTCCATACTTTTTAGTGTACAAATCTTTATTCACACCTTCTTTTGTGCACATAGTTTATATGTGGAATACCAGGGTCATTTTTTTTTGTGTTTACCTAATTTAGAATTCAAAACTTATTATAGATTTTTCGCGTACACTTTTCTATTATTAGAATTTTTTTTTTTAATTGTGTTGAGTGTTTACTTAATTTAGAATTCTAACACTTACCACTTATTATAGCTTTTCTGTATACACTTTTCTATTGTTAGGAAAGTTTTTATATTTTTTTAATAAAAAAACTGTAGTGTCATTTTCATTTTACCCATAAATTAGTTGCATTATTTTAAGAGCTATATTTTATATTTTAAATTTTTTATTAGATAAAAATATATTTATAAGAGAAAAGTGAAATCATTTAATACTATAGTAAATTAGCTTTTTATTTGATTTTTTATTTTTAAATATTCTAACATTTTTTAATTCAAAAAATATATCAAATAAATTTTATACTTTAAAAATCATCTATAATTTATTTTTAAACCTTTAAATTAATTTATACCTTTACATAGAATGATTATTATCCCTTCTCCATATAAAAATATAAAATAACTTCTAGCTAGTTCAGATTTTATGCCTGGCTTTTCTGTATCAAAGACTACCACTAACGGAACGTCTCTATCATTGTTTTAATTATCCATTCATCAATTTAATATTCAGGTCGTGGAAGTGGCGTATTGGTAAAGTCAGCCTCGTCATGATGGAGGGGTCTTGTGTTCGATCCCGAGCAAGGTCGTAGCTCGTCGTGCGAGTAGTAACCAAACCGGGCCAAGCCCACTACCTTTGTACAATGATGTGTGGTTTAATGGTAAGTCACTTGGGTTATGCCTAGGCAGACCGAAGTTCAATTCTCATTGAGTACATTGACCTGCTTTTGCTCTTGCTAAAATCATAGAGACTTAGTATACCTGCCTTGCAGGTGGTTGGTTAGTTATGTTGGTTATGCTCTTGGTGTTATAGTGGCAGCCTTGAGGTTTGATCCTGGGTCTCCCTTAGATTAGGCCAGGCAGGGTCTCCCTTAGATTAGGCCAGGCAGGGTCTCCCTTAGATTAGGCCAGGACTTAGATTAGGTCAGGCAGGGTCTCCCTTAGATTAGGCCAGGCATTACCCATTCACCATGTTGTAAATATATATATATATATATATATATATATTGATAAAATGAAAAACTAGAATGTTTTATGTATATTAAACCAAGTAAACTTCATATTAAAAAAAATAATAATATATTTATCATTTATTTGAAAATTTATTTTTATGTGAAAAATACAAAATTCATATTTATTTTATTTAATATAGTTATCTTACATTTCAATGGAAAAATATTAAATTTATTTAACCTATTTATATTAATTTTTATTCTAGTGGAAAACAAGAAGTCTAACCCTATGTTAAGGCATGTGTTTATGGCATTTTAGTTTATAAGAAGATTAAGTTGTTTTTTAATTTTATTATTAAATTTTGTTTTTGGCATTTTAGTTTATAGGAAGTTTAAATTATTTTTTAATTTTATTATTAAATTTTATTTTATATTAAATAAATGTATATTAAATTTGTTGGATCACTAAATTATTATTTTTTCTTAATGAAATTAATAATTATTTTCTTGTTATTTGTTTCAATTTTATTTTACATTAATATAAAAATCTCAATACAATTTTGGTGTATAATAATATCTATTTTCTCATAACTTAACATGTTATATTATCATGTTACTAGAAATGATCATAGCCTTGTTCCAAGTCTTCAAATAAAAAAAAAATTGTAATCAAATATAAATTTTATTTTAGTATTATTTTAATATCTGTTTTAAAAATTAAATTATGTCGAAACTAAAATTATTTTAATAATAAAATTAAGTTTCACACAAATCAATTAATTAGTTTTAACATTTGTGGTTCCTTTCTGTATTCAAGTTTATGTGATCCCTAATGAATTAAGCAAAGTCTTGGTTTGAAATGCATTGGCCAAAAAAAAAAAATTTCTTATGTGATTTCTACCGAAAGACTTTACTTAATTTGTGGTTCCTACTGAAGCCTACAACAAGATCATGAATGCTTATGGGACTGGTTACCCCTCTTTTGGGGGGTACCTATAGTGATATTTTTCAATTTCAAGGGCATTTTTGTGAGTAAATAGTCTAGATACATGGTTACAACATTAGGCCAAAATTTAACCTTGCATTTTTCTCCATTGATAATCAACATACCCCTGCCCAGAACCCATCTATCTCCCCATTTTCTTCCAAATCCACAAATCCCTTTTAAGGTCATGAAAATGACATCGAGATTTTTTTTAAACAAAGCTAAGCATTTCTTTTGGCTCTCATAAGTTCAAAACTTGTTATGCTTGAAAAAGTTGTAGAAAACATGCAAATATCCCAAAACCCTAAACTTTATGATGACCTTAAAAGAAAATAATCAAGTTGAATTCCATAATATGAAAAATTGACTCAACAACACTAAAAAAAATACCATGACATATAGGACTTAAATGGTAGGACTTATGGAAGGAGCATGAGCACCGCGACCTCTGAACTTCTTGGGATCATAGTGCCTTGGATCAACCACCAACATAGTATTGTCATACCTGATAAGGGTATCCTTTATATCCTTCTTCGGCTGCTCGTCCATGTATTTCTGGTAGAAGGAAACGACGGCCTTCACAATGCTCTGCGTAATGGCGTAGATCTACAAGTGTGCCCTCCTCATTTCACTCTCATTCTCATATCCACACCAGTGAAGCGATGACGTCCCAATAGAAGAATGGGCTCGAATGCCTTGTAACATAGAATATCAGGTTCTTATAACATATGTGGTTTGTGTACTTGGAAAGGCATTAATAGTCTGCAACAATTTTTTTAATAATATTTTTTAGTTATGAATGGATCATCATGGCTATGTCATCTTTCTTGTTTGGGGAGAAGAATCTCATGAAATCCTCCTTAAGGAGGACCCCCTCGGCTGCCTACACACACACATATATATATGCACAATATAAGGCACGACAAAATCTTTTTCCAAATTACTTGAGAGAACCATCAAATTACTTGAGAAAAATGCATTACAACATTATGTAAACCCCAACATACAATTATATATATATATAGATATATATATATATATATATATATATATATATAGATATATATATATATATATATATATATATATATATATATATATATATATATATATATATATATATATATATATATATATATATATATATATATATATATATATGCAATATAAGCGACAAAATAATTGTTAAAATTACTTGAAAGAACTACATTATAACATTAGATAAAGATGAATGAATTGCCGCATTGAAGAAAATAGAGAGAGGTTTGTACTTGAAACATAGGTCGTTTCATTAATTGAAAGGGATTGTTGATCTTCAGCTTTATTTTATTTTTTATAATCTTCTTGAATTCTTACCAGACCATTGTGACTCTCTCCCCAAACAATTCTTTTAGAAAATCATCCCTCCATTTCTTCTCCATTCAGCCATTGAGATTTGCTACAAAGCCACTCTTAATACCTTCATAATACTATAAACGCATGGCCATTACTAGCCCTCCTTCATCCCACACTCGTTCAATGCCCTTCCAGAGCTCAATGGGTACTATTTGTTAAAAAGAAAGATGGGACTCTCCGTATGTGTATAGACTATCGTCAGCTGAACAAGCTCACGATCAAGAACAAGTATCCCCTGCCTCGGATTGACAAACTCTTCGATCAAGTGAAAGGAGCAAAAGTGTTTTCTAAGATCGATTTGCGATCTGGTTATCATCAATTCCGAATTAAAGAAGAAGACATTGCAAAAACCGCTTTCAGAACACGCTACGGTCATTACGAGTTTGTGGTACTGCCCTTTGGCTTGACCAACGCACCCGCCACCTTTATGTGTTTAATGAACAGCGTGTTTCACCGGTTCCTGGACAAATTTGTACTAATATTCATAGATGACATTCTGATATATTCTCGTTCCCATGAGGAACACAAAGAACATCTCCGGTTGGTGCTGCAAACCCTTCGGGAGCATCAGCTGTATGCCAAATTTAGTAAGTGTGATTTCTTCAAGGAGGAAATCCAATACCTGGGCCATGTGATTACCCAAGAAGGAATAGCAGTAGATCCGGAGAAGATAAGGACTATTATGGAGTGGCCCATACCCAAGGATGTAGCTGATATCAGATCCTTTATGGGATTAGCAGGCTACTATCGAAGGTTTGTGGAAGGGTTCTCAAGAATAGCCTTTCCTATCACGTCCTTGCAGAAAAAGGGAAAGATATTTAAATGGTCATCAGAATGTCAGCAGAGCTTTGATCGATTAAAGCATTTACTCACTACTGCACCCATCTTGAGTATAGCAGATCCTAATAAGGATTACGTGGTGTGCACTGATGCAAGCAAAGAAGGGGTGGGAGGAGTATTAATGCAAGAAGGAAGAGTAGTCGCGTATGAATCAAGGAAACTAAAGGAGCATGAACAGAAATACTCTGCCTATGACTTAGAATTGACAGCGGTGATCCATGCTCTAAAAATGTGGCGACATTACCTCCTGGGGAGGAAATTTCTGTTGTTGACAGATCATCACAGTTTGACCAATTACTTCAGCCAGCCTACCTTGAATGCGAGGCAAGGACGTTGGGCAGATTTCCTAAGTGGCTTCGATTTCGAAATTAAGCATTTAAAGGGCAAAGAGAATCGGGTGGCTGATGCCTTGAGTCGCAAGGTACAGTGTTTGTGCGAACTTTCAGTTAGCAAGTGGCGGACCTCTTTGTTTGAACAAATCAAATCAGCAGCAAATCTGGATGCCGACTACCAGCAGTTAAAACAGCAGGTACAGCAAGCAAATAAGGAGAAACTGCAACAAGGCTTTACCTTGGACAATGCTGGCATGTTATACTTTAACAAGAAATTATATGTACCTGATTCAAATGACCTTAAGTACCTGATTTTGGATGAATTCCATACCAGCCACTATACTGGCCACCCAGGGTACCAAAAGATGATCACGGCGCTAAGGAAAGAATACTTCTGGCCTGGAATGAAGAAGCAAGTGATTGAGTACTTGGCAAAATGCTTAGAGTGTCAGCAGATTAAAGCAGAGCATCAGCATCCCGCCGGGCTGCTGCAACCGTTGCCTATTCCGGAGTGGAAATGGGAAACCATTTCCATGGATTTCATAACAGGTTTGCCTCGAACAAGGAAAAACCATGATTCCATTATGGTAGTGGTGGATAAGCTTAGTAAAGCAGTACACTTCATACCATGGAAAATTTTAGGGGCTAATGTTCGCCCCGTGGGCTAATTTTGCATGATTTTCCACAAAAAATATTTGCCAATTTCCAATTTTTATAAAAGATTATTCGCCCAAATTTTAGAATATAAAACCATTTAACCTTAAAAATCGCCAACATTATATAAAGACTATATATAAAATCACTATAAATTTGAATAATTTTACAAATATATCAATAAACATTTTATAGTTTGCATATTATGTATTAGTGAGATTCGCCAATGTTTTAAAATTCAAGAAAATTTTCCATCCTTAAAATTTTCCTTGCTTCATACCCGTGCAATCCACCTATAAAGCGGTACAGATTGCTCATCTGTTTATTCAAAATGTGTTCAGATTGCATGGACTACCAAAGGTAATTATTTCAGATCGGGATGTAAAGTTTACTTCCACCTTTTGGAGGACATTGTTCGCAGAATTGGGAACCCAGCTAAACTTTAGCACAACATATCACCCGCAGACCGATGGTCAAACTGAGCGAGTAAATCAAGTGCTGGAAGATATGTTGAGGGCTTATGTGATGATGAAGCCAAATCAATGGGAAGAGTATTTGCACTTGGTGGAATTCGCATATAACAATGGATATCATACCTCGACACAATTAAGCCCTTTTGAGGTTTTGTATGGGCGGAGATGCCGCACACCCTCAAGTTGGGGTGGACCCGAGGATAAGTTGAGTTTGGGTCCGGAAATGCTGAAAGAAATGGAAGACACAGTGAAAAAGGTACGGGCCAATTTAAAGGCTGCACAGGACCGGCAGAAAAGTTTTGCAGACAAGAAAAGAAGGTTTAAGGAATACCAGGTTGGTGACCATGTGTTTGTAAGGATCCAAGCTAGAAGGAGCACTTTGCAATGGAGCGGATGCACCAAACTGGCTCCTCGGTACTTTGGTCCTTTTCAGATTTTGGCTAGAGTGGGGCCGGTGGCCTACCAACTCGCTTTGCCAAGCCACATTAGAATTCACAATGTATTTCACGTCTCTGTTCTAAAGAGATATGTATACGATCCCAAACATGTGATCCGTTGGCAAGACGTTCGGGTAAGAATTAACCCCGTTGTTTGGAATGTGACAATATGCTTAACAGAAAACTGATTAAGAATATTGATTGTCTGCAGGTCGAACCGGAAGGCGAGGTTCTGGTCGAGCCACAGAGCATTCTCGACCAGAGAGAAGTGCGGCTGCGGAAACGGGTTATTACCCAAATTAAAGTGCTGTGGCAGCACTATGGGCCTGAGGAAGCTACTTGGGAAGACGAGGAGCTTATGAGAAAAGCGTACCCAAACTTATTTAATGGGAATAGACATCGGGACGATGTCCAATCCCAGGGGGGAAGATGTAATGACCCCGTAAAAGCTAGTAATTAGGAAGTTACCATGGTAAGAAATTAGTGTGAACTACTAATTACTTTTTGTTAAAAGATATTTATTTTTTATAAATGAAAGATATTTTTTTGGTGTGCAAATGCTGGCAGTCTCCTAAGGGAGGATTTGGAAAAAGAAACAGTTATGATAACTGAAAAAGAAACTAACCCTCAGCCAGGAAAGGTCCTGGGAGGGAAAATCCCTGGTCTGTTGTGACAGAGAGGGGGAGGAAAATCTGTGAGAAAGAACAGAAAGAAAGAAAGAAAGGGTTAAGTCTGGTGAGGACCAGATAACCCTAGCACAAACTGTGCAAGTGTCTTGTTGAGGGCTGCAGGCCTGCAGGACAGCTCGGGGGGAGAATCCAAGTTATCACTGGATCTCATGGTTGGGTGGATAAGAGCAAACCTACAAGTTGCAGGTGAAATTCTGGAGCATTGAAACTCAGGTGTCTGACAGAACAGGTATGGCTGTTACCAAACTTGGCTTTCTATATTCTGTATACTGGTAGATGAAAGAAAGTACAGTGAAGCTTCAGTTTTCTGAATGATGCTTAAATACTTAGTTAATGGAAGTCTTACATACGGCTCTGTGAGTCTATAATGTTATCTGCTTGAATTTGTTAAATGATGAACTAAATGTCATAGTAATGCACGATAACGAAATACAATATATATTAGCTGAAATGAAAGTTGTAAACACAACATAAGCTATAGGTCGAATCAATAGGTGATGACTGTAGACGATGCATAACTATCAACAGACAGATAAGTATATTAAACTGTGTATACAAAACATAAGCTATAGATCGATATCGGGAGGCTGTAAGATTATGTGCAATCTACAGACAGAGCCGATACGGGAACGCAGTTAATTCATGAGCCATAAGAATGGAAATACTTTAGCTGTGAGAAAACCCAAGACAAAATAAACGGCATGAATCGCTACATGACTATCTGTAGTCGTATGAGGAGCTTCATAAAAGTTCTTAATAACTTAATAGTGAACACAGTGATAATACAAGAATGGTTCGTTGGAAAACAACCATGCGAATCTATAACTAAAAGAACGGAACAGTATATATATATATATATATATATATATATATATATATATATATATATATAGATATATATATATATATATATATATATATATATATCAAATGAATGTGTATTCACGAAACATAGAAGACAAGATGTGTCGCGTATAATAAGAAAATCCATTGCATAGATAACTCATCGAAACACAACACTTAGGGTTTCAATCTACAACACATGTAAACTGGATAGATGTTGATAAACATTGATATCTGCAATAACATATAAATTAACAACATGTGAGACGCTTAAAGCCCAGAACGATGTGACAGCGGTCATCCAACCTCCGTCTCAGGTACAAGAGGGCTGTGTAAACAGAGGGTTTCATTATCACAACTCTATGAGTATTATTAAACCCTCGAGGGGTTAAACCAGTTATTAAAAGGCCACGACCCTAATTTAATAAACAAAAACTTATCAAAAGACCACGGCTGTTACTTAATAAACAAAAACCCCAAACGAATCTGGAGAATGGATTCATATAAAGCACAGACAAATGAATGCTCGACATAACCAAGATAAATGTAAATACGCTCGTGCGTTCAAAGAAAACAATTCATTTATACATATATTCCATGTCCTGAAAAGAGAACCCCGCAGGGTATGACAACAGACAGTTCGTAATTTAACCTGAGAGCCGAGGATAAATCCTGGTCTCGGTAAACATTCAACAAATCCATGGCGAGTATATAATATCAGAAGAGATAGTAACAGTCTCTGTCTTAAACCAAGTCCGGCCAAGGTTGCCGTGAACTTCTAAAGAAGATTTACAAACTAAACGAAAATCAAATATATGTATATCAACATTTCAGAACCAGATTAGGCACGGCTCCGACATGAGGAGGCCTGGTGCTCACCCTAACCCGGTTTGACAAAAGAAGGTTAAACCTGAGACAACGGGTGGAAGTTGTCAGGAGGAAAACCCCAGGTCGAAGGAATGAATCTTCATATAAACCTTAACTCCAAATGCACAATGAATCTACCAAACCCTCATCAGGGAAAATACCTGGTAAGTGCCGGATTCCTTGAATGCCTGGTGCGGAATGGAGGCCAAGAAGCCGGTGCCTGCACAACCAAAACTGGAAGTTAGAATGATACAACCAGAACCTTAACCTGTGGAAAAGACGATACAAGTAAAGAAAATGAGCCATGTGTAATAGCTGAGGCTCGGCGATGTTACCAGGGTTGACTAAAACGAACCAGCACTGAGAGCAGCAATGACCCGCGGAGCAGAAGTGAGCACCACCAACCGAACAGGTGAAAATGAACCCGAGTCTGGCGGTCCAAGACTTTTATAAACCCCTTAAACCCTGAAGTCATTGTGAGCCCTTAGATCAATTGGGCAGATCCTCACCGTTCGCTCGGATGGGAGTTGGCGCGCCTCCAAAGCAATCACATGGGTCAAGTACGAAGACAGCCACCTAGCGAGGGTAGCTGAGACATTAATAGTTCTTCACACCTGGCGCTTGGGTGGAAGTATGGCCAAACAAATGTAACATACAGGCCTTATAACAATATCACAATGCCGTGGATATGTATCATACGGGATCACATATAGTCAAAAGACCTAACACATGTTATAACCCTGTTGCATGTCGGAAACGAGAATTGAATCACTGTTGTATTATAAGCTTTATAGGTATATTGAACCGTCATCGTGTCATTAAGGGTTATATGTATATATAAAGGGCTAAGGGCTAGCATTACAATTAAATTTATTTTTTACCATGATATATTCCCATGGGGATGTGACAGTGGGCCAATTTTTAGGTTACTGCTAATTTCCCTCGACTCTGGTATTTTCTTCCACGTCAGCTCTTTGAAGTTGTAAACATAAGTGAATCTTTCAGAACGATAATCGAACGGAATCGACTTCTGGCACAGGACGAGCTTGGGTATACCGTTTTTCCGATCAAACGCGATTCCGGCAATCTCCGAGGGACTTCCCCCGCTGCAGTCATTGTCCGGCGCCGTCAGAATCCATCGATCGTTGTGAGAGAGAGGATTGAACACCAGAAATATCCTCTCCGTTGTTGAAGGACGTAGGAAAGTCTGGTAGCACAAGAACCCGTCGCCGTAAGCAGTCAACGTCCACAGATGGTCGATAACGCCAAACTGCCAGAACGTGCGTCTGGTTTGGCGGTAGAAGGGCGTGTGAGATGGGCGGTTTTTCTCATACTCAATCACAAACTCTAAATCTGAGAGCAGAGATTTAAAATAGTCAGATGAAAATTGCAGTGTGAGCAAATCCTCGGGAGAAAGACTTCTGAGCACCATAAATTGAACATCCCAATGAAGTTTAGCCCAAGTATTTTCCATGGTTTCTCTGGCTCCTACTCTTTCTTCTGAATATATTTTTACACCTTCCTGTGTGTCGCAGAATTTATAAATTTCTCCAGAATTTATATGTGGCGTACCATGCTCGTTTTGTTTATCGTTTGTCTAATTTAGAATTCAAGACTTGCTGCTTAGTATAGCTTCTAAGTGTTCGCTTTTCTAAAAGTAGAAAGTAGTTCGTGTTGTTTTGTCTGTGTCTTGGCCTAATTTAGAATGGAAGACTTCCACTTCCACTTCTTAGAGCTTTTTTACTGTGCGCTTTTCTATTATTTTTTTTTTTTATAATGTGCGTTTTTCCAAATTTAGAACTCAAAACATGCCACTTATTATAGCTTTTTTCGTGTCCATTTTTCATTTTATTTTTTTAATTGTGAGACGTTTTTATATTTTTTATTAAAACGAATATAAAAACGATTTTGATTTTGATTTTACCAAATTAATATGTTGAGTTGCATTATTTTAATTTTAAAAGATATTTTTAATTTTTAATTTAATAAAAAATATTTATATGAGAAAAGTAAAATATTTTAATATTATAATAAAATAATGTTTTTTTATTAAATATAATTTATTTATGTACTATTATTATTATATATATTGTGATAATTAAAATTATATTAATAATTTATTAAATTATTATTAAAATAATATTTATTTATATATATAAAATTAAGGTTCAAATTTAAATATTATTTATAAATATATATTTAATTTTTTAAAACTTCAATTTAAGTTTAATATTATTATTTTATAGTGAGTAAAAATATAAATAAATTTCGAAAATGAAAATAACCATTAAATAATTAAATATTTATTTTTAAATAACATTAACTATTTTTCAATTTAAAACGAAAATAATAATAAAAATAATAAAATTAAATAAATTTTATACCTAGAAAAATTATCTATAATTTATTTTTAAATATTAAAATTAATTTATTACTCTACTTGCATTTGCGTATTAAAGTGATTGTTCTCTCTATATTTACAAATATAAAATAACTTCCCATTCGTTTAGATTTTATAACTTCATTTTGCTTACGCCACTAACCAGAGTTCCACCAGGCCCACTACCACTTTAAACCAAATGGCTCTATAAATGTTTTTAATAAAATGATAACTACCACTTTAAATCAGATGGCTCCATAAACCAGATGGCTCCATAAATGTTCTTAATAAAATGATAAATTGGAATATTTTAGGTTTATTAGCCAAAGTACATTATAATTTAAAATAAAATAAAAATAAATTTATCATTTATTTTAGAATTTATCTTCACATGATAAAATATAAATTTACTGTTTATTTTATTTAGCATAAGTATCTTAAACTTCGTTACAAATTTAATATTTATTTTATTTAACATAGTTATCTTAAATTTCAATATATTATTAGTTAGTTGAATTTAAACTAAGTTTTGTTAAAAAAAATAAAATATTTATATTAACATTTAATCTATTACCAGGGAGAAACAAGAAGTCTAAATCTAACAGTATGTCAATGTTTACATGATCTGTTTTGGGTATTTAAATTTATAGGTAGTTTAGTTGTTTTTAAAATTTATTATCAAATTTTATTTTATATCAAATCAATATATATCTAATTTATGACTAAATTTTTATATATCAAGTTGGTAGGATTAATAAATTAAAAGATCAACATAATTTTGGTATGCCATAATATCTACTTTCCCATGTCTTAACATGTTACATTAACATGATACTAGAAATGATCATGGTTTCATAGCAAGTCTCCAATTTATTACAATTCTTCTTGTAACTAATTTGGAAGCTATCAATCGAAGTGTAAATGACATGTGATCAAACGACTTCTATGCAAATAAGCCATTTCTTGGTTGAATCTCATGAGATTAACACATTTCATTAAATGGAGAGTAAATGAACTGTTATTATGAAGGATGAGTTGTAGTTTTGTTGTTGTTTGATACAAATTTTGTTTGTGATACAAACCTCTCTACCACCACCATTGTTCTAGTTTACATAGAGATAGAAATATGTGCAACCCAATTGAATTCTAGAGCATGGGGCTATTATCATTGTAACATGTTAAAAATATAAAATGTGTCATTTACCATGTGGTTTTTGGCTGATTCGAGGATTATATTTATATATTATAAATATAGTTAAACTACATCAACAAATTCCTTATGCATTTGTTGGTGTCGTTTCACAAGATATTGTTATAAGCGAGAAATAATATGATGGTATTATTTAAATCAATTGGCTATAATATTGCAAATAACTATTATTAATATTAGCTGCAGTAATATAGTATAATGTAACATTTAATTTTTATCGCTAAATCTTTGACAAAAATAATTCCATAAAAAATTATGTAATCATAGCATTTTTATGTATTTGAATGCAAATTATAAACTCAATATATCTAGGTGGTGTTTTAACTTAATGGAGTAAAAAAATCTCCATGATTTAGAGAGTTGTTATGGAAAGAAAAATGAAATTTTTTATGTAATCATAGCATTTTTACGTATTTGAATGCAAAATATAAACTCAATATATCGATGTGTTTTAACTTAATGGAGTAAAAAAATCTCCATGATTTAGAGAGTTGTTAGGGAAAGAAAAATGAAAAGTATAACATAATGGGGGAGATACAAATAAATTTAAAATATATAATGATATTATATGAATTTTCCTCAAATTATTTAAAGAAAATGATATTTTTAAAATAAATAAAATAATTGATTATCAAATATAATTGTTCTTTCATATATATATATCATACAAATTAATTAATTTACACCCATAAATAAATAAAATCTTATCTCTATTTTTATATTTCCAAATGTCATGAAATATCAAAGGTTAGGTTGTATGTCGATCATAGAGGCCACTGCATGAGCCCATTTTTCAGTTGGCCCATTCATATCTTCAGAGCCCTTTCTAGTTTAGTAAGGCTTCTTTAGTTGAGATCTCCCCATACAAATTAATTAATTTGCACCCATAAATAAATAAAATCTTATCTCTATTTTTATATTTTCAGATGTCATAAAATATCAAAGGTTAGGTTGTATGTTGATCGTAGAGGCCATTGCACGAGCCCCTTCTTCAGTTGGCCCATTCATATCTTCAGATGCCTTTTTAGTTTAGTAAGGCTTCTTTAGTTGAGATCTCCCCGTGACATCAACTTGGGGACATTTGGTCCCATGTGCTCCCTTCAATAACACTCATTGTATTAGCCATGACCTTTGCATTTCAAGCACATATGTATATGAGACTCTTTTATATCATTGTATTACTTTCTAGCCCATTGATGCATGCACATAATGTATCATGTACTATTTTTCTCGCACCCAAATTGTTGGACGCACTATTGTTATTGTACTGAGTTATCTTAGTTGGTATGAGTATGCCTCCCTTGCCTCATTGAGGTCACGTACAAATAATAAAGGAGAATTTTCTTTGACCAATAGGTTTTGCTTCCTCCAGTTATATTTCTTCCCTATGCTACAATGGTTCTCCCATTCTTTCTCCATTTGACTCCCCCTTTGGTTTCTGGTGAATGTGAATGTACAATGTATTTTGGTCATACGATGTGCTCCTAACACTCGTACATTAGGGAACTATCTGTTATCACCTTTAAAGTGACCAGCTAGCCATTTTCCACTAGGATGATCGAAATACACCATGTACTATGAGTTTTACGCATTAAACCCACTTTCACCTTCAGAAATAATTTAGAGAACCACTTTTTGGACTTTCCAGTGCCGAAATTTGGCAGAACAATTTTGAAGTCAAAATTTTGATTTGTGTTATTTAATCTGATTTTTTAACTGTATATATGGATTCAACACCTTGAAAAACCCCAGGGAACTTCGATTGTACAGGGATTACCCATCAAGTTTGTGATTTCAATAAATTCCTGCCATATTTTAGAGAAACTAGAATGGAAAAACCCAGTAGAAAGACTCCCAAAAAGTCGCACTAAAGACAACTCCAATTATTTTTGCTTAACCACTTGAAAATAACTGAGGAACCCAAATTATTTTTGCTTAACCACTTGAAATTGAGGAACGAATTTAATTAATTTCATGTTATTCTCATATTTAGCTATTTTTGTGAAAATAATTAACATATTTTCACCCATACAAAGGAATATTTATTTTATTTTATGTTTAGCATTGATGAGGCTACATTATGTCCTTGTCCAAGAATAACACCCAAATAGGGTGGGGAATTGAACCAGTAATTTAACATCTAGGAGTGTCTTAAAAATGCACCCAATCGCCGTCTATCTAAGACCCCATGGATATCCATAGGAATGACTAAATAAACCAATGTTTCTTTATTATTCCTTAAACATTTAACCTTTATCCCTTGAAATAATTATTAAATTATTAATTATTAATTATTTCTAACACATTTTGACAGCATTACCCATAAATAATTAAATAAAAATATTATTTATTTATTATTCTTCATTTCTTCGTGAAATAATTATTAAATGATTATTTAATAAATATTTCTAACTTGCTTTGACCATATCTTATTAAAGTAATTAATAAGTCATTTTTATTTATTAATTACTTTAACAACTTTTCTTAATTAACCTAATTAATCATTATTTTTTTTAGTCTCTTCAAAAAAATAAAGGTTTTTCACCATTTCATCAATATTTTCCTATCCTAAATATATTGATAAATCTTGATTTGGTCTAATAATATTCTATTATTTGATTAAATCTAGACCCATCCTAGCATTTTATTATAAATAGAGAAGTTTTCCTTCACTCTCTACATATGATCATTATCATCATCATTAATCTAATATTTTTACTTTCGAGCTCCCCTCCGTCAGTTCAACTTCCATTGTCAAGAGAGAGAAATAGCCAACTAAAGTGTAGGGATATCAAAAGAACCCTCTTGTGGATGAGGGCTTTAGAGACCCGTGTCTACATTCTTCTTCCTATGTGAATATTATTAATAAAAAAAGTTCCTTTCCATTGGGTGTTATATATGCAACTTTGCTATATAGATCTTTTGATCTTCTTAGTTTCTTTTGCAAGTTTATATATGTTTTATGTAGATCTAAGGATTGAAGCTGAAGATTATACATTTTAACATCTTTTTCTACTCTTTTCTTTCTTGTTAGGAGAATACATCACCAACCACAAAATTATATTTTTTACTCTTCTGCTTAGAAATTTACATCGAACAATCCAAGTGGAAAAAGCGTTTATAAAATAAAGCCATAACCTTCATGGCTTTCATAAGGTAATGGTAAGTGATAGAGATCCAAAGTTCACAAGAATTTTTTCTCATACTTAGTCACAAACTCTAAGTCTTAAAGTAGAGAACTAAAATAATTACATGAAAATTGCAGTTTGAGAAAATCTGCGAGGGAAAGCCTTTTGAGCACAATAAATTGAACATCTTAATGATGTTTAGCCCACATATGGTGTCAATATATGTATGTATATATATATATATATATATATATATATATATATATATATATATATATATATATATATATCTATATATATATATATATATATATATATATATATATATATATGTTGAATTCTATAACATTTTATTTAATATTATAATTATAATTTTTTTTTTCTAAATTAGACTAATTCTATTAATATAACAAAAGTAGTACAAGGAGGCATCTGCCTCTGCAGAGCAAGCCCCAAATTATGCCATGTTTAACAAAAAAAGACTGAAAAGAGACTGTCCGCACCAGGGAAACTAGTCCAAAACTATAAGAGTTTGCTGCCCATGCAGGGGTAACAATCTGTAGTGCCAGAGTGGAATAGTTTTTTTAAAAATCATCAAAATTAACAACATTACATAAAAAAAACACCAGAATAGACCCATAGTATTGGGAGCCGCAAGTCGGGAACCTAGAACCTTAAAAACATTGACCAACTAGGTGTCGTTAGGAGGATGAGGTTCTTCCACTATCAGACACCTATACGTCTCCATGTCATCTTCTGTATCTTGTTTGTCTCTGAGAGTTTCTTCCATGTTCTTGAAGCAGCCTAGATTGGTGTGTCCCTTCGCTATTTCGTTGCTTCTGTGCATCCTTGAGCTGCTTCCAAGGGCTTTTCTCTTGCTGGTGGTGTTTTGAACCTGAGTATTGTGGGCTGGGTCTTCAGAGTTTTGTGGCTCCTCTCTAAATGCCACTAAGATAGTCGCTATTATGCAGGGACGTTCCAGCGTGTAGCGAAATTGAAATTGTGCAGAATGACTGGGCTGTAGAGATGATACAGAGGCAACAGGACGCTGGGGAGTAGCGTTAACAGGTTGAGGACCTGCAGTCTGAGCCCGACCCCGACCACTGTGAGTGGTTGGGTAGCGTCCAGAGAAATGAGCCGTCAAAGGGGAGGATGAGTCATAGGGGGACGAGTTAGAGAGGGACAAGGAGGGGGCTGATCTTCCTCTGCTACTACCCATCCTACAGCACATTCAATGACGCAGACGAGGCATGCTCACCTGGGAAAAAATGAGTGAACGAGGACGAGAAGGAGCAGTGCCAAAGAATGAGTGGTCAATCGGAACAAAAGGACCTGTAATCAGCGGTTCAAAGCAGAGATTCAAGACTGAAGAACCAGTTCCTAAGATTCAAGACCGAAGAACTAGTCTGTAGGCAGCATAGAAGACTCTATGATAACTGTGCACCATCCACCATCTCAATGCAGCGCAGAACTTGGTAGCGTCTCCCCATTGTCATGCACGAGTTTGGCTCTGCAACAACAGGGAGACAATTGCAGTTCAGAGGAGGTGGAGCGGGGGGAAGATGGTCCGAAGAGGCCATCTTAAAAACCAAATTGTTGAAGCCTCGACCCGCACAGTTCATTAATGTGCCATTAATATCGGCGGTGGCTTTCTGTATATGCTTCTGAGTGGAAGCGTGGGTGGCTAGGTGGCCTCGCCACTTGCCAACCTAAGGTCGCTGCATTGTACTCGCGTTCCTAAACACCTGCATCCAAAAGTTAAATTCTATAACATTAATATACATAGGTAAATGAAAATGTATTTGTTATTAAAAAAAGAAGAAGGTATTAGCGAGGGTCTTTACTTGTGTTTTAATGAAATAACGGGTGAATGCTAGTAAATAATACTGAGATTCTTTATGCTAATTTTTTGTTCTGAATGGCATATGAATTCCTGATTGTTATGTGATAATAGATGGCCTAAATGGTTTGAATTTGAAAGGGTTGTTAAATCCATGTTTGAATATAAATAACAATCAGAATCTATCATGAATATATTGATACTAGGTCTTGGTATCATGTTTAAGAGCTCTGGAAGGATGACCAAGGTTGAGCTACAGACTTGTTAATTCTAATTTATATGTACATGTCAACATGGTCGAAAGCTTAGAAGAAATTAACACTATGTTCATATACATGCATAGGCATGTATATGAACATAGAAATATATATATATATATATATATATATATATATATATATATATATATATATATATATATATATATATATATATATATATATATATATATATATATATATATATATATATATAGTGAGGCTGAAATCCTTGAGCGTTGAAGGACGAGACTTAATCCCATAACCCATGTGGTCAAGCACTATAGTTATGTGCTAAGGGCATAGGCCTAACTCTAAGTTTATACAAACACATATATAATTCCATAGGGATAAAATTCTATGGCTATGGAGGAAAAGGGCTTAACTCTCATTAAGCCATATGACTTCACCCTATGACTAGGGCCGAGGAGTGGATGCATGAGTATCGGGAGTGGACCCTTAAATGAATCAATGGTGGAGGGTTCTCGCTTATTGAAAAATGAAGATCCAATAGAGGAAAACCCCCTGCCAAGTTAGCAAGAGGTGGGGGGAGGGAGTTCACATTTCAATCACAATCATTGGAATCATGGAGAGCAGAGTGGCCATTGATGGGATACTATGGAACTTGGAGTAGAAATAGTGATAACAGACTCCCCTCTCTAGGTCAACAATGGGAGGGGGTCCACGTTTTGATGACAACTATTGAATTCCCTAGGTGCATAGGAATGTTGGATTACTTCGAAATAATTGAAATGGGAAAAATCTAAATTGTGTGGGGTTAAAGCCAATGATAGGGTCCACAATCAACATGGTAATGATGTGGACCAAAGGTTGACATGATTTTATTTTGGTGTGACACATGGCACCCAAATTTGACCATTTGAAATGACCAACTAGGACAAAAATGAGTGACAAATGGCACACTTAGAGGAGGCTACATGACGGGTATGACAACACCTAGACTGAAGTCATGGGCACGATTATGGGGGGGGGGGGGTCCCACAATTAAATATTCATTGTTGATTCTTCTTAGTTGTTGATTCTTAATAGATAGGTCATTGGGGAAATGTATTATTTAAAAATTAAAATTTTTATTATTTAAATTTTTTATATAAGATTTTTTAATATTAATTTTCAAATTTTGATTATTAAAATTTAGAAAAATATAATACTTATGATATTTTTAACCTCCATTTTTAACCATTAAAATTTATATATTGATATAAAAAAATATATGAAAAATAAAAAAATAAATAAATTATTGATGATGATGATGATGATTGTTAACATCCACTGAGACCAAACTTTGGTCTATCGGACCTAAGAAAAAAATTATTTAGTTTGATTTAAGATTTTATTCCTATACTCAAAAAGCTTGGAGAGAAGCCTTCCGAGCTCACTATAATTTTGATTTCGTAAAAGGCTAGGAAGGTCAGTATTGGAACAAATATTATGAAATTGAGATCTAATATGGTTGTACGCAGGACAATTCTACTGGTTTTATTAAATCCAAACTATTTTATGAGGACAAAGCATTTTGTCAACCATACACAACGCCTTTTCACTTGGGTACCACCACTGCCTGCCTCTTTAACTGGTAGTCAACGCCACCACCCCACCCTGAGGCCCCAGATCCTGTTTTGTTTAGTAATATTGAATTTTTTATTACAATCTATATTTTAAGGTAGTATAATATTTATTTGATTCTTTAAAATATTTATTTAATTTATTGTATCCAGAGGTGTATTTTAATTTTAATATAAGGGTAGTAATTACTTTAGTTTATAATAGATACGATTTTTTAAATAAAAATATTTTTTTTAATAAATAAAAAAGAGAAATATGTAGTTTTATAAATAATAAAATTATTTTATTTTCAATAATAAATAAAATATTTCAATATTTATATTAAACAATATGATTTTTTTATTTAAAAATAAGGTAATTGTGAGTTTAATAGAAAAAATACAAATCTTATATTTTTAATTTAGTGTGTAATTTTTAAATTAAAAAAATCAATGTTTATATTAAAGAATAATAATAATAAAGATATTTCATTCTCACCTAAATATAAATATTTAAATGCTAATATTAAGTAATATAATTTTATATAAAGATAAGGTAACTGAAAGTAAGAAAAAAAATTGAAAAAAAATTACATTTTCAATTTGATATAAAAGAGATATATAAATATATATTATTGCTGACTATAAATAGAATATTTCAATATCCATCTCAAATAAAATAATTTTATATCAATTTTTTTTTAAATAAAACATTTCAAATATATTCTCATAAAAAAATGCAATTAGTTCTATTCTTTATGTAATAAAAAAGCACTCTAAATAAAATATTTTAATATACAATATTAAATAATATAAAGAAAAATTATAAATAAATTACTTTAATAACTATGTTGATTTAAACCATGTATATATTTTTATAAAAAATCTAATAATTTTATTAATAGTAAACAAAAATTACACCTCCATACTCCATATGCCATTAACACTACTGCGGTTACTGTAATCCATATAAAGATGTCAAAGGGTTTATTAATAGATATTATTTCATACCAAACATTTCATCAAAAGTCACCAAAGTCTTCAAGGTTTTGATCCTTATAGAGTAATATTTGTAGAGATAACCGCCTATATGGTTGATATGGGACCGCTATAAACATATCAGAAGACTATCCTAAGTTGAGTCATTATATATATCAAAACACATTTTTTCAAACTATTGTTTTTTAAATTTATTATCAAATTCCATTTTATATCAAATAAATATATATCTAATTTATTATTCAATTCTTCAATAATAAGTTGGTTGAGCAATACATTATTAGAATAGATAATTTCTTTTTTAATGGTTTCAATTTTATTTTAATTAATATAAAATACTCACCACAATTTTTGTATGAAATAATATCTACTTTCCCATGTAGTAACATGTTACATTAACATGGTACTAGAAATGATTATGGTTTCGTAGCAAGTTTCTAATTTGCTACAATATTACTTGCATGTGGTTTGGAAGCTACTAATTGAAGTGTAAATGACATGTGATGGAACAAATTCTATGCAAATAAGTCCATTCTTGGTTGAATCTCATGAGGCTGACACATTTCATTAAATGGAGAGTGAATGAACTATTATTATGAAGGACGGGTTGCAACTTTGTTGTTGTTTGATACAAACTTTGTTTGTTATACAAACCTCACTACCATCACCATTATTTTAGTTTACATACAAATAGAAATATGTGCAAATCAATTAACTTCTAGAGCATGGGGCTATTATCATTGTAACATGTCAATGATATAAAATGTGTCATTTACCATGATGTTTTTGACTCATTGGAAGATTATGCTTATATATTATAAATATAGTTAAATTAGATCACCAAATTCTTTATGCATTTGTTGGTTTGGTTCCAAAATATATTGTTATAGGTGAAAAATAATATGATAATATTATTCAAATCAATTGGCTATAATATTGCAAGTAACTATTATTAGTATTAGCCACAATAATATAGTATAATGTAACATTTAACTTTTACTGCCAAATCCATAACAAAAATGTTTCTTCACATTCTGTAATTTTTGTGTAATCATAGTGTTTTTATTTATTTGAATGCAAAATATAACCTCAATGTATTGAGACATGTTAACATAATGGAGTACAAAATCTCCATGATTTAGAGAGTTGTTATGGAAAGAGAAATGAAAAGTAAAACGTACTTGGAAATACAAATAAATTTAAAATAATAATGATATTATATGAATTTTTTTCAAATTATTTAATGAAAATGATATTTTATTTTAAAAATAAATAAAATAATTGCTTATCAAATATAGTTTTTTTTAATGTATATATATATATATATATATATATATATATATATAATTTTTTTCATACAAATTAATTAATTTACACCAATAAAAGAACTAATGCACAATGACGGTGATCCTCTTTCTGTAAGAAAAAGGAATGTGTCAAAGGTATGAAGACATAATACATCAACACTAACCTTACGAGAGGAACAATAACAAAAGACAAATTTACCTTAATATTTTGATATCAAGATTGATACGACTATTCAAATAAGGAATATTGTACACCCTTTGGCCTTTACTAGATAACAATAGTCTAAGACCAAACCTATGACATCGACCAAGAGTAAAACTTTAAAGAGAAGATATATTCTGGAAAGGATGTAGAAAATTTAAATAGGTAACAAGGTGAGCTCTTGGAAAACGAAGAACTTAATCAGAAAAATAAAAGCTTACCTACATGTGGAAGCATGAAAAATCTAAGGATAGAGACTCTGCATCTAATATTCTAATCAAGCCCCTAGATGATAACGCCTTGAATGAATACCGTGGCGAACCTTTATGTAGCAGAGAACCCTTGTTATTTTGCAAACATAAAATAAAATAAAACAGAAAGAGTTACGCACAAATTAAACAATGACATTTAACCATGAAGTCATAACACAAATGTCGTAAATAAAATTTAAATAGAGCATACGTCTGTCACAAATTTTGACTTGTTATAGAGGAACATGTTCCACTTGATAGAGCATAAATCCAATAGTTCTTAAAGAATAGATGGTGAAAAATAACGTCGAAAAGGAGAGAAAGCACATAACACTGGGTAAGAAATATCGTTGAAACCTTAGCCACAGAGTGGTATGACTAGAAAAGGACTCTGGTGAAATGAATGCCACATAGTAAAAACTCAACAAAGTCATTATCATCACCATAAAAACCTTAATGCAATTTCTTTTGTGGCTCAGTTAAAAAATAATTTTAACCATTGATGTGTTAGGTTGAGACACCATACATGGCTTGAAGGCTAAGCTCCACTGGTAGGAGTAGAACTATCCATAGTTCTCACATTTACCATATGGAATTCGATATAAACATGAGATAAGTGTAATAAATTAATACCACTTTCACAAATAACGAGAGGAACAACACCTTTTATATGGGCAAAATTACATTAAAACAATACAATACACTACACTGTGGCAACATTTCAAATGAAATCATGACGTTTGTAATGTGAAAACTATTAAACCATATAGAATAACATAGTGTCAAGGTATAACATGAATTTACAATCATAGCTGATGATTAGTATCACATGATTCTAAAATGGACCAAGGTCCATATTTTAGATAAAGACTTATGACATACAACATGTCTGTCATAATATTAAATCACATGCATTGTTCAATTAATGCCTCACATAATATTAAATCACATGAATTGTTCGATTAATGCCTCACAATAATATAAGGTTTGAAGTTTTTACAAGATACAAGGATAGGGTGGAACAACATAAAATTATGGTGAAAACATATATGTGTATATGTTTCATAGTTGAATATTAAGAAATTGAAGGTTGTATATATATGAGTATGACTAAGAACAAAAAAAAATTAGTCTTTTAACTTTTATAAATAGAGTTTGGAAAAAGGCCCATAACTTATATGGAGAAAATTAGGAAAAAAAATCTTTTTTAATGTTTTGAGCAAATTAGAATATAAGTGACAAAAAGTGCTACAAGGGATATTGGAAAAATAACTTTATGGTGTCACTGGACTATATATATGTGTGTGGAATTATATAACATCAATATACATAGGTAAATGACAATGTAATCCTTGTTATTTAAAAAAAATAAATTAGGTGTTAGCGGGTCTTATGTTTTAATGAAATAATGGGTGAATGATAGTAAACAATACCGATATTTTTTCCTGTTCTAAATGACATATGAATTCCTGATTGTTATGTGCTAGTAGATGGCATAAATGGTATGAGTTTGAAAGGGTGGTTAAATCCCTCTTTGAATATAAATAACTATCAGAATATGCCATGAATATATTGATACTAGGCCTTGGTATCATGTGTATGAGCTCTGGAAGGATGACCAAGGTTGAGCTACAAACCTATTAATTTTAATTTATATGTACATGTCAACATGGTCGAAAGCTCAGAAGAAAATAACACTATGTTCATATACATGCATAAGCATGTATATGAACATAAAAGAATATATATATATATATATATATATATATATATATATATATATATATATATATATATATATATATATTGCGAGGCTGAAATCCAAGAGAGTCGAAGGATGGGGTTTAAGCCCATAGCCCATATGGTCACACACTATAGTTAAGTGCTAAGAGCAGAGGCCCAACTCTAATTTTATACACACACATACATAATTGCATTGGGATAGAATTCTATAGTTATGGAGGAAAAGGGCTTAACCCTCGTTAAGCCATATGACCTCATGCTATGACTAGGGTCGAGGAGTAGAGGCGTGAGCACCGAGAGTGGGCCCTAAAATGAATCAATGGTAGATGGTTCTTACTTATTGAAAAATGAAGATCCAATAGAGGAAAAATCCCCGTCAGGCCAACAAGGGGAGGGGGGAGTGCACGCTTCAATCACAACCGTTGGAATCATGGAGAGCATCATGGCCATTGATGGGATACTATATAACCTGGAGTAGGAATAGTGATAACAAACTCCCCCTGCTAGGTTAACAATGGGAGGGGGTCCGCTTTTTTATCACAATTATTGAATTCCTTAGGTGCATAGGACTGTTGGATTACTTTGAAATAATTAAAATAGGGAATTTCTAAATTATGTGGGGTTAAAGCCAATGATGGGGTCCACAACCAACATGTTAATGATGTGGACCAGAGGTTGACATGATGCCATGATGGCGTGACACATGGCACCCAACTTTAACCATTTGAAATGGCCAACTAGGCCAAAAATGAGTGCAACATGGCACACTTGGAGGAGGCTACATGGCAGGTGTGACATCACCTTACCTGAAGTCACAGGCACAGTTATGGGAGGGGTCCCACAGTTAAATATTCATGGTTGATTCCTCCATTGGACACAAAACGTTGATCAACCACTATGGTGGTGGTGTGTGTGTGTGTGTGTGTATAGTCCCTGGGGTTGGATAGGGCCATAGCCCATATGGTTAAGCACTAAGGGAAGAGGCCCAACTCTAATTTTATACACACAAACTCACACACATACATAATTGTACAGGGCTAGAATTTTATAGATAGGGAAGAAAAAAGCTTAACACTCGTTAAGCCATATGACTTGGCATTATTACCAGGGCCGAGGAGTGAGGGCATGAGAACCAGGAGTTTTCCCTAAAATGAATCAATGGTAGAGGGTTCTAGTTTATTCGGCAATGAAGATCCAATAGAGGAAAACCTATGGCAAGGTTAGCAAGGGGGGGGGGGGGGCGTGCACATTTCAATCACAATTGTGAATCACGAAGAGAACAAGGGCCATTGATGGGCTACCATGAAACCTAGAGTAGGAACTATGATAACAAACCCCACCCTTCCAGGTCAACAATGGGAGGGGGGTCCATGTTTTGATCACAACTATTGAATTCCCCTAGTACGTAGGATTGTTGGGTTACTTCGAACTAATTACAATAGGAAATTCCTAAATTATGTGGGGTTAAAGCCAAGGGTGGAGCCCATAACCAACATGGTAATGATGTGGTTCAGAGGGTGAAGTGGTGCCATGATGGCGTGACACATGGCACCCAAATTTGAACATTTGAAATGACCAACTAGGCCAAAAATGAGTGCCACATGGCACTCTTGGAGGAGGCCACATGGTGGGTGTGACATCACCTAGGTTGATGTCACAGAAACGATTATGAGAGGGTTCCCACAATTAAATATTGACAGTTGATTCCGTCGTTGAATGAGGACCGTCGATCAATCATTGGGGTGATGTATGTGTGTGTGTGTGTATGGGGTCGGACAAGGTCATAGCCCATGTGTTCAAGCCCTATAGTTAAGCACTAACCACAGAGGCCCAACTCTAATTATATATATATATATATATATATATATATATATATATATATATATATATATATATATATATATATATATATATATATATATATATATATATATAGACACACACACACATGCATAATTGCACAGGGCTAAAATTATATAGCTCTGGAAGAAAAGGGCTTAAACCTCAATCATCCATACAACCTCACTCTATGACTAGGTCTGAGGAGAGTAGGCATGAACATTGGGAGTGGGCCCTAAGATAAATTAATGGTGGAGAGTTATTGCTTATTGTATAATGCAAATCCAATAGAGGAAAACCCCTCACCAAGCCAGCAAGGGGAGGGGGAGAGTTTATGTTTCAATCACAACTGTTGGAATCGTAGAGAGCACTGGGGCCATTAATGGGATACCATGGATCCTGGACCAAGAATTGTGATAACGAACCCCCCCTTCCAGGTCAATAATGGGAGGGAGGTTCATGTTTTGATCACAACTGTTAAATTCCATAAGTGCATAGGATCTTTGGATTACTCCGAATTAATTATAATAAGGAATTTCTAAATTGTGTGGGGTTAGAGGCAATGATGGGGCGCACAACCATCATGGTAATGATGTGGACTAGAGGGTGATGTGGTGCCATGATGGTGTGACAAAGGGCACCCAAATATGACCAACTAAGTAAAAAATGAGTACCACAGGGCATTCTTGGAGGAGGCCACATGGCGGGTGTGACGTCATCTATGTTGACATAAGAGCATGGTTATGGGAGACATCCCACAATTGGATCTTGGCAGTTCATTGCTCTGTTGGACGAGGACTGTCAAACAAAGGAATGGACTGCCAAGATTTAATTATGGGACATCTCCCATAACCATGCTCGTGATGTCAACATAGGTGACGTCACACTCGCCATGTGGCCTCTTCCAAGAGTGCCCTGTGGTACTCATTTTTGGCTTAGTTGGTCATTTCAAATGGTGATTATCTAGTTATGATTTGTCAATCACTATGGTTAAGTGCTATGGGCGGAGGCCCAATTCTAAATTTATATATGTAAACACACACACACACACACATACATATATATAATTGCATGGGGTTGGAATTCTATAGCTCTGGAGGAAAATAGATTAACCCTTGTTAAGCCATATGACCTCGCGCTATGACCAGGGTCGAGGAGTGGAGGCATGAGAACTAGAAATGGACCCGAAAATGAATAATTGGTGGAGGGTTCTCGCTTATTAGACAATGAAGATCTAATGGAGGAAAACCCCCCACTAGGTGAGCAAGGGGGGGGGAGTGCATGTTTCAATCAAAACTGTCGGAATCACAAAGAGCATTGGGGCCATTGATGGGATACCATGGAACTTGGAGCAAGAATCATGATAATGGAACCCCTTGCAAGGTCAAGAATGGGAGGGGTGTCCATGTTTTGATCACAACTGTTGAATACCCTAGGTACATAGGACCGTTGGATTACTATGAATTAATTATAATAGGGAATTTGTAAATTGTGTGGGGTTAGAGCCAATGGTGGGGCCCACATAAAGCATGGTAATGATGTGGACCAAAGGGTGATGTGATGCCATGATGGCGTGACACATGGCACTCGAATTTGACCATTTGAAATGACCAACTAGGCCAAAAATGATTGCCATAGGGCACTCTTGGAGGAGGCCACATGGCGGGTGTGACGTCACCTAGGCTGGCGTCACTAGCATGGTTATGGGAGGAATCCCATAATTCAACCTTGGCTATTGATTCCTCTATTGGATTAGGACCATCGATCGACCATTGGGGCAGTGTATATATATATATATATAGTCCTCGGGGATGGATAAGGTCACCTGGGATAGGTAAGTGCCATTGGGTGGTGACGTGGCTATTCCAGGTGTAGACGAGTTGGATGATGAGCTAGCCAGTGGCCACATGGCAGTTCAAGATGACATGGTAGTGTTTAATATCCAATATTTAATTAGCCACAACTTTCAATCTAGGGGTTTGATTGGGGAAAATTTTATATCATTGGAAAGGTCTTGATGAGACAAACACAATGGCGCCATTGGTTATGCGTTTTGAAAAGTGTTTAAAATATCAAAATTTTATACCCCATCTACATAACGATACCTTGGTGGTTGGATCATCATAGTAACATCATCCTTTCACCTTTCATGAGGTCTATGGGTGCTAAGGGGGTGTGTTACAAAATTAATGAAAAGGTGGAGTGAAAAAATTGATAAAGCTTTGAATAGTTCTTGTTCCTATCTCCTTAAGAGTGGTGAAGAGCTATTTCCTCTGCCATGTCCTCAATTCACTCAAGTATCCCTTCCCTCCCTTAGCTAGCACTTATATATCTTGCTCCCAAATCGCACCACCTTTGTACCTCCCTATTATTCTATGCTTTGTTCCATTCCATTACTAGTCCACCTTTATTTTGGCTGGCACTCTTTCCTTTAATGCACCCCTTCCTTAAAATTCAAGTTCACAGGAAAAAGTGTAGTTTGATTGAGAGTCGCTTCTTATTGACCAAGAAGAGGTCTATTAGGTATTCTGATAACTATAGGTGGTCATATCAATATTCATAGAATACTTACAATCTAGATTATGCTCTGATTACTTTACCTAGCATCACAAAGAGGCACACATTAAGGCTTTTGCTGCTAATGAGTGCTTGGTGTCAGGACATTTTATATTTTTAAGTGGTTTTAGAAGAAAGAAAGAGTGTTATGAAGTTAATGTAATTCACTATAATATCCTGTTTAGAATATGAAGTTAGTGCAATTCACTATAATATCATGTTTAGAATTCTAGGAAGAGCATATAAATGGGACACACTAAAAAAGTTTTCGCTGGAGTCTCTAATAATTGTATTAACTATAAGTTTTTTTGAATATATAAATTTATATTTTAAAGAAGTTTTATAAATTATAAGAGTTTATTGATGAATTTCAAATTTGAAGGTAGTTTCAATTGGATTTTTTTTGGGAGGGGGGGCGAAGGGGGCGGGGGGATTGTCCATTTCTTCTCAACCAAATCATCAGTAATAAAACTAGCATAGATCCATCTTAACTCCAAATCTACCAAGGGTCGAGAGGGATCAAATCGCTTGAAGTGCAAATCCCTTTTAGAGTGAAAAGATAATTCATCCGTCTTGACGCTTGGTAGACTAGAGTTAAGATGGATCTACGCTGATTTTAACATTCACGTCACTGTTATCAACACCTCTCACATTTTTCATACCACTTTTAATACTCTTTTCTAATCCACTATGGTTTCTTTTGTCCCTAATGATGGATGGTGAGTACACCCAAAATATTGGATAATTCTAAATTTGCGCAAAATAGAATTTCAAAAATTGACATACAACATGATAACCAGCTATAATACAAATTCAAAGTCTTAAAATTACATAACCTTTGCTTAACCATAACTTCAAATAATACAAAAAAACTGGAACAACTTTGAGATAAACCATAGGAAACAATCCCATCTTAACTCGGCTAAAATCACAAAAATGAGACATGCCTGACCTATCTAACAAAGTCATACTTAACATTTAAAAGAAAAGACAAGCGGCCATGCTTTGCTGTGAATTAATTGAGCCATTCATACATGTGAGAGACCATAGAATACCTAGAGTCAGTCACATTGTGCCAAATCATTCTTATAAAGCTGAATCATTACAACTCGTTCTTCCCCTACTAGTGTGTCACTAAAAGTTCCATAAGCACCAACGAAAGGATTCTTTGTCAAGACTTTTTGACTTGAAGTTGGTTGAACGTTCCAGTAATTGTTATTTTGTGAATTACTTGGCCAACTATGTTGAGGCATCTCTGCCATTAAATTTTTAACATCAATTTTATTATTTATTATAAATTAGATAAAACATTTAATGTAAATATTAAAAAAATTCTATTTAAATTTTTTAATTAATGTTTTTAATATTAATTTTAAAATTTTTATTATTAAAATTATAAATATTTTAATATTTATAAAAATGTATTATTTAAAATTTTTAATATTAATTTTCAAATTTTGATTATTAAAATTTATAAAACTATATTATTTACCATTTTTATATAATATTTTTAACATCCATTGTTAACCGTTAAAATTTGTATATTGATATAAAAAATATTTAAAAGAAAATTATTGAATAAGTGTCAACCTATGATATTCATCAACCAATTCTACTGGTTTTATTAAATCCAAACTATTTTATGAGGACGATGCATTTCGTCAGCCATACACAGCGCCTTTTCACGTGGTTACCACCACTGCCTGCCTCTTTAACCGGCGGTCAGCGCCGCCAACCCACCCTGCGGCTCCAGCTCCCTGTTTTGTTTTGTAATATTGATTTTTTTTATTACAGTCTATATTTTAAGGTAGTATAATATTTATTTGATTCTTTAAAATATTTATCTGGTTTGTGGTCTTGAGAGTGCTATTTTAATTTTAATATAAGTGAAATGTGTAATAATTATTTTAATTATAATTGATATGTATTTTTTTGGTAAGTTTTGTAGGATTTTCTCATTTATTCATTGTATCTCAGGGGAAGGTAGCATAACAATCAAATTTAAGATTTCTAGCGAGACTTTATTTCCACGGCCATTACCAATTGAGCTATCCCATGTGAACAATTGATATGTATTTTACTAAATAAAAGTAAAATATTCATTAAATAAAAAAGAGAAAAGTGTAATTTTATATATAACATAAATATTTTATTTTTAATAATAAATAAAATATTTCAATATTTATATTAAATAACATGATTTTATATAAATTTTATACAAAGATAAGGTAATTGAGAATTTAATAGAAAAAATTATAAATTTTATATTTTTATTTTAGAAGGAAGAATGTGTAATTTTTAAAAAATATTTTGATGTCTATATTAAATAATAAAAAGGATATTTCAGTCTCGCTCAAAAATAAATATTTAAATATTGATATTAAGTAATATAATTTTATATAAAGATAATGTAATTGAATAAGGTATATTTTATGTGCTTTTTAAGGAAAACACTGTTACAAATAATTATATTTTTAATTTGATGTAAAAGAGATATAGAAATATATATTAATGTTTACCATAAATAGAATATTTTAATATTTACTTCAAATAAAATAAATTTCATATTAATTTAGAGAAAAAATAATTAAATTTAAAAATTTTCAAATATTTCCTCATAAAAAGAAATCTGTAATTAATTCAATTCTTTGTACAAAATTTATATATGATATTTACAAAATAATCATATTGGGAGATCAACGAGAAAGATTTAGCGGGTAAAAGAAAATTAAGTTATTATAAAAAGGTCATCAACCCCACCCTAGAAGATCAAAAGTATCTCTCTATTTTAACTAGCCCAAAGAAGAAAATTAATATAGCAAATATTAGAACCAATTCTCATGAGCTCCATAGTGAAAGAGGTCGTTGGGCAGTTCCTAAAACGCCATGGATGGAAAGGATCTGCCATATATGTGAGAATAGGAACATTGAGGATGAAAACCACTTCCTCTTAGAGTGCCCCGGGTACAACCACATTAGATCTCAGTTTCACAATCTTTGTTACAATATTGACCTTCCTAGCTTTTTACAATGTCAAAATTATAGTGAGCTCGGAGGCTTCTCTCCAAGCTTTTTGAGCATAGGAATAAAATCTTAAATCAAAATAAATAATTTGTTTCTATAGGTCCAATAGACCAATTTTTGGTCTCAGTGGACGTTAACCATCATCATCATCATCAATTTTTAAATTTTTAAAAAATATTTTAATGTTTATATTAAATAATAAAAAAGATATTTCATTCTCACTCAAAAAATAAATATTTAAATATTGATATTAAGTAATATAATTTTATATAAAGATAAGGTATATTTTATGTGCTTTTTAGGGAAAATGTTGTTACAAATAATTATATTTTTAATTTGATGTAAAAGAGATATATAAATATATATCACTGTTGAGGATAAATAGAATGTTTTAATATTTACTTGAAATAAAATAAATTTTATATTAATTTAGAGAAAAAATAATTAAATTTAAAAATTTTCAAATATTTCCTCATAAAATGAAATATGTAATTAATTCATGGTACAAAATTTATATATAATATTTACAAAATAATTAAAAAACAATATAAACTCTAAATAAAGTATTTTAATATACAATATTAAATAATATATAAAAAAAAAATTTGAAATTGAGTAATTTTATCAATAAAAAACAAAGATTACCCCTCCCAATGCCATTAACACTATTGAGGTTACTGTAATCCCACTTTCTAGTATTTTCATACCAAACATTTCATCAAAAATCACCAAAGTTGAGATTTTGATCTTTATAGAGATCACTGCCTATATGGTTGATTTGGCCGTGAGTTTAAGTCGATTGCAGATTTTCGGAATATTTTGGGTCCCACGAACATAGGTGCAGTCAATTTTTTGACCGCCCATGTCCGTTGGATCCCAAAATATTCTGGAAATCTGCAGTCGACTTAAGGATGATTGCAGATTTCTGGAATATTTTGGGATCCTACGGACATGGGTGCGGTCAATTTTTTTACCGCCCATGTAGTTGGATCCCAAAATATTCTCGAATCCAACGGACATGGGTGCCGTCAATTTTTTGACCGCCCATGTCCGTTGGATTCCCATGTCCGTTGGATCCCAAAATATTCTCGAAATCTGCAATCGACTTAAAGATGGCGGTTCTATTCATATAACACTGCTATAAACCTATCAGAAAACTATCCTAAATTAGTTATTTTATATATATACAAACATACATTTTTCCACACTATTGTGTGTCACCTAATCGAGGTACAGATAGAAAGAGACAACATAAAAGAAATAATGAAACCCATTAGAAGCCAGTACTACGCCAAGATGGGTTTTCTTTAAAAAAGAAATACTATATATTGGTTCAAACATTAACTGTATGAGGCAACATTTATACGTGAGCATATTAAGTATAAAATTTAAATTGCATTGCTCATGCGATGTGCCAAACAGATGAATAGTTATGAATTGAAGGAATACAGCAACCTGAAAAGAGTAGGTTCAAAACGGGTACCTTGGATATGGGATCAGATCTACTTAACTTTGCATGTGTTAATCGGATCTACAATATTTCAAGAATCTGCATTCAACTTAATCTCAGGGTTCCAAACAAACAAATCTTTAGAGTGTAGCCCTCACCAAGTCATATTGAGTTGCCAATGATAAGGTGCCCAAATCTTCCCAAGAACGACGTGACATGTCATAAACCCATACACGCTGTATCTCCACGTCCCCTTCGTCTGCTTCGCCGTCGAAGCGTGTGATCCACAAAAAAGCACCCCGACCGCCCAACAGATCATGACGTTTCCACAACGAATTAGAAGGTGGGGGTGGAATGAATTCCTCTGCTCTGAAAATTTTGAGGAGCTTATCCATTTTCCAAACCCTTAACTCCACCATCCCATTTGTGCTGCCGCCGCCTACCAGACACACCTCATCTTCATGCTCTGCAATACACACGGGAGCGGACAACTCGTGGTTCACTGGGATTGGGTCCAACCACGCCTCTTCTTCCAAGTCAAACACCAGCACCATGTATGGAATGTACACCATGTATGGAATGTACCAAGTTTGCACACAATCCATCACCCAACACAATAGACGCCCATTCACAATTTGAGCGTTACAATCTAAGGGTGGCCCAATTTTTAGCTTACTGCTAATTTCCCTCGACTCTGGTATTTTCTTCCACGTCAGCTCTTTGAAGTTGTAAACATAAGTGGTTCTTTCAGAATGATAATCGAACGGAATCGACTTCTGGCACAGGACGAGCTTGGGTATACCGTTTTTCCGATCGAACGCGATTCCAGCAATCTCCGAGAGACTTCCCCCGCTGCAGTCATTGTCCGGCGCCATCAGAATCCATCGATCGTTGTGAGAGAGAGGATTGAACACCAGAAATATCCTCTCAGTTGTTGAAGGCCGTTGGAAAGTCTGGTAGCACAAGAACCCGTCGCCGTAAGCAGTCAACGTCCACAGATGGTCGATATCGCCAAACTGCCAGAACGTGCGTCTGGTTTGGCGGTAGAAGGGCGTGTGAGATGGGCGGTTTTTCTCGTACTGAATCACAAACTCTAAATCCGAGAGCAGAGATTTAAAATAGTCAGATGAAAATTGCAGTGTGAGCAAATCCTGGGGAGAAAGGCTTTTGAGCACCATAAATTGAACATCCCAATGAAGTTTAGCCCAAGTATTTTCCATGCTTTCTCTGGCTCCTACTCTTCTTCTGAATATATTTTTACAGCTTCCTGTGTGTCGCAGAATTTATAAATTTCTCTTCACAGCTTCCTGTGTGTGGCAGAATTTATATGTGGCGTACCATGATCGTTTTGTTTATTGTTTGTCTATTTTAGAATTCAAGACTTATTTCGAAGCAGGGTTGGAATTTGGGTTTCTCTTTACCCATCATACAAATTTTTTTTTGACGTTTTGGGTCTTTAGGCTTCCTGTCAAGAAACGTTATGTTTAAAATTTTGCCCGTCAAGACAGTGATGTTCTCATAACACAGATTAACCTTTCACTAATAAAGATTTGATTAAAAAATTACCATTCAATAACATAATTATGTTAAAGAATTTCATATATTTATCTCAATGAAAAAACCAAAATTTGAAAAAACTCAATTGTGGAGGTTTCAACAAAAAGTGTTTGACCATTTGAAATTTTCTTATTAAAACTATATAGTTAGTCTTAAGTAAAATACTTGATTGTTACCCATTGCATATATTTAATTTATCATTTAAAACCAACAATTTATATCATGCCCTTTAAATTATCATTTAAAATCAACAGTTATAATTTAAAATCAACAATTTATATTATGCCAAGAGAATAGACTTTCGGATTAATTACATTGGAAGGATTGGGTCCACGTTTCAAACGTTGACCCAATCCTTCCAATGTAATTAATCCGAAAGACTATTAGGATGAGCCACATTAGTTGGTTTGAAACGTCAACCCAATGCTTACAATGTGATTAATCTGAAAAAGTATTTTCTACATCCTAGATCACAACAGTCTTATATATTTCATATTATGCCACCTGAATATTTAGATACCTAATAAAACCAAGTTCCATTTAGAGATAATTTATGACATTATCTAATATAAAATTTGATACAAAATACCCGGTAGGCAGGCTGTTGAAGAATGTAAACAACATTTTTGAGGTTACTTCCCCTCTCATAGGCCAATCCGGCGTGCATATCCACAGCCATGGCGTCAACTAGCTGCCTCCAACGATGCAAAGGAGTAGAGCATCCCACGAGACAGTTCCACTTGCCTCGGCTCCTCACCCACCTGGCCACCAGCAAAGAGGCAACTGTGCACGACACCGCAGCGCAAGCCATAGCCAGTCCCAACGCCGCCTTACCCATAACCCCCGCTCCAATACCACCTCCACGGAGATCTACCACAAACAACAGAAATAACCACAAATTCTCGCCATTTACCCCCGTAGCAGCAGAAGGCGTTCACCTACACAATCCATCGCTCAAATAGAACCCAAGAATCCAAATCCAACAGAAACTCGCTTCTCAAAGTTCCTTCCTCTGACCCAGAAGAGTCGAACCAACCAAGCAATCGAATCAAATGTCATACCCTATGAAAATGCATTTCGAGATTCCAAGAATCCTCGGTGCTCTCATATCCTATGAAAATGCATTTTGAGATTACAAGAATCCCGCTGCTCCCCCACCAAATGAATTCTTCTTCGTCGGTCCTCTCAAGCTGGGCACATATTCCCGAGGACCATACGGGCGCCTGGCTGGCTAGCAGGTCAAATATATCAATTCGATTTCTGAGACGCCAAATGCATCAAAATCCTTCAAACACGAACACCGGGAAAAACGCAAGAAACCGCTGTAAAATCGTCGGCAAAGCGCTCGAATTTGCAGGCAAATTACTTGACGAAATGTTTGCACTACAATGACGAATTTTTATTTTCTACTCTAGGCAACGGAAAGGGAAAAGACAACATGGGCGGTTGAGGGGGCCTTTGGCAGCCATGAATCTGCACCCAGTCTTCATCACATCAATCCCATTCAAACAGAAAAAATACCCAAATAATTTAAAACCCATGTTTTGAAAAAAGAAAGAAAAATAACAACGAAAAGAAACCCTAGGTAGCTTTTGGGGCTTTCTGGAAAGTTACCGTGTTCCTACTCTGAATCCAGATAATGCAAACGTAATTTAATATGCTTATTGGCTGTCGGCGCTGATTAAAATTGAGCATATTTTCAGTGAAAAGAAACTTGCCAAAAAAACACACGGTTAGATGGAAAATAAAGGGGCGTAAGAACGTTTTGGAAAAAGTTCCAAACGTCTAAAATACGTCTTTTACGGTTTCGGGCACGTCAGTAAAAACGGGCATTGACAAATTTCAGCAGTCAAATACGGGAAAATTGCCCTATGACGGGCAAAATGCCCGTCAAATTCCATCCCTGCAAGTTCGAAGTGTTCGCTTTTCTAAAAGTAGAAAGTAGTTCGTTTTGTTCGCTTTTCTAAAAGTAGAAAGTAGTTCGTTTTGTTTGGTCTTGTCTTGGCCTAATTTAGAAGGGAAGACTTCCACTTCCACTTCTTAGAGCTTTTTTAGTGTGCGCTTTTCTATTATTAATTTTTTTATAATGTGCGTTTTTCCAAATTTAGAACTCAAAACATGTGAATTGTATTATTTTATTTTTAAAAGATATATTTAATTTTTAATTTAATAATAAATATTTATATGAGAAAATTAAAATATTTTAATATTATAATAAAATAATGTTTTTTTATTAAATATAATTTATTTATGTACCATTATTATATATATATATTGTGATAATTAAAATTATATTAATAATTTATTAAATTATTATTAAAATAATATTTATTTATATATATAAAATTAAGGTTCAAATTTAAATATTATTTATAAATATATATTTAAAATTTTAAAATTTCAATTTAGGTTTAATATTACTATTTTATAGTGAGTAAAAATATAAATGGACTTGGAAAATGAAATTAACCATTAAATAATTAAATATTTATTTTTAAATAACATTAATCATTTTTCAATTTAAAACGAAAATAATAATAATAATAAAATTAAATAAATTTTATACTTAGAAAAATTATGTATAATTTATTTTTAAATATTAAAATTAATTTATTACTTTACTTGCATTTGCGTATTAAAGTGATTGTTCTCTATATTTATAAATATAAAATAACTTCCAACTTCCAATTCGTTTAGATTTTATAACTTCATTTTGCTTACGCCACTGACAAGAGTTCGACCAGGCCCACTACCACTTTAAACCAAATGGCTCCATAAATGTTTTTAATAAAATGATAACTACCACTTTAAACCAGATGGCTCCATAAATCACATGGCTCAATAAATGTTCTTAATAAAATGATAAATTGGAATGTTTTAGGTTTATTAGCCAAAGTACATTATAATTTAAAATAAAATAAAAATAAATTTATCATTTATTTTAAAATTTATCTTCACATGATAAATACAAATTTACTGTTTATTTTATTTAGAATAAGTATCTTAAACTTCGTTACAAATTTAATATTTATTTTATTTAACATAGTTATCTTAAATTTCAATATATTATTATTAGTTAGTTGAATTTAAACTAAGTTTTGTTAAAAAAAATAAAATATTTATATTAACATTTAATCTATTACCACTGAGAAACAAGAAGTCTAAATCTAACAGTATGTCAATGTTTACATGATTGTTTTGGGTATTTAAATTTATAGGTAGTTTAGTTGTTTTTAAAATTTATTATCAAATCAATATATATCTAATTTATCACTAAATTTTTCTATATCAAGTTGGTAGGATTAATAAATTAAAAGATCAACATAATTTTGGTATGCCATAATATCTACTTTCCCATGTCTTAACATGTTACATTAACACGGTACTAGAAATGATCATGGTTTGATAGCAAGTCTCTAATTTGTTACAAAATTTCTTGCAACTCATTTGGAAGCTATCAATTGAAGTGTAAATGGCATCTGATCGAACAACTTCTATGCAAATAAGTCATTTCTTGTTTGAATCTCATGAGATTAACACATTTCATTAAATGGAGAGTAAATGAATTGTTATTATGAAGGATGAGTTGTAGTTTTGTTGTTGTTTGTTACAAACTTTGTTTCTGATACAGACCTCTCTACCACCACCATTGTTCTAGTTTACATAGGGATAGAAATATGTGCAACCCAATTGACTTTTAGAGCATGTAGCTATTATCATTGTAACATGTTAAAAATATAAAATGTGTCATTTACCATGTGGTTTTTAGCTGATTGGAGGATTATGTTTATATATTATAAATATAGTTAAATTACATCACCAATTTCCTTATGCATTTGTTGGTGTTGTTTCAAAAGATATTGTCACAGGCGAGAAATAATATGATAATATTATTTAAATCAATTGGCTATAATATTGCAAATAACTATTATTAATATTAGCTGCAATAATATAGTATAATGTAACATTTAATTTTTATCGCTAAATCTTTGACAAAAATAATTCCATAAAAAATTATGTAATCATAGCATTTTTATGTATTTGAATGCAAATTATAAACTCAATATATTGAGGTGGTGTTTTAACTTAATGGAGTAAAAAAATCTCCATGATCTAGAGAGTTGTTATGGAAAGAAAAATGAAAATTTTTATGCAATCATAGCATTTTTATGTATTTGAATGCAAAATATAAACTCAATATATCGAGGTGTTTTAACTTAATGGAGTAAAAAAATCTCCATGATTTAGAGAGTTGTTAGGGAAAGAAAAATGAAAAGTATAACATAATGAGGGAGATACAAATAAATTTAAAATATATAATGATATTATATGAATTTTCGTCAAATTATTTAAAGAAGATGATATTTTTAAAATAAATAAAATAATTGATTATCAAATATAATTGTTCTTTTATTTATATATATATATATATATATATATATATTAATTAATTTACACCCATAAATAAATAAAATCTTATCTCTATTTTTATATTTTCAGACGTCACGAAATATCAAAGGTTAGGTTGTATGTCGATCGTAGAGGCCACTGCATGAGCCCCTTCTTCAGTTGGCCCATTCATATCTTAAGAGCCCTTTCTAGTTTAGTAAGGCTTCTTTAGTTGAGATCTCCCCATACAAATTAATTAATTTACACCCATAAATAAATAAAATCTTATCTCTATTTTTATATTTTCAAATGTCACGAAATATCAAAGGTTAGGTTGTATGTCGATCGTAGAGGCCACTGCATGAGCCCCTTCTTCAGTTGGCCCATTCATATCTTCAGAGCCCTTTCTAGTTTAGTAAGGCTTCTTTAGTTGAGATCTCCCTGTGACATCAACTTGGGGACATTTGGTCCCATGTACTCCCTTCAATAACACTCATTGTATTAGCCATGACCTTCGTATTTCAACCACATATGTATATGAGACTCTTTTATATCATTGTATTACTTTCTAGCCCATTGATGCATGCACATAATGTATCATGTACTATTTTTCTCGCACCCAAATTGTTGGACGCACTATTATTATTGTACTGAGTTATCTTAGTCGGTATGAGTATGCCTCCCTTGCCTCATTGAGGTCATGTACAAATAATAAAGGAGAATTTTCTTTGACCAATAGGTTTTGCCTCCTCCGGTTATATTTCTTCCCTATGCTGCAATGGTTCTCTCATTCTTTCTCCATTTGACTCCCCCTTTGGTTTCTGGTGAATGTGAATGTACAATGTATTTTGGTCATACGATGTGCTCCTAACACTCGTACATTGGGGAACTATCTGTTATCACCTTTAAAGTGACCAACTAGCCATTTTCCACTAGGATGATCGAAATACACCATGTACTATGAGTTTTACGCATTAAACCCACTTTCACCTTTAGAAATAATTTAGAGAACCATTTTTCCTAAAAAAATTGTCTTTTGTATGACTTTTTGGACTTTCCAGTGCCGAAATATGGCAGAACAATTTGAAGTGAAATTTTGATTTGTGTTATTTAAACTGATTTTTTAACTGTATATATGGATTCAACAACTTGAAAAACCCTTAGGGAACTTCGATTGTACAGGGATTACCCATCAAGCTTGTGGTTTCAATAAATTCCTGCCATATTTTAGAGAAACTAGAACGGAAAAACCTAGCGGAAAGACTCCCAAAGAGTCGCACTAAAGACAACTCCAATTATTTTTGCTTAACCACTTGAAAATAATTGAGGAACGAATTTAATTAATTTCATGTTATTCTCATAGTTACATATTTTTGTGAAAATAATTAACATATTTTCACCCATCCAAAGGAATATTTATTTTATTTTATGTTTAGCATTGATGAGGGTGCATTATGTCTATGTCCAAGAATAACACCCGAATAGGTGGGGAATTGAACCACTGATTTAACATCTAGGAGTGTCTTCAAAATGCACCCGATCGCCGACTATCTAAGACCCCATGGATATCCATAGGAATGATTAAATAAACCAATGTTTATTTATTATTCCTTAAACATTTAACCTTTATCCCTTGAAATAATTAATTATTAATTATTTCTAACACATTTTGACCGCATTACCCATAAATAATTAAATAAAATATTACTTATAATTTATTATTCCTCATTTCTTCATGAAATAATTATTAAATGATGATTTAATAATTATTTCTAACTTGTTTTGACCATATCTTCTTAAAGTAATTAATAAGTCATTTTTATTCATTAATTACTTTAACAACTTTTCTTAATTAACTTAATTAATCGTTATTTTTTCAGTCTCTTCAATAAATAAGGTTTTTCACCATTTCATCAATATTTTCCTCTCCTAAATATACTGATAAATCTTGATTTGGTCTAATAATATTCTATTATTTGATTAAATCTAGACCCATCCTAGCATTTTATTATAAATAGAGAATTTTTCCTTCACTCTCTACATATGATCATTATCATCATCGTTAATCTAATATTTTTACTTTCGAGCTCCCCTCCATGAGTTCAACTTCCATTGTCACGCCCCCAAGCCTACGGTAGTCTTTCAACCGTACTTGGCGAGGTGCGGCACCACCGAACACTTTCTTTTCACCAATACTTATGTTCATGGACTACGCCTAACCATTAGTCTACTTAGTTTGTTTTTCACAACCAAGTATTATTATGTTTCCTTTATACCAATGAACACCCATACACATTCATTATCATCAGCAATTATACATGAAGAACACAATTGCACAGTATAAAGGGAGGGGCAACTCCCTGAACAATGAGTCTGCCTGAATACAATATATTATTCAACTTTACAATGTTTACAAAGCTTTACAAGTATACTTGGGAAACACCAAGTTTCATACTTAGCCAATTTTACATCAAGGCAACACCTTTGTGTGCCAACCAAAGTTCCTTGCCCGAGTTGGGCGGGCGCGCCCTCACACGAGCTGCCAACTAACTCAACCAAACTTCGTTTTGACGGGCGGACGACCTACCTGAGTCACCCTTCACACCTTCACGACAGGTGGGCGACCTCACCCGAGTCCCTGTTCACCACCACCGAGATTGGTCTTGCACGACGGGCTGGCGACTCACCCGAGTCTCCACTCATGCCCTCACGTGAACGCTGGGCACCTTCACCCGCGCCCTCAACCAAACGGAGGGCGACCTCCTACCTGTGCCTTCACCTGATACAACTTCGTGCGATGTTCACCATGCGGCCTTGCCCAAGGTTGGGCGCATCGAGCTGCGCTTCCTTCTTTCTGCGGCTTCACCTCCTACTTCGCACTTCCTTGTATGCGAGATGAGAGCGTTCGAATGAATGATCTCCAAAATTCAAACTTTGCTTTAATTATATCGTTCATTGGGCAAGTCGTGCTGCCCAAGCCGACTTGCCAAACGCCCTTACAACTTCGCAAACTTGCCATTGTTTAGTCAATTTAGTGTTATCTAAATTGCTAGTATTTATTGTCAACCCGGGGCTCGTAAGCTGATGAAGTGAAGGTGTACTATATGTACTTAAGTAACCTCTTAGAGCTTTTCTTATCGTTGGGGGTGTTGTTGTGGTTAATTATGTTCCTAGATGGAATGAGAATTTATAAACAAGTGAGTGATGGTGTGTGTGTAAAGTGAATTCTAACTATTTGCTTGAAAGGAAATGCTTGGAAAGAATAAATGAAATTGAAATGACTTGAAATAAACTTGAAAGCAAATGACCACTACCAATGGCACTAGACACCGTTCAAGTTGCTGCTAATAAAAGGAAAAAGAGTCACTTTTAAAACCCAAGAATAAAGATTATCTCTCTCTAACTCAATGCCTCAAAGCACATGTACTGTGTAAAGCACGGAAAGAAAGTAGCTTAAGTGGAATTATAAAAGTGAGAAAAATATGCTTGAAAGACTAATGATAATAATTTGCTATTTCTAATTCTCTACTTCAGCCATATGTACTATGGAAAGCATGATTAGAAAGTAGTGAGGAAATAGTCTAGGAATCACTTTAAAATCAAAACTTCTACTTTAAAGACTAGTGGTAATGATTTACTCTTTCTAACTCGATACTTCAAAGCACATGTACTGTGTAAAGTACGGAAATAAAGTAGCTTAAGAACAGTCCAAAAAGCACCCAAACAAGCTACAAGTTAGTGATATTTTGATCTTAAAGGATAACAGTTTATGATGAAGATCATTCATGTATAGTAACAGCTCTTTGAGAAATAAGATTAAAAACTAACTATAAAGACAAAGGCAGCACTTGAATTGTCAACTTCAAATACCATTAGCTATAAAGCAAACACGACACATATAAAAATAAATCCCGGGCTAAAAGAAACCTGCAAAGAAATAACACTGATCAGCTGAAAATAAAGGAAAACAAGTAAATGAAACTATACATTCTTAAGGAAACAAATAAGAAAATAATGAAATGCTGCACATGAAATAATTTACAAAGGCTGAGATGAGCAGGGGCCCTCTGTTCATTCAGCCACAAGAGACTCAAAGATCTGGAAACTTCAAAACAGTGCTATATTGATTCCTCCATTTGCAAAAAGTTTACAAAATAGAGTGTTGGAATAGCACTAGAAAACAGAGTTCACAAACGCTTCTCAATTCAACACAAGTGCAGCAAAATATAACTAATCAAAAGTTCTTTGAGCGTACGCAGACGCATCAATTTATAGGAGTTCCTAAGTTATCCTACGCGTACAGCTAGTTAACAGAAAAACAATAACAGTCATGCGTATTTAATAGCTCTTTGACACATCACGGCTTCATGGACGAGTTTGGTGGTTCTTGTCGTCATGGATAATAAATCCCTGTTGGATTGCGTCCCCTGCCACCTGTAGAGCATGGACAAATCACCATTGAAGATGACGTGACCAAACACCTTTCAAACACCGTTTAAACCACCTTGAGTTGACCGTGGCTAAACCAGCTTTGACCATGGGTGAAAGTGACGTGGATGGCTGGAACAATAGGATAGGAACCTCGAGCACACTGATACCTGAGTGCCCATGTGGCTCGTCTAGCAAACCGACACGTGGATCATAATGTTTAACAAAAAGGCTGCAGGATCTTCAGATAGCTGCGGGATCATCAAATAGCTGCGGGATTCCTGCAAGTAAGTCAAAAACTAAACAAATAGTCATCCATTAGCAAAACTTGCTTAATCATGCCTATTGACACTGAATGTAATGATCTGAGAGGTTTTATGGTGAAAATGAGGCAAAAGTGAAGGAAAGATAAGGAAAAGTGGAGGAAAATGGTAGACAAATAGGTGTAGAATAGAGGTTCTACATACCCCCACTCCGAGGGTATTGCATGTCCTCATGCAATGAAAACACAATTCAGTCCATCTGCTGGGATGCCTCAGCTAGGACATCCAACCTCCTTCTCTTCCTTTGTGTAGAAACATTAACCTTTGGCCTCTTGAACATGCATCTGAATTTTAAATTAATTAAGGCTCTGTTCAGCCTTCTGCATCTCTTCTTGAGTCTGCTGTGTTTCTTCTGCCACATGCTCATGTGAAGATAGGTATTATCTTGGATTGCCTTGGCAATATCAGCTTGCTGCTTCATTTCTTCATTCCTCTGTTTAATGTGACGTTTCAGCACTTCAAGTTCATAGATTTCTTGTTTAAGTAAATCTATTTGCTGCTCATGAGGTATGACATTACTTGGGCCAGCAGTGTTTTGCTCCAATGTCTCATAATAGTTGTACACCTCTTGTTGAATTGGGTCAACAATTGGTGACTTCCTTGGACTATATTCTTGTTCAATTTCAGTTTCAAACTCCGGCTGAAATGGACTGTCTTCTCTTGGAGGAGTAGCTGCCTCACGTGATGATGGACTATCCTCAAGGTCTACTTGTGTAGCACCCTTCTCAGGTGTGCTAAGATCAACGAAGAGTGTCCTCGTGGCTTTCCTTTTATTCTGCAATCTACTACTCCTTCTTACAGTGGCAGCACTCTGTGTTTCTTTTTGTGCCTTCTCCTTTGGTTTTTGAACTTTTACTTTCTCAGAGAGGGCAGTTTTCTCATGGAGTTTAGCTATCCTCTGTGCTAAAGGCTGGTTATCTCTTTCTTCACCACTAGAATGCTCTGGGGTCTGGTCAGTTTCTCGGATTATGGATTTCCCCTTATCTTGTTTTTGTTTCTTTTTGTCCTCTCTTTTCTTTTTGGCAGCTTCCTTGGCAAGTTCAGCGAGGGTTTCTGAGATGGCCTCTTGAGCACTGTCTTCAGTGGGTTCAATCTCAGGTTCAGGATGATGGACTTCTATTTCTTCTACAGTTTGTCCTTCTAAGACATCAGTCTCAGAGATACTTTCCCTTCTCTTCCTTCTGCTTTTTCTAGGTATAGAAGACTCTCCAGGCTCTGCAAAATGATTCCTTACAAGGAATTTTTCCCATGTGTCTTGTTTTTCTTTTAACTGTTCTTCTATTAATAATTTTACAAGACCATGGTGACAGAGGTAAGCTTCTACATTTCGTGGATTTCGTTGAGCCATGGAACACATTTTCCTAAGGCTTTGAAATAGGAAATAAGGAAGATTTATATCATGTTGTCCTTGAAACTGTAGCATAATTTTACCATGATAGACATACAACACTCCAAATCTCCCTTCACAGGTGAAAAACTTTTGTACTAATAACAATAGAATTTTCCATTCTTCTTTAACATGGGAAATTGGAATGCCTTTGGTGAAAACACTTGTGTCCATACCTGGGTTTTTAAAAATCCGCTTCCATTGTTGATCCTGGACTGCCCGGTTTTTGAACCAACATTCACCGGTTTGTGGAAGAGAGGTAGCCCTTGCTATGCTTCCTTCGCTGACTGTAACTGTTAAATCTCTCACCTCTGCCTGGCTGTCCTTATCCTTAAATGATCTTGCAAAGGCTTTGGTTACTTCCTTATGGTAGCCCTTAAACTTTTTGATACATTGTAACCAATTGGCTTTTTGTAGTGCCTCCTCAACCTGAGGATATGCCTCCAAGAATTTCGAACCTTCCGGTTCAGCCCTCAGAAGCTTTCCCATCGACTCTTCAACAAAAATTTGATGGTGACCTTTACACAGTAACTCCGTAACTTCAAACAGTAACTTCTCGGTCTCTGTTCAGACTTTGTGGAACAGAGGATATGTGGTGCATAAACAGCCTCAGACACCGAGAATTCACAGCTTGAATTTAGAGTTAAGCGGTGGAATTAGCGTGGACACGGTGAAAACGGTGACTAACAGTCGTAATACGACTGTATCACAGGTTTACGGGCTATACGGCAGAGGGAAAACAGAGGATGGTTTATGGAGGTAATCGTAGGGAGTGAAAACGAAACAAGGGAGATAATGGCGAGGAATAGGGTGTTATGAACATAGAGGGTTTTGAAATGATGAACGGAACGGCTACATTCTTCAATTTCGGATGTGGAGTGACACATGGCTGCGGGACGAGAACTGAGAGACGTAATGCGGTAGGTTACGTCATTAGGGTACAAGACCTTAATGACCGAAGCAGCCATATGTAATTTCAAAAATCGTGGTTATTATGAGCTGGTAGACGTGGAGGATTCGGAAATTTGTAGTCGCATGGGAAAAAGAAAATGGGTAATCATTACGTTTAGTGGCCAATAAAACATAACCCAGAAAGTTTGCATAATGAAATAACCATAGGTTTAGAGTTTTGAACATACCTCGGATCACATTTGATTTGGCTTCTGATGATTTACTAACCTTTTGTTAACTTTATTGCTAGCACATGATCTTTTCTCCTTGTCTTTGATGATTTTGAACTGTAAATTATTTCTTCAGACAAACTGTGTTTCTTGTGCAGGTACAGAAGGCTGCAGGAAAGCTAATCAGCTGCAGGATTGTCAAATGGCTGCAGAAACTGTAATGAAGTCTTCCAGCTGCATAAAATACTTTAGTTGCCTAAAAAAACTTTATTAATGAAGTGAAATGGAGTGAAGGAATGAATGAATGAATGAGTGAAAAACAGTGAGGTGAAGTGAAGATGGTAAGATGGAAGAAAATGGTGAGATGAAATAAATGAAATGGAAATGAAAGAGGGAGAGAGATTTTTTTTTGGAAAACATGAGGTGTCAGGTGACCCTGATTTTCACCTTATGTTTTCTGCATGAGACTGCCAATCAGAGATTGGTTTTCAGGCTCATACACTTATTCATTTTTTTTTCTCTTTTTTTTTTTTTTTTTTCCTTTTTTTTTTCTTTTTTTTTTTCTTTTTTTATTGAAATTGAAAGAAACAGAGATTTAGGCTGATGGAGGAGAAGAATTCTTCTCCACCAGCCTCATTTCAGAATCGCCTTGGAATAACTTAACAAACTCCTCTTTTGAGAGTGGCTTGTGGTAGAATTTTAACCGGTGGCCATTCACAATAAAGGGAGTTTGAAGTTCATCGATCGTCTTCACTCTAACTGCTCCATTATTAAAGACTTCATCAATCTCATATGGCCCAAGCCAATGAGTTTGAAATTTTCCTTTGTAGTCCTTAAATTTTGAATCAAACAAGAGTGTCCAATCACCCTTTTGAAACTTCTTTTCTTTGATATGTCGATGATGCCATTTACTTCTTTGGTGCTGAACTAGATCGGTCCTTAGAATTGCATCTTGTCTCATTTCATCTAGTTCATTTAACTGGTCCAATCTGTGCTTTTGGGCTTCTGATAAGCTCATCCCCAATTGAACTGCTGTCTTGAAGGTCTTGATTTGGAACTCAATGGGGAACAAGACTTCCTTCCCATAAACAAGTTCATAGGGAGAATGTCCTGTAGTGTTCCTCCATGTAGTTCTATAGGCCCATAAGGCTTCAGGAAGCCTTTCTGCCCAATCTCTTCTATGAAGATGAACAGTCTTTGTGATGATGCTTTCAAGGACTTTATTTGTAGATTCTACTTGACCATTCGCTTGCGGATGGTATGGAGTAGATGTTCTATGCTTAATCTTATATTCCTCCATCAACTTTTCCACCATCCTTGATGTAAATTGGCTTCCCTGATCTGTTACAATTTCTCTTGGGACACCAAAACGAGTGAAAATATCCTTAAAAAGAAATTGAACAACTGAATTTTCAGTAGCAAAATTTAATGCTATAGCTTCTACCCACTTGGTAACATAATCAGTACAAACCAGTATATATTTATTTTGCTTGGATGGCGGATTAATTGGTCCAACAAAATCTAGAGCCCATTTCTCGAAAGGTTCGATGCATACCTGTGGCTGTAGTGGCATTTCATTTGAAAGAGTTGGTCTCCCAGTTCTCTGACAACTGTCACACCTTTTAACATATTGCTTTGCATCCTTAAAGAGAGAGAAGGCCAATAATATCCTGATGAAAGGATTTTATAGGCAGTCCTCTTATCAGAAAAATGTCCGCCACAAGGTTCATCATGACATGCCTTAAGGATGTCAGGCATCTCATCCTCTCGTACACATCTTCTGATCATCAAATCTGGCCCTGTTCTGAACAATTCATTAGAAATCCAAGAATAAAGTGAACTATCCTGAATGATTTTCCTTTTCTCATTAGGAAATAAATGTAAAGGTAATTTTCCAGTAACTAAATAATTAGCAATATCAGCATACCAAGGGGTTTTGGTAGTTACTGCAAACAAATACTCATCTGGAAACTTGTCCTCTACCGGAGAGTCCTCATTAGTGTTTTGGATTCTGGACAAGAAGTCAGCTACTGTGTTCTGTTTACCTGGTCGATCTAACACAGTTATGTTGAATTCTTGTAAAAGCAAAAGCCATCTTGTAACTCTACCATTAGTGACTGGTTTGTTCATGAGGTATCTAATGGCAGAGTGATCAGTGTGGACAAAGGTTTCATAGCCGGTTATATAGTGTCTAAACTTGTTTATAGCATGAACAACGGCTAGAAACTCCTTTTCAGTAACAGTATAATTTAACTCAGTAGGAGTCAAATTCTTACTCGTGTAATAAATGGCATAAGGGATCAAATCTTTTTGTCCCAAAACAGCTCCTAAAGCTGTATCTGAAGCATCAGTAGAAATATGGAAAGGGAGTTTCCAATTTGGACCCCTTAAAATGGGTGCTTCAGATATTCTAGTCTTTAAAGCTTCAAAGGCAGATTGACATTCAGGATCCCACTTAAATTCACAATCTTTGGTAAGTAATTTGAAAAGAGGGGATGCTATCTTAGTGAAGTTTTCAATAAATCTTCTGTAATAACCAGTAAACCCAAGAAAACTTCTAACATCTCTTTGGCAATTTGGAACATGTAACTTAGAGATGACTTCTACTTTAGATCTATCAACTTTGATTCCATCTCCTGAAATATGATGTCCTAAAACAATCCCTTCAGTAAACATCATAAAACACTTTTCATGACTTAAAGAAAGATTTGTTTCCTTACATCTTACCAGTACTTTTTCCAAATTTTCCAAAGCTTCTTCAAATGTATTACCATAGACTGTGAAATCGTCCATGTATACCTCTACACAATCATGAATCAGATCTGAGAAAATTCCTAGTACAGCCCTTTGAAATGTAGCAGGTGCATTGCACAAACCAAAAGGGAGTACTCGATAGGCAAAAGTTCCCCAAGGACAAGTAAAGGTGGTTTTGTCTTGATCTTCAGGTGCTACCTGAATCTGATTGTAACCACTAAAACCATCCAAGAATGAGAAATACTTTTTACCTGCTAAAGTGTCTAATACTTGATCAATAAAAGGTAGAGGAAAATGGTCCTTTAAGGTTGCCTTGTTCAATTCTCGATAGTCAATGCAAACTCTCCATTTACCATTCTTTTTGGGCACTATAACCAAGGGAGAAACCCATTGGCTATCTGAAATGGGGTAAATGAAGTTTACCTTGAGCAATTTCTGAAGTTCTTCTTTCACAATTTCCCTAAGATTTGGATTCATCCGTCTTTGTGGCTGCCTAATAGGTCTGCTATTTTCTTCAATGTAAATATGATGAATACAAGTCTTAGGGTCGATTGCTTTCATGTCGGTATATTCCCATGCAAAGGCAGTGGAATGTTTTTGTAATAGTTTAGTTAATTCTTCTTGTTGTAGTCTTTCCAAGTTTTTGTTAATGTTTAATGTTTTACCTGGAAAGATTTCAACTGTAGAACTACCAAACTCTTCCATTGAGAAGAGAGACATCTGTCTAGAGGAGAGATATTCAATATCTGCATCTAACTGGAATCGTGAAGAGTCATATTCTAAAGGTGCCTCAAAATTTTCTAATGTATTTAGAATTTGACTGTCCTCACTGATTTCAGAGATGGTTAGAACAGGTTGGAGAGTATCCTCATCATCAATCCACTCATCTTCTCCTATTTCTGTTATTGCCTTTGCGGGAGGATACAAGTTGAATTTCTTGGTAGAATTACCATCTGATATATACATGTCTCCCGACCTACAACTTATGAAAGCATCAACTGTGGCCAGCCAAGGTCTTCCTAGAATAAGAGGATGTCCTCCTAGATTGTTCTTGGGAGTTAAAATCATAAAATCAACTGGATACTCCCAAGAGTCTAGTGAGACTGGAATGTCTTCCAATACACCATCAGGTTTGATGATTGATCTGTCTGCAAGTTGCAGCAAAGTAGGTGTAAAGAGAAGGTTAGGAAGTTTTAACTGATCCATGGTCTGTCTACTCATAATGTTGATAGCGGCTCCTAAGTCAATCAAAGTATTTGGGATTTCAACCCCATTAATATGAGTTTTAACAATAGGGCTACCGGGATCTACATATTTTTGCATGGTAATTTTACCCATCATAATGTCTGCGATTTTTCCAACTAGATGTATCCTTTTGGTGTCTCTGGTTCTTTTTATTGTTTTTTTCAAACTCATCTCCTTTATTGTCTTTGCTAGAATGGGAATCTCCTTAATGGCTGTTAACAAGGGAATCTTGATACAGACATTTTTCAATTCATCTAGAAAGCTATAGTCAGGCAACCAAATCTGCTTCTCCACTCCTTTATCAATTTGCAATCTTTCGGGAAAAGGAGGAATAGATGAAGATGTGGGTTGCTCTACTAAGGGAGTTGATTCTTTTTCTTTTTCTTTAATGCTTGGGTTTTGAAGGGATACTTCAGAACCTTTATTGACTTTGAGAGATTCTTCCTCAGAAATGCTTGGTTGTTGAGCACTTGTAGAAGGTTGGTCTAAGATTCTACCTGATCTAAGTTGGACCTCATTGAGAGGGACAACCATATAGGTAGGGAATGGCTGACCTTCCATAAGTGGTTGACCTTCCATCACATAAGCATTTTGAGGATTCCTATTATTGGGGTTTGGTTGAGGTTGAGAGGGAAGTTTATTTGGCCTCTGCTGAGATTGTAACAAGAGTTGAGAATTTTGATTTTGTGGAAGAGGTTGTTGTTGTTGAGGGAATGGTAATGACAATTGTTGACCTTGATTTGGAAGTTGGGGAGCTTGCTGATTCTGAAAGGATTGAGGATATTGATAGAATTGGGCAAATCTCCCATAAGGATTTTGCATTTGCATGCTTTGCAACCATGCTTGGAAAGGATTTTGTGGTTGTGACCAAGGTTGTTGCCAAGGATTCCAATTTGGTGGGGGCTGGAAATTCATAGAGTTGTTAAACCCTTGATTTTGCTGCCCCTGCCAAGGTCTTCTTGCAACAAAACAAAGAGATTCAAGCGTACTTAGATCTTCTTGAAAGACTGCTTTGAGGCCAGGGATTGAAGGAAATTCCTTGGTCTCATGAGTTTATGAGCAAATTACACAGGTTTCCACAACTTGTGCTTCCAAGGGACATTCCCTTAAAGCATGCTTCTTTCTACACTTTGGGCAAAAAATGGTCATAGCCTCGGCTTCTGCTTTTTGTTTATTCTGAATCTTAAGGGTATCAATTTGTTCACTAAGACTCCCTAAGATGTCAGTTTTAAATTCATCTAGCATATTACCGATTTCAGCCCTACTCACTGATCCTGTTGCAGATTTATTTGCCCTAAGGAGAGAAGGATCTCTAGGCCCTTTTTGAGTTTTTTATTTGCCTCTTGAGAGATGGGTACATAGTTCTGCTATATCACTGAGAGGAAGTTGAGAAATATCCCCTTTCCCCATCATGTTTAAGATATCTATCCAGTCATCCCTAATGGCTTTTAATAAGAGGGCTTTTAAGGTCTCCTCATCCAAGGTGCTCATTTTTGCTCTTTTTAAATTATATTGAAATCTCTCAAGTAAATCTTCTAAGCTCTCATCTTCTTTTTGCATCATTTTAAAAACCTCATCCTTATGATTAGTAGGCATACAATAGTCCAAATACCTATCCAAAAAGGTTTGTTTCATTTCATCCCAGGTCCTAATGGACTGAGTAAGTAACCCCATGAACCATTTCAAAGCTTGATCTTTTAATGTTGATGGGAACAGTTTGAGTTTCTGAGTATCATCCAGATAGTCATAAGTTCGACACACAACTTCAAATTCAAACAAGAATGTTTCAGGGTCCTCAGTTCTTAATCCATGAAAATTTGGGAGAACGGATAGTGATATGTTTTTCATGGTGGCTCGGGAGTCCTCATCAACAATGGGAAACCCAAATGTGTTATCCCCATCTCTATTTCCACCAATGGGACCTCTACCTCCTCCATTGTTATTGTTATTTCCTCCTCCTCCTCTACCTCTACCTCCTCCTTCTTCTTCTGCCATGATGATTCTCCTAGGGATTTCAAAATCTTCTGGTTCTTCTACAAAGGGTGAATGAGAAGAGATTTCTCCTTCCTCTTCAGGTGGGTCTATTTCTTCAATTACAATTGGTTGTCTAGTAGGAGAAAGAGAAGAGTCTCTTCCTAGTTCAAACTCAATAGAAGGTATAGGAGAGTCAACTCTTGGCTCTTGAATTTCAGGACTAGGAGTTTCGGTTGGAGATAAGGGAGGTATATCTTGTTTATCTCTTGAAGCAGATGGACTTGTAAAAATTGAACTTCGAGCTCTAGCTAAAAACCTTCCCCTAGAATCTCTAGCTCTATGCATGTCATTTTTATTTTATCTTCAAGTCAAGTTAAATAGTTCCTTTTCTGATCTTCCAGTTCACTCTAGGTGCAAGAAGAGAGCATACTTAAGAAACTATTAGATTAATAACTTTCTCCTTTCTGATCCTCCAGATCACTTCAAAGTGCAAGAGGAGAGCATACTTAGGTAGGTTATTAACTTCTTTTCTTGAAGTTGTTTTTTTTTATTTTTTATTTTTTTTCTTCTAAGAATATGGCTACTTAATTTTACTTCCCCGGCAACGGCGCCAAAATGTTTAGTCAATTTAGTGTTATCTAAATTGCTAGTATTTATTGTCAACCCGGGGCTCGTAAGCTGATGAAGTGAAGGTGTACTATATGTACTTAAGTAACCTCTTAGAGTTTTTCTTATCGTTGGGGGTGTTGTTGTGGTTAATTATGTTCCTAGATGGAATGAGAATTTATAAACAAGTGAGTGATGGTGTGTGTGTAAAGTGAATTCTAACTATTTGCTTGAAAGGAAATGCTTGGAAAGAATAAATGAAATTGAAATGACTTGAAATAAACTTGAAAGCAAATGACCACTACCAATGGCACTAGACACCGTTCAAGTTTCTGCTAATAAAAGGAAAAAGAGTCACTTTTAAAACCCAAGAATAAAGATTATCTCTCTCTAACTCAATGCCTCAAAGCACATGTACTGTGTAAAGCACGGAAAGAAAGTAGCTTAAGTGGAATTATAAAAGTGAGAAAAATATGCTTGAAAGACTAATGATAATAATTTGCTATTTCTAATTCTCTACTTCAGCCATATGTACTATGGAAAGCATGATTAGAAAGTAGTGAGGAAATAGTCTAGGAAGCACTTTAAAATCAAAACTTCTACTTTAAAGACTAGTGGTAATGATTTACTCTTTCTAACTCGATACTTCAAAGCACATGTACTGTGTAAAGTACGGAAAGAAAGTAGCTTAAGAACAGTCCAAAAGCACCCAAACAAGCTGCAAGTTAGTGATATTTTGATCTTAAAGGATAACAGTTTATGATGAAGATCATTCATGTATATTAACAGCTCTTTGAGAAATAAGATTAAAAACTAACTATAAAGACAAAGGCATCACTTGAATTGTCAACTTCAAATACCATTAGCTATAAAGCAAACACAACACATATAAAAATAAATCCCGGGCTAAAAGAAACCTGCAAAGAAATAACACTGATCAGCTGAAAATAAAGGAAAACAAGTAAATGAAACTATACATGCTTAAGGAAACAAATAAGAAAATAATGAAATGCTGCACATGAAATACTTTACAAAGGCTGAGATGAGCAGGGGCCCTCTGTTCATTCAGCCACAAGAGACTCAAAGATCTGGAAACTTCAAAACAGTGCTATATTGATTCCTCCATTTGCAAAAAGTTTACAAAATAGAGTGCTGGAATAGCACTAGAAAACAGAGTTCACAAACGCTTCTCAATTCAACACAAGTGCAGCAAAATATAACTAATCAAAAGTTCTTTGAGCGTACGCAGACGCATCAATTTATAGGAGTTCCTAAGTTATCCTACGCGTACAGCTAGTTAACAGAAAAACAATGACAGTCATGCGTATTTAATAGCTCTTTGACACATCACGGCTTCATGGACGAGTTTGGTGGTTCTTGTCGTCATGGATAATAAATCCCTGTTGGATTGCGTCCCCTGCCACCTATAGAGCATGGACAAATCACCATTGAAGATGACGTGACCAAACAGCTTTCAAACACCGTTTAAACCACCTTGAGTTGACCGTGGCTAAACCAGCTTTGACCATGGGTGAAAGTGACGTGGATGGCTGGAACAATAGGATAGGAACCTCGAGCACACTGATACCTGAGTGCCCATGTGGCCCGTCTAGCAAACCGACACGTGGATCATAGTGTTTAACAAAAAGGCTGCAGGATCTTCAGATAGTTGTGGGATCATCAGATAGCTGCGGGATTCCTGCAAGTAAGTCAAAAACTAAACAAATAGTCATCCATTAGCAAAAATTGCTTAATCATGCCTATTGACACTGAATGTAATGATATGAGAGGTTTTATGGTGAAAATGAGGCAAAAGTGAAGGAAAGATAAGGAAAAGTGGAGGAAAATGGTAGACAAATAGGTGTAGAATAGAGGTTCTACAGCCATCATCGTTGGTCGGCCTTTGTCCAAGTCACAATTCGGCCCGTGGGTGTGTGCCAACGCTCCCCATGCCATATAAACCTTCGCTCGTCTTGCCTTATGCACATTCTTACATTGTGACTTCGCATACTTGGCCGTAGAGCTTCACACCTCATGTTTTCCAACTCGCTCGTTCGCCAACCGAGTCGCACCTCGTGTGGCGGTCGTGCCTCAGACCGCAGGTCCTTACATTCTCCCCCACTTGAAATCATTGTCGTCCTCGACAATATCTCATCCCGACAACCATCTGTCACCTAGATCACCATACCAAGGTATACACCCCATCGGTATGTCATATCTCGGAAATCATCTCAATCCATGATCATCAACCATCTCATCGCAATCTCCACATGTTGCTCCCCATTGTGGAAGGCTGGCCCCTCCATCTCAAGCTACATGCTTCCTGCAACATATCGTGTCGTCCTCGTGTGAACTGCTGCCATGATACTCCAACACAATGCTAACACATCTCTGTACATGCCGACCCCCATGTTTGAACTAGTAGGGTGATCAGTCCAACTGTCACACTCAAACCATGAGAATGCACATCCTCATGCCACCATCAGTCGTTTCTCAGAACATCTTGTCACATCCTCAACTCGATCAAGAATCCATCTCCATATAAGTAAGCCATGCTCAGGTCCATGAAGTAATCTCCATCTCATCTGCAACATGTTGTCCATGATGTTTGGTGTCAATGTACTGCATGAAATCAGCCGCATCTTTCCCTACATCATCATCCATCTGCAAAAATCCATCTCCTCAAAGTGAAGAGATCCTCTCCTCAAACTCCAACTCTTGATGTGCCACATCCAGGTCCATGAAGCAGCCTCCATCATCTCTGTTATGTGCCATCCCTCAAGTCTGCCATAGGACAAGTATACACCTATCTCATCTATCCATGTGCTACCCATGATCATAGATTAATCAACTCCCATGTGTCAAAAGTGGTCAAGTCTCGGCTCAACCCATGCCCAAGTGTTGCCACCAAAGCATCATCATTGTTGTAACTCCATCACTCCAAAGTGTCTCATATCGATCCTCCTCATCAAATCACAACCTCATGTCATCATGAGCTCCATGAGTCATCTCCAATCAACATCTCAGTAAGCATACAAGTCTCGGCCCAAAGGTATTTGCAGGATGCTTTAGCACTCCATGTAGTAGGAATGCTCCATAGTCTGCTCACAACTCCATCCAAGTCCATGGCCTTGTTGTAGAAGAGTGCACAACCTCTCCATTGGCTCATAAGTAAAACATCTCCATGTCACACCAGCAAATCCACCTGCAAAACATCCCTGCCTTGGCACTCCTCATTGGATGCCCATAAGTGACACCTCTATAAGTGCTCCTACATAAAGTCCCTGCATAAGGTTGCCATGCTCCATGTCTCCAGCTTGATGTCCGTGACTAAGTTGCCCATGTTGTCCAACCAGGTAGACCCATCACAACAATCGGTCATCCTCATCCAAGTCTGCAATCTTCGGTCTAGTGAACTCAGTCACCCAACCATATCATCATCACATGAGTCTCTCCATCATAGCTCCCCCACTAAAGGTTCCACCAAGACTTGCTCTTGGTCTCGACCATGAGAAGTCCACCCAAGTATCACCATACTCAAGTGTGTGCCCTCCTCCAATCTGTCCATGAGTCATGCCGGGCACTTAGCCAATTCTCCATGTGGCTAAAGCATGACCCAATCCTCCGCAACGATCATCATGTTCCTCCCTTGTCATGGGCCCTTGTACCTTCTATCATAAGGTCACAAACAACCCCAACAAGTCCTGCAACAGTCAACAATCCTTGCTTCTCCATACAAGGTCTCATCATAGACATCCATGGTAAGATGCTCCCTTGCATCGACAAACTAGTGTTGCTCTTCCCTACATACAATTCATCTACCAAATGCTCAAGTGAAACACAAGTATCAATAATACTTACTTCATCATCATGAGGTTCCTCCATGTGAGTATCCTCATCCACCCATGTCTGCAAACTGCACGATCCTCGTCCAACTAGATCAACCTCAAGTTCATCCTCCATCGTTGTCACATCTGCAACATCCTCAAGCATCACGACTTCCTCTTTCTTGTCAGCACAATCTGCAACTTCATCCTGCTCCATTGTCCAACCAAGTTGAAGAAGTTCGTCTTCAACATTTTTTGTCCAAAACTTCAAGTTCCTTTCGAATCCGGGGATTCTCTTCTTTCATCCGCTTCAACCTATATAAGGTAAGCAAGAGCTTCCCTTCGCATTCTTCCAAACTTGCCATGCCTTGTTGTTCAACTTGGCCCAAGCACTAAGATTCACCTATGCTAAACTTTTTTCACCATTCACCAGCTTCACCAAGTTCCCTCTGATCATGAACCAGCCCTTGTTCCACTTGTATGTGAAACTAGATTCCTTCACCTGTAAGTACCTGCTTCCAATGTCATCCACTGTCAAGCTTCTTCAACCTTGAATCAACTTCAATACCATCTACACTTCGTCACGAGCAACCCTGCTCTGATACCAACTCCTCCACACCCCCATGCCTACGGTAGTCTTTCAACCATACTTGGCAAGGTGAGGCACCACCGAAAACTTTCTTTTCACCAATACTTATGTTCATGGACTACGCCTAACCATTAGTCTACTTATTTTGTTTTTCGCAACCAAGTATTATTATGTTTCCTATATACCAATATACACCTATACACATTCATTATCATCAGCAATTATACATGAAGAACACAATTGCACAGTATAAAGGGAGGGGCAACTCCCTAAACAATGAGTCTGCCCGAATATAATATATTATTCAACTTTACAATGTTTACAAAGCTTTACAAGTATACTTGGGAAACACCAAGTTTCATACTTAGCCAATTTTACATCAAGGCAACACCTTCGTGTGCCAACCAAAGTTCCTTTCTCGAGCTGCGCGGGCGTGCCCTCACACGAGCTGCTAACCGACTCCTCAACCGAACTTTGTTTTGACGGGCGGACGACCTACCCGAGTCACCCTTCACACCTTCGCACAGTGGGCAGGCGACCTGACCCGAGTCCCCGTTCACCACCACCGGATTTGGTCTTGCACGACGAGCGGGAGACTCACCCGAGTCTCCACCCACGCCTTCACCCGAACGACGGGCACCTTCAACTGCGCCCTCAACCGAACGGTGGGCGACCTCCTACCCGCGCCTTCACCTGATACAACTTCGTGCGATGTTCACCGTGCCGCCTTGCCCAAGGTTGGGCTGATAGAGCTATGCCTCCTTCTTGCTACGGCTTCACCTCCTACTTCGCACTTCCGTGTATGCGAGATGGGAGCGTTCGAATGAATGATCTCCAAGCTTCAAACTTTGCTTTACTTATATCGTTCGTTGGGCAAGTCGTGCTACCCAAGCCGACTTGCGAAACGCTCTTACAACTTCGCAAACTTACCATCATCGTTGGTCGGCCTTTTTCCAAGTCACGATTCGGCCCGTGGGTGTCTGCCAACGCTCACCGCCCCATATAAACCTTCGCTCGTCCTTCCTTATGCACATTCTTACATTGTAACTTTGCATACTTGGTCATAGAGCTTTGCACCTCATGTTTCCCAACTCGCTCGTTCGCCAACTGAGTTGCACTTTGTGTGATGGTCGTGCCTCGGACCGTAGGTCCTTACATACTCCGCCACTTGAAATCATTATCGTCCTCGACAATATCTCATCCTGACAACCATCTGTCACCAAGATCACCATACCAAGGTATACACCCCATTAGTATATCATATTTTGGAAATCATCTCAATCATATTAAACACATATTAACCCTACAAACTTTAACTCAATAATGCAGATTAATCATCCCAGCGAAGCCATATGAGATTTGGTGGGGGCACCCTTGTCAAAATGCGGTCCAAGAGACCATCTTCACTTGTAGGAATTTGGAATATTCGTCGTGGTCATGTCACTTCTCAGAGCCGGTTTGCATGCTCATCATCATATCTATTAGTTTTAATAGTCTTAATCCCTCGCACTTCCGTTATTACCTGTTCAATCTCGAGAAAAGATGAAAATTTTAAAATTGTACACAGATTTTGAATACAAAAATTTATACATGTTTGAATGGTTTAGCACTTACAGAGGATGGCTGCAAAAGCCAAAAAGTGATCAAGGTTGTGTGTACCACGGACCAATCCTGGAGCTTTGGCCATATCTCTTCCCAAATCACGAAGGTGATTATGCATATGTATCACATTCTTACTGTCCAGTTCTACCAGACACCTGTCTTCTAAATTTTGAAAACCTTTCCAGTTGACCAGTTGCACCCGTCCCATATTCTGACCGCCATATCCCTCTTTTCACCTATGAAAATTCACGCAATGTCTAAGAATATCTTTCGTTCCTCAGCATCGACACTAAATTGAAGACTCTTCTTTATGTCATTGGGAAGTATCCGTCGAAGTTTGTCCAATTGATCCTCCCAATAAGATTCCTCCTTCCTTCTACAAAGAAGTGCCCCAAAACCTTTCAAAGATAAAGGAATCCCACATGCTTTTGAGAATTTATTTACAAAATATTCAAATTGTGAGGGTGGATAGGGCTACTTCAAGGCATGGGAGAAAAAGATCTCCCGGGAATCTTGTTCATTCAGCCCGGTGAGCTTATAAATGATGAGTTTACTTACACTTTGTTTTCTATTCCATTTTGCAGTTTCCTTCCCTTTATCATATTTATCTTTATGAGGACATTTGGTAGCATAATGACAGACTCTACCATAGGCAAAACATTTGAAAGGTAGTTTACCTCTCAATCTATCGGAACCCCGTTGAAGATTCTTGACAAAGCTCACTTCCTCTTCTTCTTCTGAAATATGTCCTGATTCATTGAGTTCTTCTTTTCCTTTGCTGAAGCTTTAAATGTGGCTTCTCTCATATTTTATGGACCTCCTTTTGTCATCTCAAAGGCAGTTAGGATTCCGTGAAGCTGTGTCATAGTAATAGTCTGTAGATCTTGCTTTTCTTCTATAGCATATACTTTTGATTCAAATTTAGCAGATAAGGATCTTAAAACTTTTTCAACTAAGGTAACTTCCTTTATCTCTTCACCTAGATTCTTCATGCAATTAACAATCTCATCTATACGTAAGAAGTAACTAGCTACGATTTCATCATTGTGCATCTTGAGAGTTTCATATTAAATTCTGAGAGTTTGCAGTTTAGCACAGTTTACCTGAGAGTCTCCTTCGTAGCTTAGAACAATTTTGTCCCATATTTCTTTGGTTGATTTGAGCTGCATAACTTTGACAAACTTTGATTGTGACAGACTTCCCAATAATGAATTGATAGCTTTGGCATTGGTTTCATATTGCTTTTTATCTGCTGCATCTGTAGGAATTGCTGATGGAAATGTATATCCTCCTTCCACGATTTCCCAAACATTTGTTCCAAGAGATTGAAGATAGGTTGTGGTTCTTACCTTCTAGTAAACAAAGTTGCTCCCATCAAAGATTGGCAGTCTGATGGATCTTCCTTCAAGTGATCAAGCTTCTTATGAAGGACCTTCTCTGATTCCAATTGTTGGAAATAACACTGAGAGGGGGGGTGAATCATTTTTATCAAACTAATAATTTTTCATTTCCATAATCAGATTCATATACGCTACTTCTGTTAATGGAACTCACGTGTATACGCAACTGTGTTTAGTGCAACTAGCGTATATCCAACAAACTTATGATTCAGTTAATTCATCATATATTGATATTTAATCGGTGCATCAAAATCATATAAACAATAACCAGGTGCAGTAAAAACATAACAGATCATCACACATAAGAAACACACATGAACACCAAGATATAAGGTGGAAACCCAATGTGGGTGAAAACCACTGCTGCAATCGTCTCTGTCTTCTTTTAATGATAAGAGAATTCTGTTTACAGTTTTTGTACTGGTGCAGACTTATACCAATATGTAGGCTTCTACCTGCTGAAGGTTACAACCTTCTCTCGTTCTCCAGCTTCTACTGGAAGGGAGCTACAACCCCCTAGCTCTTGTACTAGTTGATATGTTTACTAGTATGTAGGCGTCAGCCTACAGAAGGCTACAACCTTCTCTTTTCTTCCAGTGACCACGTTTCATAAATTTTCAGACTGGATCCATCAACAACATCATTCAATCATCAAATATTTCTGCATCAACCAATATCCTTTTGAACCAACCACAACCGAATCAATCAATTACTCCATCAATATGATCATTCAGAATGCTGTCACCAGAATACAGTAACCGAAACCCAAGCAATAACCTAGAACACTGCAACAGCAAACAGAAGCAACTAAAACATGTTTTATAAGGTATATGCTACTTCCATGTGTCGAACCTGCGTTGTTATAGACATTTTTGTGCCTCGCAGCATGGAGCATGAAATGTCAATAATTACAGGGATCCTCAGTCCCTAAACATGTTGTTCTTACCCCTAGAGGAACAAGGTCAGCAAACCACAGCACTCCCTATCAGTTCTCCACCTGAAAACACTCAAAAACAGGCTATTTTTGGATCATGTCAGCTGCTCCACTGAGAATCTGCGCTGAATGTCAACTGCTCCTCCTTGTACCTTCACTGAAAGTCAAAACCAATGAAGGCTACCTGCGCTGGGCGAGATTGGACATGTGGCACAGTGAGTCATTACCTTGGAAACTTCCAAAAATGACACTTGGATCAGGTATTTCGCCTTGTGATGAGTCAGAGGCTTTGTTTCTCCAAGTGGAAGCAAGGTTCACCAAGTGGACTCAAGAACTGAAGATCAACTAAAGATTAACTGAAGAGAGAGAGGACACAAGGCAGCTACACATCAGTTGCAAGCTGACTCATCCTTTCTCAATTCATCTATATATTGAGCTCTCTCCTATGAGCTCAGGAGGCTGGAATTTTGGGCAAAGCAAGGAAGTGCTGTTGGTTTACAGTTAGAGCTATTGGGTGATTGCTTTTATAGAGGGGAAGAGGAGATTTCTTGTTGCTGGGGAGGTGCTGCTGGATTGGAGCCATTTATGGTTGTAACCTTCTCAGAACCTTTTTCTTCTATCAATAAAGCTCTGATGTTTTCCTATATACTTGTATTGCAATGATGTATTGTTTTTATCTGTATATTTGATTCATTCTAATCCATGCATCAGTTATGAGTACATGTTTCTTGTAGTTTCCCTCTCTTGTTTTTGCAGGATCTTTGTGTAGCTGGGCCGGCAAAGGGAGCAAGGAGCTGGGAACAAGAGGCAACGAGAGAAGACAGGATCGACAAAAGCGAAAGACATCGGTTGGTCAATCTTTTCTTCTTTCTCTGTACTTTCATAAAGGAAAATATCAAAGCTTTACTTTCAGTTGTTGCTAAGGAACTATCACCCTTAGAGTAGGGATAGAGTCATTTCGAGTCGGATACTTTTCCCCACAACAAACTGGCGACTCCGCTGGGGAACGTATCCGTTTGATTGTGTTTGTAGTATCTTTGCTATTCATTTCCTGAACCAAAGAGTACCGAATCGAAAAGCTTTTGACTATATCAAAAGCGAAGTAGAGGGGCAGCTACTCTGGCTCATTTCTGAGCAAGTTCATGATTTGAAGAGCTGATCTACAAAGATCCTTTTGTGCTCTTTGTGATAGCTTTTCATCCTCTTGATCATCCCTTAGCTTGTACTTGACCTATAGCTTTTTATTTCAGCAAAAACAGTGAATTTTTGAGCTTTTTATGACCCGGAAATCCTTGTAAACGCAACTCTCGTGTCTCAGTGCAGGCTGTCCACAGGCAGTCTGCATTTCAGCGCAGGTACTCCCTTCGGGAACTGCGCTGAGAGTCAGTTTGACAGACCAGAGCCTGCGTTGAACCAGTTAGGCTATGTCTTCCTGAGGTTTCCCACTGAGTCTTGGCCCTGTTTTCACTGTTATTTTGCTGCTGATTGCTTGTCATTTGTACTTGCTGTAAACCAACTTTCCTTGACATTATTCCGCCTCAGTTGTGTGATGAAACTGTGATTTTTCTTTCAGTATTTCTTGTTTCAGTTACAGTTTCCCATTGTGAAAAACAAACCAGTATAGTTGTGGCCTCTTAGGTCCTGAACTGTAAAAGTGTCTTTGTGATCTTAAGAGCTAGTTTTATTACTGTTCATGGCTGTTTGAGTTAGTTTGTTTTTCATTTTATGGTTTGAATCTATACATTTCCAGTGTCTAAACAAGTCGATCTTAAGGTGTCTTTTGATTTTGGACAAGCTTGTTTACTTTCGCTTGGAATTAGATTCGAAGTTATACAACAGTTTCCTTTTTGTCTTACATCAACATTAAGGAAAAAGAAAAGAAATATTTGCATTGTGCATGTGCATTATTGACAGTTTGCATGTCGATTTAGGGAAAAAGTGCATTTAGTGCGTGTTCTATGATCTGTGTGAAAAGTTGATGTCTTTCTTTTCCCTCAGTAGATTAAGGTTTTCAAAGTTGAAAGATTGAAAAGTTTTGCTTCTCATCTTAGATTGCATTTAGGAAGTTGTATATATACATCTCGTGGTGATCCTTAAAGGCAAACTGCTAAGCAAGATCAACATTAAAATAAACCCAATTTACATAACAACGCTTTGTAACATAACGCAAACATCTAGAGGTCTAGGTAGAGACGTGTTCCGGCGTCGTTAAACGTAGTGGCTGTCGATCTCTACGAAGGTGGGTGATTCCTCCTGAGGGACGATAACACTAATATGGACTTGTGCTCCCGCGTACCGTCGCGTATATTGGGAGACCCCTATAGGCATTTATCCTTTATCCTTAGGAAGCCGTGTCGGCCGCCTTACTGATCGCGATGCAATGAACACAGCATTCACAAAGATCGACCACCCGTACCGTAAAACGTATTTTGTGGTTTCGCGAAAGGTTTGGCACACCCTCTGCCTAGATCTCCAGAGAAATTTCTTTTGGCCTTTTTCAAACTCTGTAACTGAAAAAGTCCAACCGAGCATTTGTCACTTCGGGCTCGTTAATACATCGAAGGCGACTAGAGTCATCTTTAGCTTTTTCTCGACTCTTAAAACATGAAAAAGCAAGTTTGTGTCTAAAAGCGTTGTTAATAAAAATTATTTTAAGCGGAACATAATCACCTATTATTCCCACGTTGATCTTCCAGTTGAAAAGTATGGAGCCCACCAACCAAGGAAACAACCTTGGAGGAAGTCCAAATCCCTTCTCCTCTTGGGGAGATGTTGGTGCACCTCATATGGCAACATTGTCACTTCCAGCATTGACAATTGGCCTACCTGTATGGCTCTTTTCAACTAATGTAGTCCAGATCGCCACTAATCCTGAGCAGTCGAATCAACAGTCAGACCAATCTAGAGTTACCCACCAGCCTTCCACTTCTTACAATTCTTCCTCTCATCCTTCATCTTCACGAGGTAGAGCCGGCAAAAGTCAGCCTCCCATGGAGAAGAAAGAAAAGAAGAAGAAAGAAAAGAAGCAGAAGGAGCCTATGGCGAAGGCGATTGGGGGAAAGCAAAAGATAGCTGACAAAAACCCACACACTACACCGACCGGGCCTAAATCGCCATGTGTCATTTGCAAAGGGACCCACTTCCATCGTGATTGTCCTTGTATTCCCCAGATACTAAGGGACTGGTCCCCAAGGTTTCACAATCCGGTAGCATCAACCTCTGGTAGTCATGTTGATTGCAGTCCGTCAACTAGCGAGAGTGAAGGACGAAGAGGGAGACCAAGATCACCCTGTATGTGGTGTGAAGGTGAGCATGCCATCCACCGATGTCCATTCTTAGATGAGGCAAAGAGAGTTTTGGAAGATCGCCCGGTTTCACCGTTGCGACTTCCTCCTGGATACCAAAAACTCGTGCCAAGTCCTTCGTTGGTTGAAAATACAGCTGGCCCGCTCAAGTGGTCAGCTGAAGCGTCAGTCACTGAAAATGAACCTACTGAATCCAGACCGAACGAGAGTCCAAAGGTCGATACGACAGTTGACCCGGTTCTACCTTCAGAAGTTTCATCTTCGAATGACACCGTCGCCAAAGAGTCATCTTCAAGCGACACCCTCACTGAAGAGAATAAGGATGACACCATCCAGGTTCTTTTCATCAGCACCGACTCTGATGAGCGTCAGGGCAATGCGCCCATTCCTTTATCGCAGGAAGGAACATCGTCAGGGTCATACCCGGCCGTATATTCGGTCGCACCACCAAGCAACCTGGTTGTATCCTTTGATTGGAATCAACTAGGCAGACCCCGGTTACCAGCTAGTATACCATTCAGAATCATTTTCCAGATCTATAGAATGATTATGGCTGGTATTATCATTGATGAAGGGGCGTCTGTGAGTATCCTTTCCTCTGTTGCTTGGAAAGCACTGGGCTCCCCGACGCTTTTACCTGAGCTAAGAAATCTCTCAGGTTTTGATAAAGGAACCAGTCGACCATTAGGAATCCTCCCCAATGTGCCTGTTACATTGAAAGGGAAGACCGTTAATCTGAACGTGATGGTCGTCCAAGGACCCTTGGATTATAACCTACCCCTTGGACATGACTATATTTATTGCATGGGAGCGATAGTCTCCTCACTCTTTAGAGTAATGTGTTTTCCACACGAAGGAAGGATGGTCAAGCTCGTAGACCAACTTTCATTTCTGGGATCTCGCATAGCAAATAGTCAAATACCAATCCTAAATGGTCTGTTCACTCAAGATTTGCCTCCACCCCCAGTCCTCCTTCCCGATGAGTGCGAGTGATTCGGAAAGAAAGACTGGAACCCAGGGGGCATGCACCCTGGTCTGCTTCGGGCAGAAGAAACCCTGGGTATAAGGTAGAATTTCCGCAGAAGAATATGACTAGTCCGTACCCCGTCCGTGGATGGAAGAGGGGTTGTTCTGGAATAGTATTCTTTTGTTAAAGTTATGTGTTTGGCGGCTAGTCATTCACCTTTGTCTAAAGAAGTGGGCAATGCCCAAGTAGGAATTCCCTTATTGCGACAAGCAGTAACCATCTTTGGGGAAAGCAAGCCTCACCCATTAAAACAAATGTTTTGAAGGATAAGTAGGGGCAGCCTCCAAAGAAAGAGATTCTATTGTTGTAATATAGGGTAACCATCTTTGAGTAACCTAATGATAGACATCGCCAAAGAAAGAGATTGATTTGCGGCAGCAAATAGAACCGTCTTTGGATAATAAGAAAGAGGCAAGCCTCCTTCAATAACACCAATGTTTTGTCTTTGAGAAGTGTTCTTCTCTTGTCACAAACAACTGTTCGTTAAAAGTTGGGCCGACGGGAAGACTGAGTACCGCGTAAGACCCCTTAAAATAACGAGAAGACTAGTATCGCTAACATTAGATTGACAAGATGACAAGTAGCTGTGAACACCCAAAGAAAAGCAGAGGTAGGGGAGAGGAGGGGCAGCCTCGAAATTCTATCCTATACCTGGGGGCATGCAAACCTTTTGGAATGTGAGCGAGGGACGACTATTTATTTTTTAAATTTTTAGGTCCTCCCTTTAAACCTGTAGGTCTAACCCTTTAAACTCGTAGGATTAGCCGATTCCGACCTTGCATGAAGAAAGTCTGTGGGGCAAAAGAAAAAACTTGCCAAATTTGGAGCATAGCTTCGTGAGATAAAGCTCCTTAAAAAATAGCTATCTCACAGGAGGCATTCTTATTTTATGACTGGTATATCGAGCAGTTTTAGCATATGGTTCATGCTCGTTAAAAAATAAACGCAAGATCCGAGCAGTTTTAGCACATAGTTCATGCTCGTTAAAAAATAAACATAAGTTTGAGCAGTGTTTTGGCGCATTCAAGCTCATTAAAAAATGAACCCATCCCGGTAAATAACCTTTTGAGATCGTAAATTCATCAGCCATAAAAGCCTTGGTCGTGTTTGTGCACCGTCACCTCCACTTTTCATTTGGCCGATCATTCACTTCCATATGTTTGTTTACCCCTTTTTGAGGAACAACTGCGAAGAGTGATTTCACTTAGCCATCCTTGTGACACTGCCGTGATTGGAAAATTCCAACCTGTACCTGGAATCTGCTGCTATCCCTGTTTATCACTCGTTCCTCAAAAGGCGAGTCTTCTTTGAGCTCTTTTCTCCTGACTCGTAAAATATGAAAAGTTTGCCGAGTTTTGGCCTTCCAGCTCGTTAAACGACCGGAAGAGCTATCCCTCCTCTAGATTTTAATCTTTTTTGGACCTGAGGGATTATTACACAAAAAGATCGAGCGCTTGTCTTGTTCGGCTCGTTAAAAGTACCGAACACCCATCCCTTCTGTATTGTATTATACTTTTTCGGACTTAAGAGATTAGATGACTTAAAAGGAATTATGGAGTTAACTTTCTGTACCTTTTCAGACTCTCTAAAAATGAAAAGGACCGAGTTTTCCTTGTCGTTAGACTCGTTAAAATGATTAAATAGCGACAAAATTGTCTTTAGACGAGAACGAGTTTCCCTATCGCTAAGCTCATTAAATCGTAGCGATGGGCTTGCCCGAAGGGCAGGTTATAGAACAAGCATATGTTATCCTCCTCAAGCTTGACAGAAATAAAGAGGTACTGGTCAAAAATGACTGGGGAAAAATTGGGAGAACATCAAAGCTTAATGGTAGCAAGTCGCTCTTGAACATGACACTTTTCTTCCGTACCACATCGGGTTGGGTTGTTTCATTCACCGGTCTCATCACCATGGTCTTCGCCAAACCATCCACATTTTGGGGTAATGCTACCGATCCATCGCATCAGTGTCGTTACATGTTCAAGAGAGGTCATTCTGAAAGTGTCAACCGTGTCCCATCCACTGCCATACATTATCCTTCATCCATTCATGATCGCCACCCTGAATCATATGTCACAGTTTGTTTTCACCTCCATTAAAATCATTAGCTCCGTTCCGTGTCATTGATGTGGGATTCATTAAGGCCCTCCTTTGACGGATCGCTTCTTGTCGACTTCAGCTCATTACCCAAGAAATTGATCTAGGAACAACCCCATCAGTACTTTGAAACTTGCATGCCTCAATGGCAAGTTTCTCACTTCCGGCGACAGGTATACATCAATGACCTTCGACCAGAAGATTTTGCGTGGCGTTCGATGCCAAGTCCTTTATTCACGCCACGTGAATTGTACTAGAGTACCTTGAGGGTCATTATCATTATCGGTGATTCCTCTCGCGCTTGTTAACGGTTTTCATCATTGACCGGTAATCAAGCGATGTCTTTCCATGTTCGACTTCAGCGAAACTCTCACATGGATCGACTTGTACTTAGAGTGAAGATCGAACGAGTTTTGAAGACCCCGGATCTAGTTTCATCCATCCGGGCTGCGATATATATTCAGGAAATATAAAAGCATTTGTCATGTACATCATTGCAGCAGATGATCATCCTATTCAAAGGATGATAATTTCAGCAAAGAATTATCAGTCTGCCATCAGACGATTGTCTGTTCTATGTACCAAAATGTATTTATAAAGCTGAGCATGGGAATGCCCGCCTCAGCTAGATCATGAAAGCAGAATGAAAAATAATGTATTGTATTGTATTGTATTACAGGGCACCTCTCAGCACTTGAATGAACTTCGGACCCTCTGGATAAAGCATTTCACCCGATAAACGACCTCATACTTTAGGGGGCAACTGTTATAGACATTTTTGTGCCTCGCAGCATGGAGCATGAAATGTCAATAATTACAGGGATCCTCAGTCCCTAAACATGTTGTTCTTACCCCTAGAGGAACAAGGTCAGCAAACCACAGCACTCCCTATCAGTTCTCCACCTGAAAACACTCAAAAACAGGCTATTTTTGGATCATGTCAGCTGCTCCACTGAGCATCTGCGCTGAATGTCAACTGCTCCTCCTTGTACCTGCGCTGAAAGTCAAAACCAATGAAGGCTACCTGCGCTGGGCGAGATTGGACATGTGGCACAGTGAGTCATTACCTTGGAAACTTCCAAAAATGACACTTGGATCAGGTATTTCGCCTTGTGATGAGTCAGAGGCTTTGTTTCTCCAAGTGGAAGCAAGGTTCACCAAGTGGACTCAAGAACTGAAGATCAACTAAATATTAACTGAAGAGAGAGAGGACACAAGGCAGCTACACATCAGTTGCAAGCTGACTCATCCTTTCTCAATTCATCTATATATTGAGCTCTCTCCTATGAGCTCAGGAGGCTGGAATTTTGGGCAAAGCAAGGAAGTGCTGTTGGTTTACAGTTAGAGCTATTGGGTGATTGCTTTTATAGAGGGGAAGAGGAGATTTCTTGTTGCTGGGGAGGCCCTGCTGGATTGGAGCCATTTATGGTTGTAACCTTCTCAGAACCTTTTTCTTCTATCAATAAAGCTCTGATGTTTTCCTATATACTTGTATTGCAATGATGTATTGTTTTTATCTGTATATTTGATTCATTCTAATCCATGCATCAGTTATGAGTACATGTTTCTTGTAGTTTCCCTCTCTTGTTTTTGCAGGATCTTTGTGTAGCTGGGCCGGCAAAGGGAGCAAGGAGCTGGGAACAAGAGGCAATGAGAGAAGACATGATCGACAAAAGCGAAAGACATCGGTTGGTCAATCTTTTCTTCTTTCTCTGTACTTTCATAAAGGAAAATATCAAAGCTTTACTTTCAGTTGTTGCTAAGGAACTATCACCCTTAGAGTAGGGATAGAGTCATTTCGAGTCGGATACTTTTCCCCACAACATGCGTGTATACGCGCTTTCCTCAAAGCAAACCAACGTACAGATCTGAAAATCAAATTTATGATGTATGCGCTGTTTTGATATGTTGAACCAATGTGTATACGCCTCTTTTCTAAAGTGAACCTGCGTAAAGATTTGTAAAAGATGATTTAAACATAACAACTATTCCAGACTTCAATCATACCTAGATCATCATATTTACATACTACAACATGTGCCAGTTTTTCAAATACATGATCAAACCACATAAAGATAATTCACTTCAAGCCTTAAGATCCTGAAACATCATTAGATCTTATCCTTCATCAAGCACTAAGGTTCTTCCTTGGTTCAGATCAAGCACGACACCATAAGCCAAGAGGAGAACTTTAAAGAGAGAAGATATATTCTGAAAAGGATATAGTAAATTTAAATAGGTAACCAGGGTGAGCTCTTGGAAAACGAAGAACTTAATAAAAAAATAAAAGCCTACCTACATGTGGAAGCATGAAAAATCTAAGAAGGATGGAGACTCTACATCTAATATTCTAATCAAGCCCCTAGATGATAACGCCTTGAATGAATACCTTAATGAATAAGTGAAATTGGAATTTAGAAACTAAACCCTTTACGCAGCAAAGAACCCTTATTATTTTGCACACATAAAATAAAACAGAAAGAGTTATGCACAAATTAAACAATGACATTTAGCCATGAAGTTATAACACAAATGTGGTAAATAAAATTTAAATAGAGCATACCCTTGTCACAAATTTTGACTTGTTGTAAAGGAACATGTTCCACTTGATAAAGCATGAATTCAATAGTTCTTAAAGAACAGATGGTGAAAAATAACATCAAAAAGATGGAAAGAACATACCACTTGGTAAGAAATATCGTTGAAACCTTGAAACCTTAGCCACAGAGTTGTATGACCGGAAGGGGACTCTGGTGAAATGAATGTGACATAGTAAAAACTCAACAAAGTCATTATCATCACCATAAAAACCCTAATGCAATTTTTTTTGCTGAGTTAAAAAATAATTTTAACCATTGATGTGTTAGGTTGACACACCATACATGGCTTCAAGGATAAGCTCCACTTGTAGGAGTAGAACTATCCATAGGCCTCACATTTACCATATGGAATTTGATATAAACATTACATAAGTCATATTTACCATATGGAATTCGATATAAACATTACATAAGTGTAATAAATTAATACCACTTTCACAAATAACGAGAGGAACAACTCCCTTTATAGGGCCAAAATCACATTAAAACAATACAATAGATTGTGGCAACATTTCAAATGAAATCATGACGTTTATAATGTGAAAACTATTAAACCATTGAGAATAACATAGTGTAAAGGTATAACATGAGTTTACAATCATATCTAATGATTAGTATCACATGCTTTCAATACCAATTATGAAATGGACCAAGGTCCATATTTTATATAAAGACATACAACACGTCTATCATAATATTAAACCACATGCATTGTTCAATTAATGCCTCAAAATATTATAACGTTTGGAGTTTTTACAAGATTCAAGGATAGGGTGGAACAACATAAAATTATGGTGATAACATATATGTGTATATGTTTCATAGTTGAATATTGAGAAATTGAAGATGGTATATATATGAGTAAGTTAAGAACAAAAATAATAGTACTTTAACCTTTATAAATTAGAGTTTGGAAAAAAGGTTGGAAAAAAGGAAAAAGGCTCGGAAAAAGGCTGGCCCCATAAAATTAGAAAACAAATATTTTTTAATGTTTTGAATAAATTAGAATATAAGTGACATAAAGTGCTATAAAGAATATAGGAAAAATAACTTTATGGTGTCACTGGAGAATATATGTGTTGAATTCTATAACATCAATATACATAGGTAAATGAAAATGTACCCCTTTTATTTAAAATAAATAAATTAGGTGTTAGGAGGTCTTTACTTATGTTTTAATGAAATAATGGGTGAATGATAGTAAATAATACTGATATTTTTTATGCTAATTTCCTGTGCTAAATGGCATATGAATTCCTGATTGTTATGTGCTAGTATATGGTGTAAATGGTCTGAGTTTGAAAGGGTGGTTAAATCCCTCTTTGAATATAAATAACCATTAGAATCTTCCATGAATATATTGATACTAGGCCTTGGTATCATGTGTATGAGCTCTAGAAGGATGACCAATGTTGATCTACAAACATGTTAATTTTAATTTATATGTACATGTCAACACGGTTGAAAGCTCGAAAAAAAATAACGCTATGTTCATATACATGCATAGGGATGTATATGAATATATATTGCGAGGTTGAAATCCTAGAGAGTTGAAGGATGGGGTTTAAGCCCATAACCCATATGGTCACACACTATAGTTAAGCGCTAAGGGCAGAGGCCCAATTCTAATTTTATACACACACATACATAATTGCATAGGGATATAACTCTTTAGTTATGGAGGAAAAGGGCTTAACCCTCGTTAAGCCATATGACCTCACGCTATGACTAGGGTTGAGGAGTAGAGGCGTGAGAACCAAGAGTGGGCCCTAAAATGAATCAATGGTAGATGGTTCTTACTTACTGAAAATGAAGATCTAATAGAGGAAAAATCCCCATCAGGCCAACAAGGGGAGAGGGGAGTGCACGTTTCAATCACAACAGTTGGAATCATGGAGAACATCATGGCCATTGATGGGATACTATATAACCTGGAGTAGGAATAATGATAACAAACTCCCCCTATTAGGTCAACAATGGGAGGGGGTCTGCTTTTTTATCACAACTATTAAATTCTGTAGGTGCATAGGACTATTGGATTACTTCGAAATAATTAAAATAGGGAATTTCTAAATTGTGTGGGGTTAGAGCCAATGATGGGGTCCACAACCAACATGGTAATGATGTGGACCAGAGGTTGATGTGATGCCATGATGGTGTGACACATGGCACCCATTTTTAACCATTTGAAATGGCCAACTAGGCCGAAAATGAGTGCAACAGGGCACACTTGGAGGAGGCTACAAGGCGGGTGCGACATCACCTAACTTGAAGTCACAGGCACAGTTATGGGAGGGGTCCCACAATTAAATATTCATAGTTGATTCCTCCATTGGACACAAAACGTTGATCGACCATTGGGGTGGTGTGTGTGTGTATATATAGTCCCCGGGGTTGGATAGGGCCATAGCCCATATGGTTAAGCACTAAGGGAAGAGGCCCAACTCTAATTTTATACACACAGACTCACACACATACATAATTGTACAGGGCTAGAATTCTATAGCTCTGGAAGAAAAAGGATTAATGCTCGTTAAGCCATATGACCTAGCGTTATGACCAGGGCTGAGGAGTGAGGGCATGAGAACCAGGAGTTTGCCCTAAAATGAATCAATGGTAGAGGGTTCTCGCTTATTCGGAAATGAAGATCCAATAGAGGAAAACCTATGGCAAGGTTAGCAAGGGGGGGAGTGCACATTTCAATCACAACTGTTGGAATCACAAAGAGAACAAGGGCCATTGATGGGCTACCATGAAACCTAGATCAGGAACTATGATAACAGATCCCACCCTTCCAGGTCAACAATGGGAGGGGGGTCCATGTTTTGATCACAACTATTGAATTCCCCTAGTACGTAGGATTATTGGGTTACTCCGAACTAATCACAACAGGAAATTCCTAAATTGTATGGGGTTAGAGCCAAAGGTGGAGCCGATAACCAACATGGTAATGATGTGGATCAGAGGGTGAAGTGGTGCCACGATGGTGTGACACATGGCACCAAAATTTGAACATTTGAAATGCCCAACTAGGCAAAAAAATGAGTGCAACAGGGCACTCTTGGAGGAGGCCACATGGTGGGTGTGACATCACCTAGGCTGATGTCACGGAAATGGTTATGGGAGGGGTCCCACAATTAAATATTGACAGTTGATTTTGTCATTGAATGAGGACCGTCGATCAATCATTAGGGTGATGTGTGTGTGTGTGGGGTCGGACAAGGTCATAGCCCATGTGTTCAAGCCCTATAGTTAAGCACTAACAACAGAGGCCCAACTCTAATTTTATATATATAGACACACACACACATGCATAATTGCACAAGGCTAAAACTATATAGCTCTGTAAGAAAAGGACTTAACCCTCGATAAGTCATATGACCTCACTCTATGACTAAGTTCGAGGAGCGAAGGCGTGAACACTGGGAGTGGGCCCTAAAATAAATTAATGGTGGAGAGTTCTTTCTTATTGTATAATGTAGATCCAATAGAGGAAAATCCCTCACCAAGCCAGTAAGGGGAGGGGGGAGTGTATGTTTCAATCACAACTGTTGGAATCGTAGAGAGCACTGGGCCCATTAATGGGATACCATGGACCCTGGACCCTAGACCAAGAACTGTGATAATGAACCCCCCCCTTCCAGGTCAATAATGGGAGGGGGGTTCGTGTTTTGATCACAATTGTTAAATTCCACAGGTGCATAGGATCGTTGGATTACTCCGAATTAATTATAATAGGGAATTTCTAAATTGTGTGGGGTTAGAGCCAATGATGGGGCCCACAACCATCATGGTAATGATGTGGACTAGAGGATGACACAATGCCATGATGCTATGACACAGGGCACCCAAATATGACCATTTGAAATGACCAACTAAGTAAAAAATGAGTACCACAGGGCAATCTTAGATGAGGTCACATGGCGGGTGTGGCATCATCTATGTTGACATCACGAGCATGGTTATGGGAGACATCCCACAATTAAATCTCAGCAGTTCATTCCTCTGTTGGATGAGGATTGTCGAACAAAGGAATGAACTACCAAGATTTAATTGTGGGACATCTCCCATAACCATGCTCGTGATGTCAGCATAGGTGACGTCACAGCCGCCATGTGGCCTCCTCCAAGAGTGCCCTGTGGTACTCATTTTTGGCTTAGTTAGCCATTTCAAATGGTGATTATCTAGTTATGATTTGTTAATCACTATGGTTAAGTGCTACAGGCGGAGGTCCAATTCTAATTTTATATATGTAAACACACACACACACACACACACATATACATAATTGCATGGGGTTGGAATTCTATAGCTCTGGAGGAAAAGGGCTTAACCCTTGTTAAGCCATATGACCTTGCGCTATGACCAGGGTCGAGGAGTGGAGGCGTGAGAACTAGAAGTGGACCCGAAAATGAATAATTGGTGGAGGGTTCTCGCTTATTAGACAATGAAGATCTAATGGAGGAAAAACCCCCACTAGGTGAGCAAGGGGAGGGGGGAGAGCATGTTTCAATCAGAACTGTCGGAATCACAAAGAGCAATGGGGCCATTGATGGGCTACCATGGAACTTGGAGCAAGAATCATGATAATGGAACCACTTGCAAGGTCAAGAATGGGAGGGGTGTCTATGTTTTGATCACAACTGTTGAATACCCCAAGTACATAGGACCGTTGGATTACTATGAGTTAATTATAATAGAGAATTTGTAAATTGTGTGGGGTTAGAGCTAATGGTGGGGCCCACATAAAGCATGGTAATAATGTGGATCAAAGGGTGACATGGTGCCATGATGGTGTGACACATGGCACTCGAATTTGACCATTTGAAATGACCAACTAGGCCAAAAATAAGTGCCATAGGGCACTCTTGGAGGAGGCCACATGGCGGATGTGACATCACTTAGGCTGGCATCACTAGCATGGTTATGGGAGGAATCCCACAATTAAACCTTGGCTATTGATTTCTCTATTGGACAAGGACCATCGATCGACCATTGGGGCAGTGTACACACACACACACACACACACATATAGTCCTCAGGGATGTACAAGGTCACTTGGGATAGGTAGGTGCCATTGGGTGGTGATGTGGCTATGCCAGGTGTAGACGAGTAGGATGGTGAGCTAGCCAGTGGCCACGTGGCAGTTCAAGATGACATGGTACTGTTTAATATCCCAATCTTCAATTAGCCACAACTTTCAATCTAGAGGTTTGATTAGGGAAAATTTTATATCATTGGAAAGGTCTTGATGAGACAAACACAATGGAGCTATTGGTTTTGCATTTTGAAAAGTTTTTAAAATATCAAATTTTTAGACCCCATCTACATAACAATACCTTGGAGGTTGGGTCATCATAGTAACATACCTCCTTTCACCTTTCATGAGGTCTATGAGTGCTAAGGGGGTGTGTTACAAGATTAATGAAAGGGTGGAGTGAAAAAATTGATAAAGCTTTGAATAGTTCTTGTTCCTATCTTCTTAAGAGTGGTGAAGAGCTATTTCCTCCTCCTTGTCCTCAATTCACTCAAGTATCCCTTCCCTCCCTTATTTTCTGTACATAATCTCAACTAGCACTTATATATCTTGCTCCTTTGTACCTTCCTATTATTCTATGCTTTGTTCCATTCCATTTCTAGTCCACCTTTATTTTGGCTGGTGCTCTTTCCTTTAATGTACCCCCTCCTTAAAATTCCAATTCACAGGAAAAAGTGTAGTTCGATTGAGAGTCACTTCTTATTGGCCAAGAAAAGGTCTATTAGGTATTCTGATAGCTATAGGTGGTCATATCAATATTCATAGAATACTTACAATCTAGATTATGCTTTGATTACTCTACCTAGCATCACAAAGAGGCACACATTAAGGCGTTTGCTGCTAATGAATGCTTGGTGTCAGGACATTTTATATTTTTAAGTAGTTTTAGAAGAAAGAAAGAATGCTATGAAGTTAATGTAATTCACTATAATATCCTGTTTAGAATATGAAGTTAGTGTAATTCACTATAATATCATGTTTATAATTCTAGGAAGAGCATATAAATGGGACACACTGAAAAAGTTTTCGCTGGAGTCTCTAATAATTGTATTAAGTATAATTTTTTTTGAATATATAAATTTATATTTTAAAGAAGTTTTTATAAATTTTAAGAGTTTATTGATGAATTTCAAATTTGAAGTTAGTTTCAATTGGATTTTTTTTGGGAGGGGGGCCGAAGGGGCGAGGGGATTGTCCATTTCTTCTCTACCAAATCATTTGTAGTAAAACTAGCATAGATCCATCTTAACTCCAAATGTATCAAGGGCCGAGAGCGATCAAATCGCTTGAAGTGCAAATCCCTTTTAGAGTGAAAAGATAATTCATCTGTCTTGACGCTTGGTAGATCTAGAGTTAAGATGGATCTACGCTGATTTTAACATTCACGTCATTGTTATCAACACCTCTCACATTCTTCATAACACTTTTAATAATCTTTTCTGATCCACTATGGTTTCTTTTGTCCATAATAATGAATGGTGAGTACACCTAAAATATTGAATAATTCTAAATTTACACAAAATAGAATTTCAAAATTGACATATAACATGATAACCAGATTTAACACAAATTCAAAGTCTTAAAATTATATAACCTTCGCTTAACCATAACCTCAAATAATACAAAAACATTGGAAAAACTTTGAAATAAACCATAAGAAACCATCCATCTTGACTCAATACTTAACTTTTAAAAGAAAAGACAAGCGACCAATTAATTTAGCCATTCATACATGTGAGAGACCATAAAATACCTAGAGTCAGTCACATTGTGCCAAAGCATTCCTATAAAGCAGAATGGATTCCCCTAATAGTGTGTGTCACTAGAAGTTCCATAATCACCAACGAATGGATTCCTTCGTAAAGACTTTCTGACTGGAAGTTGGTTGAACGCGTTCCAGTAATTGTCATTCTGTGAATTACTTGACTAGCTATGTTGAGCCATCTCTGCCATTAAATTTTTCATCTAATAATTTTTAAAATCAATTTTATTATTTATTATAAATTGGATAAAAAAATTAATGTAAATATTAAAAAAATTCTATTTAAAATTTTTAAGTAATGTTTTTTAATATTAATTCTAAAACTTTTACTATTAATTTTTTTATAAAAATGTATTATTTAAAATTTTTATTATTTCAAAATTTGATTATTAAAATTTATAAAATTATATTATTTTCCATTTTTATATAATTTGTATATTGATATAAAAAATATTTTAAAAAAATTATTGAATAAGTGTCAACCTATGATATTCATCAACCAATTCTACTGGTTTTATTAAATCCAAACTATTTTATGAGGACGATGCATTTAGTCAGGGAAACTCTTATTTCCAACTCTATAGAAAAGTTAATGGGCCGTGACATGAGCCCTCGATAGCCTGATATAACACGCTGTTATCTTTTTTTTCTCTAGTCATCACCGCGCGTGTTATATCTTGCTATCAAGAGCGCATGTCAGGGCGCATTAACTTTTCTATAGAGTTGGAAATAAGAGTTTCCGTTTGTCAGCCATACACAACACCTTTTCACGTGGTTAACACCACGTGGTCAGCCCCGCCAACCCACCCTGCGGCTCCAACTCCCTATTCTATATTTATTTGATTCTTTAAAATACTTATCTGGTTTATGGTATCGAGAGTCCTATTTTAATTTTAATATAAGGAAATGTGTAATAATTATTTTAATTTTAATTATTAAATAAAAGTAAAAAATATTCATTAAATAGAAAAGGGAAAAGTGTAATTTTATATATAACAAAAATATTTTATTTTTAATAATAAACAAAATATTAAATATTTTTAATATAAATAAAATATTTCAATATTTATATTAAATAATATGATTTGTATAAAGATAAGGTAATAAAAAATTAAATTAAAAAAATATAAATTTTATATTTTTATTCTAGTAAGAAGAATGTGTAATTTTTAAATTTTTAAAAAATATCTTTATGTCTATATTAAATAATAATAAAAAATATTTCACTCTCACTAAAAAAATATTTAAATATTGATATTAAGTAATATAATTTTATATAAAGATAAGGTAATTGAATAATGTATATTTTATGTGCTTTTTATAGAAAACACTCTTACAAATAATTATATTTTTAATTTGATGTAAAAGAGATATATAAATATATATTAATGTTGACCATAAATAAAATATTTTAATCTTTACTTCAAATAAAATAAAATTTATTCAATTTAAAGAAAAAATAATTAAATTTAAAAATTTTCAAATACTTCCTCATAAAAAGAAATCTGTAATTAATTTAATTATGTGTACAAAATTTATATATAATATTTACAAAATAATAAAAAACAATATAAACTCTAAATAAAATATTTTAATATACAATATAAACGATATATATATATATATATATAATTGAAACTGAGTAATTTTATGAATAAAAAACAAGGATTACACCTCCCGATGCCATTAACAGTATTGACGTTATTGTAATCCCACTTTCTAGTATTTTCATACCAAACATTCCATCAAAAGTCACCAAAGTCAAGATTTTGATCTTTATCGAGATCGTTGCCTATATGGTTGATAGGGCAGTGAGGTTATATTTCGGGATCCGAAGGACATGGGTGTGGTCAATTTTTTGACCGCCCATGTCCTTTGGATCTCAAAATATTCTAAAAATCTGCAATCAACTTAAAGATAACCTATATGGTTGATATAGCAGTGAGCTTAAGTCGATTGCAGATTTCTGGAATATTTCGGGATTCGAAAGACATAGGTGTGGTCAATTTTTTGACCGCCCATGTCCATTGGATCTCAAAATATTCTAAAAATCTACAATCAACTTAAAGATAACCTTTCATATGACATATGACACTGTGATAAACATATCAAAAAACTATCCTAAATTAATAATTTTATATATATACAAACATATACATTTTTTCACACTATTGTGTGTCACTTAATCGAGGTACAGACAGAAAGAGACAACATAAAAGAAATAATGAAACCCATTAGAAGCCACAACTACGCCAAGATGGGTTTTCTTTAAAAAAGAAACACTATATATTGGTTCAAACATTAAACACTATATATTGGTTCAAACATTAACTGTATGAGGCAACATTTATACGTGAGCATGTTAAGTATAAATTGCATTGCTCATGCGATGTGCCAAACAGATGAATAGTTATCAATTGAAGGAATACAGCAACCTGAAAAGAGTAGGTTCAAAACGGGTACCTTGGATATGGGATCAGATCTACTTTATTTTGCATGCGTTAATCGGATCTACAATATTTCAAGAATTTGCATTCAACTTAATCTCAGGGTTCCAAACAAACAAATCTTTATAGTGTCGCCCTCACCAAATCATACTGAGTTGCCAATGATAAGGCGCCCAAATCTTCCCAAGAACGACGTGACATGTCATAGACCCATACACGCTGTATCTCCACGTCCGCTTCGTCTGCTTCGCCGTCGAAGCGTGTGATCCACAAAAAAGCACCCCGACCGCCCAACAGATCATGACGTTTCCACAACGAATTAGAAGGTAGGGGTGGAATGAATTCGTCTGCTCTGAAAATTTTGAGGAGCTTATCCATTTTCCAAACCCTTAACTCCATCATCCCATTTGTGCTGCCGCCGCCTACCAGACACACCTCATATTCATGCTCTGCAATACACACGGGAGCGGACAACTCGTGGTTCACTGGGATTGGGTCCAACCACGCCTCTTCTTCCAAGTCAAACACCAGCACCATGTATGGAATGTACCAAGTTTGCACACAATCCATCACCCAACACAATAGACGCCCATTCACAATTTGAGCGTTACAATCTAAGGGTGGGCCAATTTTTAGGTTACTGCTAATTTCCCTTGACTCTGGTATTTTCTTCCACGTCAGCTCTTTGAAGTTGTAAACATAAGTGGTTCTTTCAGAATGATAATCGAACGGAATCGACTTCTGGCACAGGACGAGCTTGGGTACACCGTTTTTCTGATCGAACGCGATTCCCGCAATCTCCGAGAGACTTCCCCCGCTGCAGTCATTGTCCGGCGCCGTCACCATCCATCGATCTTTGTGAGAGAGAGGATTGAACACCAGAAATATCCTCTCAGTTGTTGAAGGCCGTAGGAACGTCTGGTAGCATAAGAACCCGTCGCCGTAAGCAGTCAACGTCCACAGATGGTCGATAACGCCAAACTGCCAGAACATGCGTCTGGTTTGGCGGCAGAAGGGCGTGTGAAATGGGCGGTTTTTCTCATACTGAATCACAAACTCTAAATCTGAGAGCAGAGATTTAAAATAGTCAGATGAAAATTGCAGTGTGAGCAAATCTTTGGGAGAAAGGCTTTTGAGCACCCTAAGTTGAACATCCCAATGAAGTTTAGCCCAAGTATTTTCCATGGTTTCTCTTGCTCCTACTCTTCTTCTGAATATATTTTACACCTTCCCTTGTGTCGCAGACTCAGAATTTATATGTGGCGTAACATGCTCGTTTTGTTTATTGTTTGTCTAATTTAGAATTCAAGACCTACTGTTCAGTATAGCTTCTAATTGTTCGCTTTTCTAAAAGTAGAAAGTTTTCATAGTTTTTACTAGGTCGTTTTGTTTTGTTTTTGTTGTGTTCGCTTTTCTAAAAGTAGAAAGTTTTTATATTTTTAACCAGTTCGTTTTGTTTTGTTTTTGTTGTGTTCGCTTTTCTAAAAGTAGAAAGTTTTTATAGGTTCGCTTTTAAGTAAAAAGTTTTTATATTTTTTTACTAGTTCGTTTGGTTTTGTCTTGTCCTGTCCTAATTTAGACCACTTCCACTTCTTATAGTTTTTGAAGTGTGCGTTTTTTTATTATTAATTTTATTTTTTATTTTTTTATCATATGGTGAATCTGTAAATGTCTAATCTAATCTAGGAGAGACCCAGGATCAAATCTCAATGCTGACACTATAACACCAAGAGCATAACCAATCACCTGCAAATCAGTTATGCTAAGTTTCTATGATTTTAGCAAGAGCAGACTCAACGGGAAAGGGGAATCCGCCCCTCTAGCTGCCACCACAGCAAGCTAGAACACAAGAGCGGTCTGTCATAACGAGACCGACTTTACCACTAGGCCGCCTCCACAACCTTTTATTAATTTTTTTATAATGTGAGTTTTCCCAAATTTATAACTCAAAACATAATTTAGCCACTTACTATAGCTTTTTTCGTGTCCACTTTTTTTTGAAGGGTGAGAACGTTTTTATATTTTTTTATTAAAACGATTGTGTTTTTATTTTACCAAATTAATAGGTTGAGTTGCATTATTTTAAAAGACATTTTTAATTTTTAATTTAATAAAAAACATTTATATGAAAAAACAAGATATTTTAATATTATAATAATTTATTTTTTTTTAATTAAATATAATCTCTTTATTTACTATTATTATATATATTGTGATAATTAAAATTATATTAATAATTTATTAAATTATTATTAAAATAATATATATATATATATATATATATATATATATATATATATAATTTTTTAAAATTTCAATTTAGGTTTAATATTTTTTTTCCAAGAGTGAAAATATAAATTAACTTCGAAAATGATATTAACCATTAAATAATTAAACGTTTATTTTTAAATAACATTAACCATTTTTATTTATAGCTTTACTTGCATTTGTGTATTAAAATATGTGTATTAAAGTGATTGTTCCCTCTCTATATATAAATATAAAATAACTTCCAATTCGTTTAGATTTTATACCCTCATTTTGAGATACGTCACTAACAATGGTTTCACCAGGCCCACTACAACTTTAAACCAGATGGCTCTATAAATGTTTTTAATTATTGATAAAATGATAAATTGGAATGTAGATGGCTCTATAAATGTTTTTAATTATTGATAAAATGATAAATTGGAATGTTTTAGGTTTATTAGCAAAGTAATTTATAATTTAAAATAAAATAAAAATAAATTTATCATTTATTTTAGAATTTATCTTTACATGATAAAATACAAATTTACTGTTTATTTTATTTAACATAAGTATCTTAAACTTCAATACAAATTTAATATTTATTTTATTTAACATAGTTATTTTAAACTTCAATATATTACTAAGTTTATTTTAAACTAAGTTTTATTAAAAAAAATTAATATATTTATGTTAATATTTAATTTATTTCTAGTGAAAAACAAGAAGTCTAAGTCTAACATTATGTCAATGTTTACAGGGATTTGTTTTAAATATTTAAATTCAGAGGTAATTTAGTTGTTTTTTAAATTTATTACCAAATTTTATTTTATATTAAATAAATGTATATTTAATTTATTACTTAATTTTTCTATATCAAGTTGGTAGGATTAATAAATTAAAAGATCAACACAATTTTGGTATGTCACTACTTTCCTATGTCTTAACATGTTACATTAACAGGGTACTAGAAATGATCATGGTTTCATAGCAAGTCTCCAATTTGTTACAATTTTTCTTGCAACTAATTTGGAAGCTATCAATTGAAGTGTAAATGACATGTGATCAAACAACTTCTATGCAAATAAGCCATTTCTTGGTTGAATCTCATGAGATTAACACATTTCATTAAATGGAGAATAAATGAACTGTTATTATAAAGGATGAGTTGTAGTTTTGTTGTTGTTTGATACAAACTTTGTTTGTGATACAAACCTCTCTACCACCACCATTGTTCTAGTTTACATAGAGATAGAAATATGTGCAACCCAATTGAATTCTAGAGCATGGGGCTATTATCATTGTAACATGTTAAAAATATAAAATGTGTCATTTACCATGTGGTTTTTGGCTGATTCGAGGATTATGTTTACATATTATAAATATAGTTAAATTACATCAACAAATTCCTTATGCATTTGTTGGTGTCGTTTCAAAAGATATTGTTAGTTAAATTACATCAACAAATTCCTTATGCATTTGTTGGTGTCGTTTCAAAAGATATTGTTATAAGCGAGAAATAATATGATGATATTATTTAAATCAATTGGCTATAATATTGCAAATAACTATTATTAATATTAGCTGCAGTAATATAGTATAATGTAACATTTAGTTTTTATCGCTAAATCTTTGACAAAAATAATTCCATAAAAAATTATGTAAACATAACATTTTTATGTATTTGAACATAACATTTTTATGTATTTGAATGCAAATTATAAATTCAGTATATCTAGGTGGTGTTTTAACTTAATGGAGTAAAAAAATCTCCATGATTTAGAGAGTTGTTATGGAAAGAAAAATGAATTTTTTTATGTAACCATAACATTTTTACGTATTTGAATGCAAAATATAAACTCAATATATCGATGTGTTTTAACTTAATGGAGTAAAAAAATCTCCATGATTTAGAGAGTTGTTAGGGAAAGAAAAATGAAAAGTATAACATAATGGGGGAGATACAAATAAATTTAAAATATATAATGATATTATATGAATTTTCCTCAAATTATTTAAAGAAAATGATATTTTTAAAATAAATAAAATAATTGATTATCAAATATAATTGTTCTTTCATATATATATATATATACATATATATACATATATATACATATATATACATATATATATATATATATATATATATATATATATATATATATATATATATATATCATACAAATTAATTAATTTACACCCATAAATAAATAAAATCTTATCTCTATTTTTATATTTCTAAATGTCATGAAATATCAAAGGTTAGGTTGTATGTCGATCGTAGAGGCCACTGCATGAGCCCATTTTTCAGTTGGCCCATTCATATCTTCAGAGCCCTTTCTAGTTTAGTAAGGCTTCTTTAGTTGAGATCTCCCCATACAAATTAATTAATTTACACCCATAAATAAATAAAATCTTATCTCTATTTTTATATTTTCAGATGTCACAAAATATCAAAGGTTAGGTTGTATGTTGATCGTAGAGGCCACTGCATGAGCCCCTTCTTCAGTTGGCCCATTCATATCTTCAGAGGCCTTTTTAGTTTAGTAAGGCTTCTTTAGTTGAGATCTCCGTGTGACATCAACTTGGGGACATTTGGTCCCATGTACTCCCTTCAATAACACTCATTGTATTAGCCATGACCTTTGCATTTCAAGCACATATGTATATGAGACTCTTTTATATCATTGTATTACTTTCTAGCCCATTGATGCATGCACATAATGTATCATGTACTATTTTTCTTGCACCCAAATTGTTGGACGCACTATTATTATCGTACTGAGTTATCTTAGTCGGTATGAGTATGCCTCCCTTGCCTCATTGAGGTCACGTACAAATAATAAAGGAGAATTTTCTTTGACCAATAGGTTTTGCTTCCTCTGGTTATATTTCTTCCCTATGCTGCAATGGTTCTCTCATTCTTTCTCCATTTGACTCCCCCTTTGGTTTCTGGTGAATGTGAATGTGCAATGTATTTTGGTCATACGATGTGCTCCTAACACTCGTACATTGGGGAACTATCTGTTATCACCTTTAAAGTGACCAACTAGCCATTTTCCACTAGGATGATCGAAATACACCATGTACTATGAGTTTTACGCATTAAACCCACTTTCACCTTCAGAAATAATTTAGAGAACCATTTTTCCTAAAAAGTTGTCTTTAGTACGACTTTTTGGACTTTCCAGTGCCGAAATTTGGCGGAACAATTTTGAAGTGAAATTTTGATTTGTGTTATTTAATCTGATTTTTTAACTGTATATATGGATTCAACACCTTGAAAAACCCATAGGGAACTTCGATTGTACAGGGATTACCCATCAAGCTTGTGATTTCAATAAATTCTTGCCACATTTTAGAGAAACTAGAATGGAAAAACCTAGCAGAAAGACTCCCAAAAAGTCGCACTAAAGACAACTCCAATTATTTTTTCTTAACCACTTGAAAATAACTGAGGAACCCAAATTATTTTTGCTTAACCACTTGAAAATAACTGAGGAACCCAAATTATTTTTGCTTAACCACTTGAAAATAATTGAGGAACGAATTTAATTAATTTCATGTTATTCTCATATTTAGCTATTTTTGTGAAAATAATTAACATATTTTCACCCATACAAAGGAATATTTATTTTATTTTATGTTTAGCATTGATGAGGCTGCATTATGTCCTTGTCCAAGAATAACACCCGAATAGGGCAGGGAATTGAACCAGTGATTTAACATCTAGGAGTGTCTTAAAAATGCACCCGATCGCCGTCTATCTAAGGCCTCATGGATATCCATAGGAATGACTAAATAAACCAATGTTTATTTATTATTCCTTAAACATTTAACCTTTATCCCTTGAAATAATTATTAATTATTTCTAACACATTTTGACCGCATTACCCATAAATAATTAAATAAAATATTTTGAATCAGTGATCGGAGAATCCACAGTATGAACATTTTTATACCAACGTTTCAAATCCCAAGTGGGATCCATCATCATTCTTCAACCCTGATGATGGATCCCACTTGGGATTTGAAACGTTAGTATAAAAATGTTCATACTGTGGATTCTCCAGTCACTGATTCAAAAGACACAAACCACAGATCTCTTAAATCCTAAATAAAATATTATTTATTTATTATTCCTCATTTCTTCGTGAAATAATTATTAAATGATTATTTAATAAATATTTCTAACTTGCTTTGACCATATCTTCTTAAAGTAATTAATAAGTCATTTTTATTTATTTATTACTTTAACAACTTTTCTTAATTAACCTAATTAATCATGATTTTTTTAGTCTCTTCAAAAAATAAAGGTTTTTCACCATTTCATCAATATTTTCCTATCCTAAATATACTGATAAATCTTGATTTGGTCTAATAATATTATATTATTTGATTAAATCTAGACCCATCCTAGCATTTTATTATAAATAGAGAAGTTTTCCTTCACTCTTTATATATGATCATTATCATCATCATTAATCTAATATTTTTACTTTCGAGCTCCCCTCCGTGAGTTCAACTTCCATTGCCAAGAGAGAGAAATAGCCAATTAAAGTGCAGGGATATCAAAAGAACCCTCTCGTGGATGAGGGCTTTAGAGACCCGTGTCTACATTCTTCTTCCTATGTGAATATTATTAATAAAAAAAGTTCCTTTCCATTGGGTGTTATATATGCAACTTTTCTATATAGATCTTTTGATCTTCATAGTTTCTTTTGCAAGTTTATAAGTGTTTTATGTAGATCTAAGGATTGAAGCTGAAGATTATACGGTTTTAACATCTTTTTCTACTCTTTTCTTCTTGTTAGGAGAATACATCACCAACCACATAAAATTATATTTTTTACTCTTCTGCTTAGAAATTTACATCGAACAATCCAAGTGGAAAAAGAATTTATAAAATAAAGCCATAACCTCCATGGCTTTCATAAGGTAATGGTAAGTGATAGAGATCCAAAGTTCATAGGAATTTTTTCTCATACTCAGTCACAAACTCTAAGTCTTAAAGTAGAGAACTAAAATAATTACATGAAAATTGCAGTCTGAGAAAATCCGCGAGGGAAAGCCTTTTGAGCACAATAAATTGAACATCTTGATGATGTTTAGCCCACATATGGTGTCAATATATATATATATATATATATATATATATATATATATATATATATATATATATATATATATATATATATATATATATATATATATATTATATGTTGAATTCTATAACATTTTTTTTTTTTTTTAATATATATATATATCTATATATATATATATATATATATATATATATATATATATTCTAAATTAGACTAATTCTATTAATGTAACAAAAGTAGTACAAGGAGGCATCGGCCTCTGCAGAGCAAGCCCCAAATTATGCCATGTTTAACAACAAAAGACTAGAAAGAGACTGTCCGCACTAGGGAAACTAGTCCAAAACTATAAGAGTTTGCTGCCCATTCAGGGGTAACAACCTGTAGTGCCAGAGTGGAATAGTTTTTTGAACAATCACCAAAATTAACAAAATTACATAAAAAAAACACCAGAATAGACCCATAGTATTGGGAGCCGAGAACCTAGAACCTAAAAAACATTGACCAGCTAGGTGTCGTTAGTAGGAGGAGGTTCTTCCACCATCAGACACTTGTGCGCCTCCATGTCATCTTCTGAATCTTGTTTGTCTCTCAGAGTTTCTTCCATGTTCTTGAAGCAGCCTAGATTGGTGCGTCCCTTCGCTGCTTCTGTGCGTGCCTTCATTGTTTCGCTGCTTCTGTGCATCCTTGAGCTGCTTCCAAGGGCTTTTCTCTTGCTGGTGGTGTTCCGCGCCTGAGTATTGTGAGCTGGGTCTTCAGAGTTTTGTGGATCCTCTCTAAATTCCACTAAGATAGTCGCTATTATGCAGGGACATTCCAACGTGTAGCGAAATTGAAATTGTGCAGAATGAATGGGCTGTAGAGATGATACAGAGGCAACATGAGGCTGGGGAGTAGCGTTAACAGGTTGAGGACCTCCAGTCTGAGCCCACCCCCGACCATTGTGAGTGGTTGGGTAGCGTCCAGAGAAATGAGTCGTCGAAGGGGAGGATGAGTCAGAGGGGGACGAGTTAGAGAGGGACAAGGAGGGGGGCGATCTTCCTCTGCTACTGCCCCTCCTACAACGCATTCGATGATGCAGACGAGGCATGCTCACCTGGGCAAAATTGAGCGAACGAGGACGAGAAGGAGCAGTGCCAAAGAATGAGTGGTCAATGGGAACAGAAGGACCTGTAATCAGCGGTTCAAAGCAGAGATTCAAGACCGAAGAAATAGTTCCAGGCAGCATAGAAGACTCTATGATAAATGTGCACGATCCACCATCTCAATGCAGCACAAAACTTGGCAGCGTCTCCCCATTGTCATGCATGAGTTTGGCTCTGCAATAGCAGGGAGACAATTGCAGTTCAGAGGAGGTTGAGCTGGGAGAAGACGGTCTGAAGAGGCCATCTTAAAACCCAAATTGATGAAGCCTCGATCGGCACAGTTCATTAATGTGCCATTAATATCGGTGGTGGCTTTTTGTATATGCTTCTGAGTGGAAGTGTGGGTGGCTAGGTGGCCTCACCACTTGCCAACCCAAGGTCGCTGCATAGAACCTGCGTGCCTAAATACCTGCATCCGAAAGTTGAATTCTATAACATTAATATACATAGGTAAATGAAAATTTATTTGTTATTTAAAAAAGAAGAAGGTATTAGCAAGGGTCTTTACTTGTGTTTTAATGAAATAACGGGTGAATGCTAGTAAATAATACTGAGATTTTTTATGCTAATTTGTTGTTCTGAATGGAATATGAATTCCTGATTGTTATGTGCTAATAGATGGCCTAAATGGTTTGAATTTGAAAGGGTTGTTAAATCCCTGTTTGAATATAAATAACAATAAGAATCTATCATGAATATATTGATACTAGGTCTTGGTATCATGTGTAAGAACTCTGGAAGGATGACCAAGGTTGAGCTATGAACTTGTTAATTCTAATTTATATGTTCATGTCAACATGGTCGAAAGCTTAGAAGAAATCAACACTATGTTCATATATATATATATATATATATATATATATATATATATATATATATATAGTGAGGTTGAAATCCTTGAGCGTTGAAAGACGAGACTTAATCCCATAACCCATGTGGTCAAGCACTATAGTTAAGTGCTAAGGGTAGAGGCCTAACTCTAAATTTATACACACACATATATAATTCCATAGGGATAAATTCTATGGCTATGGAGGAAAAGGGCTTAACCCTCATTAAGCCATATGACTTCACGCTATGACTAGGGATGAGGAGTGGATGCATGAGCATCGAGAGTGGACCCTTAAATGAATCAATGGTGGAGGGTTCTCGCTTATTGAAAAATGAAGATCCAATAGAGGAAAACCCCCTGCCAAGTTATCAAGAGGTGGGGGGAGGGAGTTCACATTTCAATCACAATCATTGGAATCATGGAGAGCACAGTGGCCATTGATGGGATACTGTGGAACTTGGAGTAGAAATAGTGATAACAGACTCCCCTCTCTAGGTCAACAATGGGAGGGGGTCCATGTTTTGATGACAACTGTTGAATTCCCTAGGTGCATAGGAATGTTGGATTACTTCAAAATAATTAAAATGGGGAAAATCTAAATTGTGTGGGCTTAAAGCCAATGATCGGGTCCACAACCAACCAACATGGTAATGATGTGGACCAAAGGTTGACGTGATGTTATTTTGGCATGACACATGGCACCCAAATTTGACCATTTGAAATGACCAACTAGGACAAAAATGAGTGACAAAGGGCACACTTAGAGGAGGCTACATGACGGGTATGACAACACCTAGACTGAAGTCATGGGCACAATTATGGGAGGGGTCCCACAATTAAATATTCATTGTTGATTCTTCTTAGTTGTTGATTCTTAATAGATAGGTCATTGGGGAAATGTATTATTTAAAAATTAAAATTTTTATTATTAAAATTTTTATATAATATTTTTTAATATTAATTTTCAAATTTTGATTATTAAAATTTAGAAAAATATAATACTTATGATATTTTTAACCTCCATTTTGATATAAAAAATATATGAAAAATATAAAAATAAATAAATTATTGATGATGATGATGATGATTGTTAACATCCACTGAGACCAAACTTTGGTCTATCAGACCTAAGAAACAAATTATTTAGCTTGATTTAAGATTTTATTCCTATACTCAAAAAGCTTGGAGAGAAGCCTTGCAAGCTCACTATAATTTTGATTTCGTAGAAGGCTAGGAAGGTCAGTATTGGAACAAAGATTATGAAATTGAGATCTAATATGCTTTTACCCAGGACAATTCTACTGATTTTATTAAATCCAAACTATTTTATAAGGACAAAACATTTTGTCAACTATACACGATGCCTTTTCACTTGGGTACCACCACTACTTGCCTCTTTAACTGGTAGTCAACGCCACCACCCCACCTGAGGCTCCAGATCCTGTTTTGTTTAGTAATATTGAAATTTTTTATTACAATCTATATTTTAAGGTAGTATAATATTTATTTGATTCTTTAAAATATTTATTTAATTTATTGTATCCAGTGGTGTATTTTAATTTTAATATAAGGGTAATAATTACTTTAGTTTATAATAGATATGTTTTTTTAAATAAAAATAAATTTTTTAATAAATAAAAAAGAGAAATATGTAGTTTTATAAATAATAAAATTATTTTATTTTCAATAATAAATAAAATATTTCAATATTTATATTAAACAATATGATTTTATTATTATTTAAAATTAAGGTAATTGTGAGTTTAATAGAAAAAATACAAATCTTATATTTTTAGTTTAGTGTATAATTTTTAAATTAAAAAAAATTCAATATTTATATTAAATAATAATAATAAAGATATTTCATTCTCACTTAAAGATAAATATTTAAATGCTAATATTAAGTAATATAATTTTATATAAAGATAAGGTAACTGAAAGTAAGAAAAAAAATTCATTTTCAATTTGATATAAAAGAAACATATAAATATATATTATCGCTAACTATAAATAGAATATTTCAATATCCATCTCGAATAAAATAATTTTATATCAATTAATTTTTTTTAAAATATAAAACATTTCAAATACTTCCTCATAAGAAAATATGTAATTAGTTCTATTCTTTATGTAATAAAAAAACACTCTAAATAAAATATTTTAATATACAATATTAAATAATAAAAAAAATATAAATAAATTACTTTAATAACCATGTTGATTTAAACTATGTATATTTGTTGAAAAAAAAATCTAATAATTTTATTAATAGTAAACAAAAATTACACCTCCATACTCCATATGCCATTAAGAGTACTGTGGTTACTGTAATCCATATGCCATTAACAGTACTGTGGTTACTGTAATCCATATAAAGATGTCAAAGGGTTTTTCCTTTTCCCACTTTCTGTTATTTTCATACCAAACATTTCATCAAAAGTCACCCAAGTCTTCAAGGTTTTGATCCTTATAGAGTAATATTTGTGGAGATAACCGCCTATATGGTTGATATGGCACTGCTATAAACATATCAGAAGACTATCCTAAGTTGAGTCATTATATATACCAAAACACATTTTTTTCAAACTATTGTGGGTCCCCATTGGAGGGGATGATAAAAAGAGAGAACATAAAAGAAATAATGAACCCATTAGAATCCAGAACTACGCCAAGATGGCCTTTCCTTAAAGAAGAAACACTATTGAGCACCGATTGCTAATCCCAAACGTGAGCATATTAGATATAAATTACATTTGCTCACGTGATGTGCCAAACAGATGAATACTTATCAATGGAAGGACTACACAAACTGAAACGCGTTGGGTTCAATGTTTAAACCATGACTCCATAATTGTTTTTAATTATGGAAAAAATAACAAACTCGAATGTTTTAGTAAATTGTATTTTATTTTAATATATATATAATTTATTAATTTATTATTTATTATTTTTATATTTGTTAGACTAAATAAAACATAGCTGAAATAAATATAAACCTACACAACACATACAAAAAACCACACAAAACTATAACACAGAGATCTTAATCAACCTGGGCTACGTCCACCAGAACATAGGCATCGAAAATTTTATTATTCAAAAGGAGATTACAACAAATCTAATAACTCACACCTACTTTCAGCTCTCCCCTATTTTCTCTACTTTCTCTACACACTCTTACAATCCTCTACGGGATTACATTTCTATATAGCTGGAGCATAAAACTGAATCATAAATTCCCTCACAACAAATATAGGATGCATTAACTCCTCCTCAAAAAATACTGGAGCTACAACAAATCTAATAACTCACACCTACTTTCAGCTCTCCCCTATTTTCTCTACTTTCTCTACACACTCTTACAATCCTCTACGGGATTACATTTCTATATAGCTGGAGTATAAAGCTGAATCATAAATTCCCTCACAACAAATATAGGATGCATTAACTCTTGCTCAAAAAATACTGGAGCTAATATAACAACTAATCCTATTGTTGTCACATACATGAGATTTTTCCCAAATTTAATAAAACAGAAAATCTCAACAATATTGTAATATACATTTTTTTGAACTTTCTATTAAAATATTATCCAATATTTAAATATAATGGTTGAATATTATTTTTTTCAATAACCATATTAAACTTATTTTTAATTATCTATCTACAAATTTACAATTCTTACTATATTAATCTAACTAATCTAAATTCAATATTATTTTAACTAAAAATATTAATAAACTAAAATAAAACATAACAAAATAATAATAAATATATTCAACTAATTTTTAACGACTAATTCCTAACAACGAATTCTTAAGAGGTAACTCTGGAACCATATGCATTCTTGCTATTTAAACATTTTGACTAAGTGATTTTTTCTCTTTTGTCTTTAGGATAAACCATGGTTCGAAACATCGACCAAAAACTCATGATGTAATTAATCCGAAAGAATTTATCAAAATCAGTATGAATCACAAAAATCTAAAATCAAACATGTTTTAGGTTTATTAACTATAAATTAAATTATGATTTAAAATAAAATATAACAAAATAATAAAAAAATTAATATACATTTTGAAATTTACTTTCACGTAATAAAATGAAAATTTAATATTTATTTTATTTAACATAGTTATCTAATTAATTTATCAAAAACTTCAATCTATTTTATTTATAATTTTTTTTTGACATATTTATATTAACATTTAATTTATTATTACTGATAAACTAGAAGTCTAACACTAATGTTTGCAGACATTTGTTTTATGCATTTAAGTTTAGAGGTAGTTTTAATTGTTTTTTAAATTTATTATCAAATTCCATGTTTGCAGACATTTGTTTTATGTATTTAAGTTTACACGTAGTTTTAATTGTTTTTTACATTTATTATCAAATTCCATTTTATATCAAATAAATGCATATCTAATTTATTATTCAATTCTTCAATATAAAGTTGGTTAGAGCAATACATTATTAGAATAGATAATTTTTTTTTTAATTGTTTCAATTTTATTTAATTTTTTTTTTTTTATAAGCTGGGGTGGGACTCATACATCATTACTTGCCTGCCTCGGCAGGATTTGAACCTGGGTGGGGGTGCTACAGCGCACCGCCCTCACCATTACATCGTGCACCGAAGTGCTCAATTTTATTTTAATTAACATAGAAAACTCACCACAATTTTTGTATGAAATAATATCTACTTTCCCATGTATTAACATGTTACATTAACATGGTACTAGAAATGATCATGGTTTCGTAGCAAGTTTCCAATTTGCTACAAATTTTCTTGCATGTGGTTTGGAAGCTACCAATTGAAGTGTAAATGACATGTGATGGAACAACTTCTATGCAAATAAGTCCATTCTTGTTTGAATCTCATGAGGCTGACACATTTCATTAAATGGAGAGTGAATGAACTATTATTATGAAGGATGGGTTGCAACTTTGTTGTTGTTTGATACAAACTTTGTTTGTTATACAAACCTCACTACCATCACCATTATTTTGGTTTACATAGAGATAGAAATATGTGCAACCCAATTAACTTCTAGAGCATGGGGCTATTATCATTGTAACATGTCAATGATATAAAATGTGTCATTTACCATGATGTTTTTGACTTAGTGGAAGATTATGTTTTTATATTATAAATATAGTTAAATTAGATCACCAAATTCCTTATGCATTTGTTGGTTTGGTTCCAAGTATATTGTTATAGGTGAAAAATAATATGATAATATTATTCAAATCAATTGGCTATAATATTACAAGTAACTATTATTAGTACTAGGAACAATAATATAGTATAATGTAACATTTAACTTTTATTGCCAAATCCATGACAAAAATGTTTCTTCACATTCTATAATTTTTGTGTAATCATAGTGTTTTTATTTATTTGAATGCAAAATATAACCTCAATGTATTGAGACATTTTAACATAATGGAGTACAAAATCTCCATGATTTAGAGAGTTGTTATGGAAAGAGAAATGAAAAGTAAAACGTACTTGGATATAAAAATAAATTTAAAATAATAATGATATTATATGAATTTTTCTCAAATTATTTAATGAAAATGATATTTTAAAAATAAATAAAATAATTGCTTATCAAATATAAATTTTTTTCATACAAATTAATTAATTTACACCCATAAATAAATAAAATCTTATCTCTATTTTTATATTTTTAGATGTCATCCAATCACCTTCGAAATTTATATGCCCCTCAGAGGAGTTCATAAAAATGAACTTTGATGGCGTATCCAAAGGTAACCCTCGAGAGGTGGGATTCAGAGGCATCTTTAGAGACTACCAGGGCCAGGTAGTCCGACTGTTTGCATCAAACTATGGCATTGTGATTAACAATGAGGTGGAATTCAATGCAATTAAACATGGATTATTAATTGCAAGAAGGGAACAAATACAGAAACTGGTCATTGAAGGAGATTCCACCCTGGTGATAGACACCATAAAAAGCTTCATCAAGGAACACACTAGGAAAAGATAAGTAAGAGTTGGAGAACAATGAGGTTAATCCAGGAAATAGGAGACATTATCTCAAACGTAGAATACATCATTCTTGTACATGTATGATGCTCAGTTAATGTAGCTGTTGATTTTCTGGCTAATTGGGGGTGCAACAACTCTAGAAAGGATCTGGACATCTCCGGGGATAGGGAAACCCAAGATGAAGGGATGGCGACCTTGCTGGAGATTCTGAAAAGAGACATGAGTGACAATCAGGGCCCCCGATCGGGGTGTGACGGGAGGAAAGACCCTCCCAAGGATCGAAGTAATAATTGAATGGTTGTGGGGCAGGGAAACTGGGCGACCCACCCAACGCCTCCACATGCTCAAGGCATTAAAGGACCTGACGTCCCATAACCAAGTGGCAGATCAAACCTCGGGCATGGTAACATTAGTTTTACAAGTGGTGAGTCTGGCTTTTTGCATGCAAACGTTATTGTGGTTTCACCTCTGGAGCTGTTGAGCGGTGGTAAAGGTTTCTCATGGGATTGGAAACCTGGGACACAGCCTGAGCACCCAAGGCGACGTTAACGACACGACGACAAGGCATGGCTACATGTATGTATCTCAGGCCTTCTTAGTTCATGAAATGGCAGTCTTGCTGCAAGGAATGAAGCCATAATGGTAGGGTTTGGTGATGTTTTTGCATGGGCTAATTGGGATTGGGTTAAGTCTGTCATTGTTCACATATGGTATGCCGATTTTAGTCTTTAATGGAAATCTACTGGCCCAGATGGGCATATATGGGGAGTCGAGGTCTGTAACTAGTTCTCTGTTTGTAAATTCCGTTAATGAATCATTTAAATCTAGGCGTCTGAGGTTTGGATGGGTCTGGGGTCGATTAGAGAGTTTGACGTATTTTGGAAATATTCCGGCCCAGAGGGGCATGTATGGGGAGTTAGGGTTAGCAACTAGCGTCCGATCTGTCAATTCTATACATGCTTGATTTAATTCTTGGTGTCTAAGGCTTGGATGGGCCTGGGGTATATTAGAGAGTCTAGGCGATGTAATGTGTCTGAGCCATTTCAATGATATGGTGAAAGTCGAGTCTTCTGCCATACCAAAGGCAAAGGCCGAGGGTGGTGGGGTTCTAAGTGTTTTCATTCCTTAGAATAGGAAATGTGGAACCAAAATTGTCACCCACAGGAAATATATGAACGGTAAAGTTTGAATTTGGCTGAAATATTTGAATCAACCATTTGTGTGCACCACCCTTTCAGGTCTACCTAAACTTCGAACTCCTCCAACTCCTACACTACTGGTCCTCGGTAAGGTGAGGGCGCAGGAGGTACTGCAGTCATTAGGAGACCTAGTATAAGACAACATGGTGAAGGTAGAGCCTGGCGCGTGGGCGCTGTCGCGACAACAATCAGAATAGTAGGAAAGGGAAAGCATCGCTGGCTTCATCTAGTAAACCCCAACATAGAAGAGGCAAGAAAACAGGGGAGGAGAACATGGAAAATCTCTTGCATGCTTACAGTGTTGGATCCCCGATGCAAGTGAAGTCCGAAATTTCGAAATGGTAGGCAGAATTGAATGCCAAGGCGGCAGAATAATCGATTCCAACAGAGGAATGGGCACTTTTGGTAATGGACCTTTGACGCACCCGCGGAAGGCTGACTCTATTCAAACATTCATTCCAACTATATTGGGTAATGAAGAGCTTACTAGCGAGATCCATATTGGAAACCTAGAACGTGGAAGGCCCCCACCAAACCAAACAAGTTGAGCTGAGTCTCAAGGACATTCATTTGGAAATACAGTAAGTACAAGTCCAATTGTACCATCAGAATGTTCACCTTGGCCGCATGGAAAAACAACTACAAAGTCTGCAAAAAATGAAATTCCAGAGACGAGTGCAAAGGACCCTGCCCTAGTAGCATCGTCTGATGATTGAATACTGGGAAGTCATGATATTTATTAAAGTTTCTTATGTCTTTTGTTTTTATGATCTGGTCAGGTAACATTTACATTGTCAGTAGTAAATATTGATGGGTGATAGGTATGGTATCTTATAAATATTAGATGGACATACTCAAATTGTTTATGTTTTGGATGGCTTATGATGCTGATCGGGGGCCAACAGACCTGGTTTCCTTCGGGCAGGTTGAGGCCATCGCACATATACTTTGTAACATCCTTTACATATGATCAATATAAAGGTACTCCCAAGCTTACAAAAAAAAATATTTTCAGATGTCATGAAATATCAAAGGTTGTATGCCAATCGCAGAGCACACTGCATGAGCCCCTCCTTCAGTTGGCCCATTCATATCTTCAGAGCCCTTTCTAGTTCAGTAGGGCTTCTTTAGATGAGATCTCCCCCTGACATCAACTTGGGGACATTTGGTCCCATGTACTCCGTTCAATAACACTCATTCTATTAGCCATGGACTTGTATTTCAAGCACACATGTATATGGGACTCGTTTGTATCGTTGTATTACTTTCTAGTTCATTGATGCATGCACATAATGTATCATGTACTATATTTCTCTCACACACATTTTTGGACGCACTATTATTATTTGTACTAAGTTATCTCAGTGGGTATGAGTATGCCTCCCCCGCCTCATTGAGGTCATGTACAAATCATAAATGAGACTTTCTCTGGCCAATAGGTTTTTCCTCCTCTGGTTATATTTCTTCCCTATGCTGCAGTGGCTCTCTCATTCTTTCTCCATTTGACTACCCTTTTGGTTTCTTGTGAATGTGAATGTACAATGTATTTTGGTCATACCATGTGCTCCTAACACTCGTACACTGGGGAACTATCTGTTATCACCTTTAAAGTGACCAGCTAGCCATCTTCCACTAGGATGATCGATATACGCCATGTAGTATGGGTTTTGCACATTAAAACCCACTTTCACCTTCATAAATAATTTAGAGAACCACTTTTCCTAAATTATTTTTGCTTAACTACTTGAAAATAACAGAGGAACCCATTTAATTAATTACATGTTATTCTCATATTTATTTATTTTTGTGAAAATAATTAACATATTTTCATCCATCCAAAGGATTTATTTTGTTTTATGTTTGGCATTCATGAGGCTACATTATGTCCATGTCCAAGAATAACACGCGAATAGGACGGGGAATTGAACCAATGATTTAACATCTAGGAGTGTCTTAACAATGCCCCTGATGACCTTCTATCTAAGACCTTGTGGATATCCATAGGAATGCTTAAATAAACCAATATTTATTTATTATTCCTTAATCATTTAACCTTTATCCCTTGAAATAATTATTAAATAATTATTAAATAATTATTTATTAATTATTTCTAACACATTTTTTTAATTATTGAAACAGGTATATTTTATTATAAGGGGTTTGGTTGGGCTGGAGCCTAAACAACTAATGTTACACAGCATTTCCATACATCTTAATTCATCTTGATCTACACTTTAACTTGAATTAAGGAATGCATGATAAGATACGACTATTGTCGTTAATATTGAGATCTCCCGGTGCTAGGAGGCATCCTTTGTTTGCCATTACATCCACTTCACTATTCAAGCTTTTGAGAATGTGGAAAATTTTGAAGGAAGTGAAGTCCTGCAGAATGATCTTTAACCTTTTCAAAGACTTGTTGAGGATGGCGTTGTTGAATTGGTCCTATGAGTTGATATTCTTGATGAGAATTTCTGAATCTCCGAATGCTTGAAATTCTTTAATGCCTCTATCACAGACAATTTGGTAGGCTTTTGTCAGTCCAAGAAGTTCTGCCTGGTTTTTTGTACGAGGACCAAGCCCCCAACAGAAGCAGTCTTTTCTAGAGTTGTCCGGAGAGTAGATGACTCCAACAGCCCCCGTAGCCCCAAGGTTACCCCCAAGGTTACCCTTGGAGGCATCGTCAAAGAAGATAGTAGTTTTATTTTGGGACCTCCACCATACTTGAAAGGTATCATCTGGTTCTCTAATTCTCCAAGGTGGATTGGGAAGGGGAAGGATCTAGGCATTGCCTTTACGGTGAGAGCTATGGAGATTCAACAAGTTCTTTTCAAGGGGGGGAGAGAGGAGTCTGATTTATGAGATTGCAGTAGAACAGATTCAAGGAGAAGTGCTTTTGCCTTGGTAGCTGATTTTGCAGGATTGCAAGGAGAGTTGTTGAAGGTCAAGTCGTTTTGGGCAAGCTAGATTTCCTAACACAAAAAATTGGGGATGGAGAGCCAAATGTGGTACTAGAGTGAATTGATGGGGATATTATGAGGATAGCTTTGGAACCAAGAGGAGTAGAGATTAGCCACGGAGCTATGCTGGGGAGGGTGAACCTGCAATCCGAGAAGAATTAAATTCCAAATCTCTTTGGCAAAATCGCAATCTATGAACAAATGAGAGGCTGTTTCTCCAGCATTTCTGCACATCATGCATCTGTGTGGTCCTGCTATATTTCTTTTTAACAAATTATCTCCTTTTAGTTGTTTGTTGTGCATGAGGATCCAGAAAAAGAAATTTACTTTGGGAAGCCCGGTGATGTTCCAAACCTGTTTCCAAATGGTGGGAGAGAAAAGTCTGTCTTTTTTTGGCTGTAGAGCAATATATCCCTTTGCTGAGGTGTAAGAACTAGAGTCTCCCCATCCCCATCTGTCTGGGCTGTCATGATGAACAGGGGCAACATTGATGAGAAGCGGTTTGAGCAATTCAATTTGAATGTGTAGATGCCCGGGCACGATCGGGAAGTTCCAGTAAAACCAATTCCCATTTTTGTCCCACGCAGAGATGTCAAACAACTTACGAAAGCCTGCGCTGAGGAGCCCACCACTTAGCTCTTGGAATTCATCATGGGAATTGAGAGGAGCACAATTCATTATGTGGTCTTCCCACAATAGTTTTTTTTTTCCATTACCAGGTATGCGGTACAGATCATTCCTGAAGCTGCTGATACTATTTCTGCAAAGATTCCATGTTTGAATGCCTGTGGGAGTATTGTCCGCTGATAAATGCCTGAGAGAGACCCCCTGCGCATATTTGGTCGTAAGCGTTTCGCTGACAGGATGTGAAGGGTCATAGTAGATTTTCCAAAGGAGCTTGTAGCCAAGTGTGAGATTAGAGAGGGCCGGGCCTCTGATCTGGAGTCGTATGTCCATTGTTGGGCGCTTAACAAGATCCCAATTTGCCAAATGCAATTTTCTGTGATTTCCTTTGCCTCCTTTCCAAAGAAAATCTCTCAAAAGACCATAAATTTGTTCCATGATATGTTTCGGTGCAAGAAGGAATGAGGCTTGGTAGATTGGGAGGGCAGATAAAAATGATTTTAATAAGATAGTTTTCCTTCCCTTGGTAAGCCAATAACCTCCCCAGGAGATGATCTTGGCTTTAATCTTATTGATGATGCCATGCCACAGAGTTCTATTGTTGACTCCAGATGTGAGAGGTAAGCCAAGATATTTGATGCTATCCTAATGAGCAAAACACTCAAAGCCAAGAATATGGGCTATGTTGTTAATACTATGTTGGTTCACATTCCATCCGTAGATTGAACTCTTTCTATCATTTATCAGTGCTCCTGAGGCTCTGAAGAATTTTTTTTAGAACCGTGTCAAAGGAGGTAGCTATTTTGATAGAGGCTCCGCCTAATAGGAGAGATTCATCTGTAAAGAGTGCATGGTTTATAGGCTTTAGAACATTCGAAGTTCAAATTCTGGGGAGTTCACCAGTGTTCATTTTTGCAGCAAGCTTCCTGCTGAGAGAATCTTCCATAAGAATATACAGGAATGGGGATAATGAACAACCTTGCCTCAAGCCACGATAGACTTGGAAGAAGGATTCTGGGCGGCCATTGACCAGGGGAGCAATCCAAGGATTTGTGATGCATGATTTGATGAGATTGATAAATTGAGCAGGGAAGCCAAAGGATTGGAGAACATGGAGGAGGAAGGAGTGATTGACCCTATCGAAGGCATTGACCATGTTGAGCTTGATCAACATCCCCTTTTCTTTCCTTTGTTTATTGGAATGGATAGCTTCCTGAACTTGAATGGCGTTATCTAAGATGTGTATGCCTTTGATGAACCCCCCTTGGGGAATGGATATTAATTTGTCTAGCAAGGGTTTGATTCTGTTTGCAAGGATTTTGGCCAAGATTTTGTAGGAGGCATTACATAGGGAGATAGGCCTGAACCTGCCAAAAGTTTCTGGATTGACCTCTTTTGGGATTAATGCTAGGAAGGTTGAGTTGATGCCTCCCCCAACCTTAGCTTTGCTGAAAAATCCATGTATCATTTTCAACAGATTTGTTTTAATGATCTTCCAACAGACTTTGTAGAAGTGAATTGTGAAGCCATCTGGCTCGGGTGCCTTGTCTGATTCCATTGCCCATATAACTTTGATGATTTCTTCTTCAGATAGAGGTTTCAAGAGAGTTTGATTGTCCTCTTGATTGATGACATGGGGGGTGTTGGAGAGGAGATCTTCGGTGTCTTCTAGACTGCCTTCATTCCCAAGCCCATAAAGATTTTTGAAATGATTTTCAGCGGCTGTTTTAATTTGGTCAATCTTATTGTAGATCTGTCCTTCTTCATTCTTGATCTCAGAGATATGGTTTCGAGATAGGCGGTATTTGTACTGATGATGGAAGAATGAAGTGTTTTGACCTCCTGCCTTGAGCCACAGATTGTGGAATTTGAGTCTCCTGAACTCTTCTTCCCGTCTGAATGAGTGGTGGGTATTTCTTTGGTGAGAAGCCTCTTTATTTATAATTTCAGGGGTGATGTAAAGACCTTCCATTCCCATTTGCGTAGTTTCCAATAGTTGAACTTCTTCATTTCTCTGATGGGAGAAGGATTTGGGGATCCATTGATAGGGGTGTCCCATGCAGATTGAACTGTGTCTAGAAAGCCTTCTTTTTAAATCCACAGAGGAATGAATTTAAAGGGGATTGGTCCAAGATCATCCTCAGGAGCCATGAGGAGTAGAATTGGCTGATGGTTCGAGGTGAGTTTGGGAATAATTTTTGTATAGATAAGAAGATTTTCTAGTAACAAGGAGCTTTGTAACAGGAATCTATCTAACTGGGCAGATATGTGGTCAGTCCCAGTTCTATTATTGGTCCAAGTATATTTGCCTCTTACCGGGGAAAAATCTAGAAGGTCCCTTTGCTGCATTAAATCTTCCACCAAAGGCAACAGTTGGTCTCTGGTGCTGCTTCCCCCCTTTTTTCTTTTAGCTTCATGACTATGTTGGGATCTCCAACCAGGATGATGTTGTTGGGGGAGTGGAGGTCTAAGATTTCGGAGAGAGAGAGAGTTCCAGCATTCTCATTTTTCAACATAAATGACAGGAAAATAGAGATTGAATAGGGATATAGTTAAATTACTTTCTATATGCTTGAGCTCGGTAAAGATCCAATGTTGGGTCTCATGAGAGTTAAGCAGGTGGAAGTGATCTTCAGACCAGAGAGTTGCAACACCTCCTGAAGTTCCCCTCGAGCTGACTGCTTTAAATGCATTCTTCTTCCGTTTAGACTTGCTGATATCCATAAGGGATTACCCTTCAATTTTATTCTCTTAGAGCAGGAGGATATCTGAGGGCTCTATTTTTAGCAGATATTTGATGGCTTTGATTTTTGGTTGGGTCCCCAAACCTCTGCAGTTCCAAGAGACTATATGCATTATTTACCTGGCAAGGGATTTGGGATTCCTCCCTTGGAAGGTCTTGCTCTAGTGTTTCTCCTGATTGTCATTTCTATTGTGGATTGGATGCCTTGCATTTTTAGGCATTCTGCCTCCTTTTCTCTGACTACTTTGTGAGGCCTCCTGCCTGCTCTCTTCGAGGGCCTCTCATAGATCTTTTCCTTTGAGGAGTCAGAGGGTTCTGCCACTTTTTTCTTTGTTATATCTACATACGAGGGGATGGAGGGGCTACCCTGAGAGGCACCAGGCGAGGCAGCTCCACCTCCATCTTTGTTAGCTTGAGGATCTTCAATCTGAGCCAGAGTAATCAGATCTGCTTCTGGAGGATCTGGTGAAGAGCTTCCTTTGGGATTTGGGTTCTCATCTGGGGCCTGGGGGTTCCTTTTTTCATTTCCATGTTCTTCTGAGTTGTTCCCCTTGTTGGGTCCTTTCCCAGCTGCTTTTGCATGTCCATTTTTCTGAACTGAGGTCCACTGTTCTCCCTTCGATTTATCACTCTATTCTTCAGCTTTTTTCTTGTAGTATCACGCAAAGTGTCCATAGCCATGGCAGTGTCTACATTTAAAAGGAATCTGCTTGTAGTCCAGCTCTTGAATGTGAGATCATCCGACGATTTTGAGTTTTATTGCTTTTGGTAGTCCTTCTTCCAAATCTACTTCCATGCATATTCGGGCACAGGAGTACTGGTCTTTCCTGGCAGCCTGATCGATGTATTTACCAAGGGAGTTGCCAATGATCTGGAGAGATTTCTGATTCCAGCAGTGCAGGGGAAGGTGGGGAAGTCGCACCCATACTGGGACCGTAGTGGGAACATCCTGGGTCGGATCAAAGTCTGGAGACCATTTGTTTAGATATAAGCCTTGCGGCCCCATGAAATAGGGCCCGTTCTTGAAGATGAGGCTCTGATCCTCGGCAGATTCAAACACGAACACGAAGAAGCCCTTGCCTACAAAATAAGATTTGATACCTTCCTTGATCAACGGGGACCAATTTCTCTTGATCCAGTCTTCAACTGATTTGGGCGAGGGCCATAGACCAGTAAACTGCCCTATCAGCAAGATTCAGTACTGAGTGGCAAATTTCTTCCACAAGAAGGGCCACCGTGGAAATGCAGTCCTTCTTTTTTACAAATTTATGTTGATGTGCTGAAGGGGGCTGTTTGCCACATGCAACCACCACCTTCTGGAAATTGAGGACTTTAGGAGGGGGGGGGGGGGGGGGCTCCGAGCCCCCGTCATTGGTCATGGCTGCCCGGGAGGGCGCGCAGCTGCTCAACTGTGGGCATGCGCAATGCTAGCGCAACGTAGTAGCTCGAGGGAGCTAGGTCCGATATGATATATCGATATTTAGATTGATTGACTATTTCTAACACATTTTGACCGCATTACCCAGAAATAATTAAATAAACTATTACTTATTTATTATTCCTTAATGTTTACGCATTTCTTCGTGAACTAGTTATCAAATCATTATATAATAATTATTTCTAACTTGCTTTGACCATATCTTCTTAAAGTAATTAATAAGTCATTTTTATTTATTAATTAGTTTAACAACTTTTCTTAATTAACTTAATTAATCAATATTTTTTTAGTTTGTTCACTAAATAAAGGTTTTTTACCATTTCATCAATCTTTTCCTATCCTAAATAGAATAAAACACTCATCCCAGATAGACCTTGATTTGGTTTAATAATATTTTATTATTTGATTAAATCTAGACCCACCCTAGCATTTTATTATAAATAGAAACGTTTTCCTTCACTCTTTACATATGATCATTTATTATCATCATCGTTAATCTAATATTTTTACTTTCTACCTGTCATGTTCAGCTTCCGTTGTCTTTTTCTATAAGCAAGAGAGAAAAATAGCCCAATAAAGTGTAGGTATATCAAAAGAACCCTCTCATGGATGAGGGCTTTAGAGACCCGTGTCTACATTCTTCTTCTTAGGTGAATTTTATTTATAAAAAAAGTTCCTTTCCATTGGGTGCTATATATGCAACTTTGGTATATAGATAAAATAAAGCCATAACCTTCATGGCTTTCATGGCTTTCCTAAAGTAATAGTAAATGATAAAAGATCCCAAGTTCACATGAAAATTTTTTCATACTCAGTCACAAACTCTAAGTTTGAGAGCAGAGAACTAAAATAGTTACATGAAAATTGCAGTCTAAGAAATTCGTGGGAAAAAGTCTTTCGAGAACCATAAATTGAACATCCCAATGATGTTTAGCCTACATATTTTCCATACGTTTTAGTGTCCGAATATCTATTCACACCTTTTTTTTGTGCACATAGTTTATATGTGACATATCAGGGTCATTTTGTTTAGTGTTTACCTAATTTAGAATTCAAGATTTATTATAGATTTTTCATGTACACTTTTCTATTTTTAGAATATTTTATTTATGGTGTTGAGTGTTTACTTAATTTAGAATTCTAACACTTACCACTTATTATAACTTTTCTGTATACACTTTTCTATTGTTAGAAAGTTTTTATATTCTTTTAATAAAAAAATTGTAGTGTCATTTCATTTTACCAATAAATTAGTTGCATTATTTTAAGAGCTATATTTTATATTTGCATTATTTTAAGAGTTATATTTTATATTTTATATATAAAAATATATTTAAAAGAAGTGAAATCATTTAATACTATAATAAACTAGCTTTTTATTATAATAAAAATCTATTTTTTATTTTTAAATATTTTAACATTTTTAATTCAAAAAATATATTAAATAAATTTTATACTTTAAAAATCATCTATAATTTATTTTTAAACCTTTAAATTAATTTATACCTTTACATAGAGTGATTATTATCCCTTCTACCTGTAGAATTATAAAATAACTTCTAGCTAGTTTAGATTTTATGGCTGGCTTTTCCGTATCAAAGACTGCCAATAACGGAACTTCTCTCTCATTGTTTTAATTAGTGATAAAATGAAAAACTGGAATGTTTTATGCATATTAAACCGAGTAAATTTTATATTAAAATAATAATAATATATTTATCATTTATTTGAAAATTATTTTTTATGTGAAAAATAAAAAATTCATATTTATTTTATTTAATATAGTTATTTTACATTTCAATTGAAAAAGACTAAATTTATTTAACATATTTATATTAATTTTTATTCTAGTGAAAAACAAGAAGTCTAACACTATGTTAAGGCATGTGTTTTTGGCATTTTAGTTGTAGTGTTAAGGCATGTGTTTTTCCCATTTTAGTTTATAAGAAGTTTAAGTTGTTTTTCAATTTTAGTATTAAATTTTGATAGGAAGTTTAAGTTGTTTTTTAATTTCATTATTAAATTTTATTTTATATTAAATAAATGTATATTAAATTGGTTGGATCGCTAAATTATTATTTTTTCCTAATGAAATTAATAATTATTTTCTTGTTATTTGTTTCAATTTTATTTCATATTAATATAAAAATCTCAATACAATTTTGGTGTATAATAATATCTATTTTCTCATGACTTAACATGTTATATTATCATGGTATTAGAAATGATCATAGTCTCATTCCAAGTCTTCAAATAAAAAAAAAAAAAATTGGTAATCAAATATAAATTTTATTTTAGTAGTATTTTAATATCTATTTTCAAAATTAAATTATGTTGAAACTAAAATTATTTTAATAATAAAATTAAGTTTCACACAAATCAATTAATTAGTTTTAACATTTGTGGTTCCTTTTTGTATTCAAGCTTCTGTGATCCATAATGAATTAAGCAAAGTCTTGGTTTGAAATGCATCGGCCAAAAAATAAATAAATTCTCTTATGTGATTTCTACCGAAAGACTTTACTTAATTTGTGGTTCCTACTGAAGCCTACAACAAGATCATGAATGCTTATGGGACTGGTTACCCCTCTTCTAGGGGGTACCTATAGTGATATTTTTCAATTTCATGGGCATTTTTGTGAGTAAAATAGTCTAGATACATGGTTACAACATTAGGCCAAAATTTAACCTTGCATTTTTCTCCATTGATAATCAACATACCCCTGCCCAGAACCCATCTATCTCGCCCTTTTCTTCCAGATCCACAAATCCCTTTTAAGGTCATGAAAATGACATCGGGATTTTTTTTAAATAAAGCTAAGCATTTCTTTCGGCCCTCATAAGTTCAAAACTTTTTATGCTTGGAAAATTTGTAGAAAACATGCAAATATCCCAAAACCCTAAACTTTATGATGACCTTAAATGAAAATAATCAAGTTGAATTCCATAATATGAAAAATTGACTCAACAACACTAACAAAAATACTATGACATATAGGACTTAAATGGTAGGACTTATGGAAGGGAGCATGAGCACTGCGACCTCTGAACTTCTTGGGATCATAGTGCCTTGGATCAACCACCCACATAGTCTTGTCATACCTGATAAGGGTATCCTTTATATCCATCTTCGACTGCTCGTCTGTGTATTTCTGGTAGAAGGAAACGACGACCTTGACAATGCTTTGCATAATGGCGTAGATCTACAAGTGTGCCCTCCTCATTTCACTCTGATTCTCATATCCACACCAGCGAAGCGATGACGTCCCAATAGAAGAATGGGCTCGAATGCCTTGTAACATAGAATATCAGGTTCTTATAACAGATGTGGTTTGTGTACTTAGAAGGGCATTGATAGTCTGCAACATTTTTTTTTAATAATATTTTTTAGTTATGAATGGATCATCATGGCTATGTCATCTTTCTTGTTTGGGGAGAAGAATCTCATGAAATCCTCCTTCAAGGAGGAACCCCCCCCTGGCCGCCTACACACACACATATATATATGCACAATATAAGGCACGACAAAATCTTTTTCCAAACTACTTAAGAGAACCATCAAATTACTTGAGAAAAATGCATTACAACATTATGTAGACCCCAACACACAATTATATATATATATATATATATATATATATATATATATATATATATATATATATATATATATATATATATATATATATATATATCTGTGTGTGTGTGTGTGTGCAATATAAGCGACAAAATAATTTTTAAAATTACTTGAAAGAACTACATTATAACATTAGATAAAGATGAATGAATTGCCGCATTGAAGAAAATAGAGAGAGGTTTGTACTTGAAACATAGGTTGTTTCATTAATTGAAAGGGAGTGTTGATCTTCAACTTTATTTTATTTTTTATAATCTTCTTGAATTCTTACTAGACCATTGTGACTCTCTCCCCAAACAATTCTTTTAGCAAATCATCCCTCCATTTCTTCTCCATTAAGCCATTGAGAATTGCTACAAAGCCACTCTTAATACCTTCATAATACTATAAATGCATGGCTATTACTAGCCCTCCTTCATCCCACACTCATTCAATGCCCTTCCAGGGCTCAATGGGGTTGTCATTGTGTCGTAGCGGCAACAACCACCCTCCAAAATTTTTCCTTAGCTTCGTTTTGGAGCCTCCCTACCAACCTTTCACAGTACCTTGTCTTGATTTGACAAGTACACAAGCTTCAGTGTTTTTCTAGTACAAAGAGAGCATGTCGATCAAAGCTTGATGTATTCCCCTCATAGGTTGTTCATCCGGACTTGGTCCAGCTGAAGGCTGAGCAGCTCCCCCAAGAGGTTGCGAAATTCTGGAGGTAAACAAGCCTTCCCTCCAGAAATTGCGCAATTCTGTTTGGCAACCTATTGGGATCTAGATTTGCACAATCCTACCAGTCACGCTTCACCCAGAAAACTACGCAATCCTTCCTAGCATGCCTGCTCAGCCCAGGAATTGCACAATCCTAGGTAACAATCATATGCTCTGCCCAGAAATTGTGCAAATCTCCTAGGCAGCTAGCCCAGCTCCCATCTGGAAATGCGCAATTTCTCCCAGTAGTTGAGAAACCCCATGAATGAGCAGTTGGGTTGACCAGCTCCACTCAGGACCAAGGAAACTTGACTTGCATGCATGGCTTTCTTTTTATTGGAATAGAAAAAGGAAACATGCAAAATGCATCCCTTGATTCAGGGAGCTATTTTTAGCAGCCGAAGGTTATATGCAAATTTCATTTTAGAAACTTTCCTCCAAGTTTCACTTTTTCCTAGATTTGTGGCATGCGCATCATGAGCTCAAACTTATTTATTCGACACATTAGAGCTCATTCTTTCACATCGATCTTGGAGCTCTGACATCCCAAAACACATCCAAGACTCTTCAACACATCTGACTCAGCCATTCACGGGTAAGTGGTCTCAACTTGTGTTTTTCAACATTTCTGTCGTTTTTTGTGTTTTTGCTTGCGTGAGTGTTTTTTTCTTGATTTCTTTGAATTCTTGTTGTCATTTACATGCATACTAGATTGTACTAGCATTGTTTCAATTTTTGTTGCTATCTCACTATTGTCACATGCATGAAACTATTTTGCACGAATGGTCGCCAATTCGACGAGTTGCTTCACCCACATGCATGTTGATCTGTTTACTGAATCTTTCATTCAATGTTTGAATTCATGATCAATACATTTTGCTTTCACTTAGTGTCACCATGCATTCTTCACTTTTAGATTTTCTTTCAGTTGCCCGTCGGTGGGTTTGGGCAGCCTTGGCTTGGACTCTGCCTCACCAGACAACATTGCGCAATCTAGAGAAGGAAGGATCTGTCTTCCTCTCTAGAAATGCGCATTTTTTCCGAGACACTGTCCTCCAGGATTGTTTTACACATTTCTGAAGGACAGTGACTGCTGGCCCATAAAATTGCGCAATGCAGTCCCTGAGCCTGCAATCATTGCCAGCTGGAATTGCGTATTACACAATCCCAACAGTCAGCAGTCAGCCTGGATTGTGCATTACGCAAATCCAGCAGCCAGTTTGCCTCCTAGAGAACCCATACTTCCTTTTGCATAGTTATGGCATCCAGTCACCCAACCTCCCATAAGAAATTGTGCAATCTTTGCCTGTCATTCCCCAAGTATGTGTTAAGTCATTCCCCAAATTCACTTTGGTTTTCGCTCACTAATTTATTACCATGCATGTTGCTTTATATCCAGATATTTCAAGTGTTCATCCACCTCTTAACATGACATGATCAATGGCCTCCAAGAGAGCATGATAAAAGTACACAGATAGAAGTGCAACTGGAGCAGTAGTTGAGCAGGTGTCTGCGTGTCTACCAATCTATGAAGATACCAAGCTATTTCTAGACAAGGACATCAAGCTAAAATGGCAAGAGGTCAATGAAGCATTTGCAGGCACTTTTGTGGAAGACCTCGAAGACGGTCAAGTGTATGTGAACATTCACAAGTCTGCTTTGTACCGGATTGCATGCAAATACCCGCGTTCCCATGCGTGGACATGGTACACTAGATTGTCTTGTACACTGATCCCGAGACGATGACTCTAAGAAGTGTCAGCAGGATGAAGCTTGCCACCTTATGGGCACATGATTATGATGAGATGTATCGAATGTCAAAGCCATGACTAACATGGAGACTCCTTTTAGCTTACCCAGCAGCAGTGCCAATTCCAGGGACATTCTGAAGAACTAGGTAAAGGAGTCGGCTAGATTCAGGACGACACCCAACCAAATCTATAAGTCGAAGATACTGCGGAAGGCGTATTAATACTTGGTCATATTTTCATGTCGACTATGTGGCCAAGAAAGCACGAAAACCTTTCCGCAGACTTGGGTGATCGCGCTGGACCAACTGGCCAGAGAGGGTAAACCATGTAACTGGTCCGGCATGTTGGCTCATCAGTTGAAGGAACAGGTACTGAAGGCTCAACAATCACCTGGAGGAATGAAAGCAGAGATCTACATGTTCACCTACATCTTAGATGCAATCTATGCTCAACAGGAGTTCCCGGGCTTGGAGTGGGCATGGTCACCGACGAAGATTGCTGTGAACACATATTGTAATTTGTTGTCTGAATGCAACTTCAGAGGAATAATCACACAATTATCCAATCATTTTGTTACCCTAGTTTACAAGATGATATTCAAACATTATCCACCCTTCCTGTTAAAGGAAGAAATGGAGGCATTGATAGACATTGCTAATTGGTTTTCCTCACCGTCCAACACCTTCATACGAATGTTCAACGCAGAGAAGCTTCCGCTTTTGCTACCGAAGTTTGCCTTGGACATATTCGTCATGTAGGAAGTAGCATATCACACCTCGAAAAGATCGACAGCTAGACTGCACCGTAAGAAGAAGGCACCTTAGCCCTCTCTTCTATTGTAGATTGGGTTATACGAGATCCGAAGTATCAAGCAAGCGGATGTCAAATCAGAACTAATGAAGAAGTATCCATTCGACCTCCAAAGCTACAATCCGTATGACCCACATTGTATTGTGAAAGATCATTGCACGAGAGTGCTATTCAATTGGATCCACGGGGAATTTCATTAGGCCAAGGAGGCCCCATGGATATATTGCCACAGTTTCTCGAGACCCAATGAGCAAGTTGGCTTTGCTGTGGAGTGGTTAGCAAAGCAACGTGAAGCAACATACTAGAGAGCATTAGCACTAGCAGTAGTAGCAGCAGAGGCAAGCATACCAATGTGCAAAAAGGGCAAGAGGAAGATTGTCGATTGCATGGAGGAAGAGAAAAGTTGCAAGTTCTAAGCAGATCCACTTGTGGAGAAAGCAACTATGGCTATAGAGGCTAAGAGGCAACGACACGACAAGTGAATTGCGCAAAGGCAGAGGGATAAGAGAAGAATAGAAGAAGTAGAGAAGTAGTTGCATGAGTTGAAGGAGCAACTCTGAAAGGAACAAGAGTTGCACAAGCAGGAGAGGGAAGCACAACAACAATAGGTACAACAAGGGGCGAAACATGTGCGAACAAATCATGTGCAAACAAATGAAACAATGCTTGTATAGGTAGTGGCTTCATCAGAACAGCTGGCATCAGGCAGACATGGTGAACCATCATAGGAGCAGGACTTCGCCCATGAGATAGAACAAGCACTTCAACAGTTGGATACGAATATGGAGCAACGAGAATTGGAATAGGACATCGACCTCATGCCTCACCACCAAGAGGTCGACTTACCCACTTCACCACATCCAGATGATGAGCAAGTCTCAAGTGACCAAGGAGGTACTGAGCTCCTTGGATATTAGTTGGAAAGAGAGATGCACAACATCTAATTTGACGAGTCTCAAGATAGAGTTGTGTAGTTTCACAAAGTGTCAACTTCGGAGGATCATACATCTCCTGTGCAAGTTGAGGAACAAGTGATCATGTATGATGTGCACAAACATCCAACAACAATGGTCGATGCAACTAGAGTGTATGCCGAAGCCACTAGCTCAAGTGTTCACTTTCTGATAGCTAAAAATGAGTGAATGGGTAAAGAAATTCAGACGACCAAGCAAGGAGGAGAGTTGATGATAGTGTCCGCCTGAGATAAACTGAAGAAGGAAATACTAGATGAAGTATTGTCCCCTGACACAATTATGTGAGTGTTGTAATCCAAGTTTGGAACCTTGCATAAGGCAATCTTCCATCTCAATGAATGGCAACAATGATGCGTTAGAAGAGCACATATCTTGACAAACTTGCATGCTGTTGTTGATTATATGCAAACATGGATGATGGGATACAAGGGAGCCCCGCTTCACTTGGCTAAGATGATGAAGGTCAATGCAGTCGAGCTGAAGGCACGTATTTGGAGTCAGATCCGGAACTATGAAGAGCTCTCGCCGCTCATCACTAGTATACAGGTTTCCCATGCATGTGTGTTTAAGAGTATGGATGTTGTGGTACGCGCACATGCAATCCCATCTGTTGGGACTCTCACCCAGGCAAAGATAAAGTGTTATGAAACCAACTACCAAAAAGATAGAAAAGATAGATGAATGCCTTAGAAATAAGCCTCTTCGAGGGGGCAACCTCCTTTACATTACACAAATGAACAATTATTGGATGATACAAATGACAAGGCCTCCTTTCTATATGTAGGAGTTTAAGGGGTCATAATATAATCAGAGCCAACATAACAATAATAATGTAAGGGCACAATAATAACAATAGTGGGCTTATATGGGGCACAATAATAATAATATGGGGACTAAATGGGCAGAACAATATAATAAGGGGGTTGTACTAATAACAATAAGGGGTTACACTAGTAGTATAGGGACCTAACATGCCCCTCTCCTTCAAAAAGTGTTGTCCTCAACGCATGAGTAGTTCTTGATGCTTCTGTATAAAATTCTTGTCCTCCCATGTGGAATATTTAGTGGGTAAGTTCTTCCACTTGATGAGATACTCTGAAATCGATTGGTTTCGTAGCTGTCGGGTTCTTGTTCCTGTGACTGCTCCAAGTTCCAATATGATTTTTCATTACTCGTCAAGTTCTGGCAATATTGTTTGAATTGGGATCTTTTGCAACTTTTGAATGAGTGGCCACACTTCTTCGTCCTTCTTCCATTGATCCCTTGCTTCGCTTATCCAATCTGGTTGGATAATAGAAATAGCACAAAATAATGCTTCCATGTCCTCATCCTTTCTTGAGAGTACATATGCAATAAATTTTTTCTTCCCTTTTTTGTAGATGATTTCAAAGTCATAACCCAACATATTTGTGACCTATTTTTTCTGTTCCTCTAAAGATAATTTTTGTTCTAAAAAGTATTTAAGATTATCATGATCAATTTTTACCTTGAAGTGTCTTCCCATTAGGCAAGGTCACCATTTCTTAAGTGCATGTAATATTGCCAGCATTTCCTTCTCATAAATAACTTGCTTAAGATGTAGCAGTAAATACCCAATCGCCTACATCAAAACTTCTTTCATTGCAATCTTGATTTGCCTGTTGTTTCATTCGATTCTGCACCAAAGTAGCGTTATCCTTTAAAAGTTGGAGAACTCGTTGTTGATTCTTGATGTGATCTTTCACTGCTTGAATATTTTTCTTCTTGATATGTCCTTCTATCTTGAGAGTTTGAGGAGTGATAATTTTTCCAATGCATTACAAGATATGGTTGGATTCATTTCTTGATGATCGATGGGATCTTTCACTTCTTGAAATTTTTTCTTCTTGATATGTCCTTCTATCATGATAGTTTGAGGAGTGGTAATTCCGGACAATGCATTACAAGATATGGTCGGATTCATTTCTTCTTTCTCGATGTGATCTTTCACTTCTTGAACCTTTTTCTTCTTGATATGTCCTTCTATCTTGATAGTTTGAGGAGTGGTAAATATTGCCAATGCTTTACAAGGTATGGTCAGATTCATTTATTCTTTCTCTGGGGTTGGTCCTCTTTTTTTTACGTTTCTTGATCCTTTTCTTCCTCCTCTTCACAATCAATGTAAAATAATTTCTTCTCAGCACACTGATGACCTTTAATGTATTTGTTATCACAATTGTAACAAATTCCTTTTGCTCTTTTTTCTTCCAATTGTTGTGGTGTCACCCTTGTAGGTTGTGGAAGGCTAGGAGAAACAACACTTCCATCTTTATAGTTGTGAGGGGTAGAATTCCTTGTTTCCATAATTTCTCTTTCAATTTTTCTTGCCAACCTGAATGCCTTCTCCAATGAATCAGGTTCCCAAAGACGAACCTCATGTTGAATGTTATCCTTTAAAGTCCCTATGAAGACATCAATCCTTTGCTTCTCTGGAATATCATTTACCCTTATATTCAATTTTTGAAAGTCCTCAATGTGCTTTTCCATTGAACCCTTTTGTTCAAGATTTATCAATAGGCCAAAGAAGGTTTTTCTCTTTGTATCCTCATAATGTGCTATCATTTCCTCCGTGAAAATTGACCACGTGACCAGTGGTTTACGAGAACAAAGCCCTTTATACCATAAAAATTGATCTGGCTCTAAATAATTAGATGCAATAAATACCTTTTGTAAAATGGTACGCCATGTCAATCAAAATATTTCTCCATCTGTAGTATGCAATTTACAGGATTCTTGCCATCGAACTTCCTCATCTCGCTTTTTCTTGATTTTGGGAGCTCGATCTTGAAATGACTGTAACTTTGTAACATCTAATCTTCTAGTTCTGAAATCATGACCTGCAGTAGCCCTTTGCGTCCTCCTTCCAATGCCACCGGTCTAATCGAAATTGAATTCTCCAAGAAAGAGTTATACAATCTCTCCCAAGATGACCTGATTATATACTTTTTCGAAAGAGTGAACTTGTATGAGTTCCACGTGTCACTGTTTTGACCTTCGGATCTGAAAAATATACACAAAAAACTACAGTCCATCCTATTTCTATAACTTCTTACGAAATTTCAATCTGATGCTCAGAGAGATAGTTATGACAATTTTCCCTAGGTCACCTGTTTAGGATGTAATTCGAGCATCTTCCAAAAGCCTAACTTCCTTAGATCATATATCCGGAAATATAGTGAGACAAGATGTGAAATTTGGTCCTGAGATTCAGATCGATGTCTTCTCAAATTGTTTTCTTTTTTAGCTTCTAAAACTTCGTATCAACAAATTTATAGCGCAAATTCAACGATGACTTGTTTTAGATGAAATTTTGGAACTTGGAAAAATCCTAAATTCCTCAGATCATATCTCCAAAACTATAGCGAGACAAGATCTAAAATTTGGACCCAAGGTTCAATGCGATTTCACCTCAAATGCGTTTTTTTTTAGCTTCTGAAACATTGCAGAAAAAACAGTTATGGCGAAAAGGCCACGATGACCTATTTGGAGCAGCGAAACCGTAGAATCCAAAGCTATGATACCAAATGTAATGAAACCAGCTCACAAAAAGATAGGAAAGATAGATGAACGCCTTAGAAATAAGCCTCTTCGAGGGGAAACCTCCTTTACATTACACAAATGAACAATTCTTGGATGATACAAATGACAAGGCCTCCTTTCTATATGTAGGAGTCTAAGGGGTCATAATATAATTAGAGCCGACATAACAATAATAATGTAAGGGCACAATAATAATAATAGTGGGCTTCCATGGGGCACAATAATAACAATTTAGGGACTACATGGGAACAACAATATAATAATGGGGTTGTACTAATAACAATAAGGTGTTACACTAGTAGTACGGGGACCTAACATAAAGGCACAGGTCTAAATAGAGCTTGAATCGTACTTCAACGAGTTGATGCGCATTGCTACCAGCCCAGACTTGCCCATCAATGCAGACATCATGCACAAGTATGTTGTGGTCCGGCTGCATTGAAGACAATGATGCACATGCTTACAGACGAGTTGGACAGAGGAGCCTAATCAATTGTAACTGGATGTTATGGAGGCAAGAGTCAGGTTCCAGAAAGATGTCACCTTGGAGCACACAGATAACATTGTGGACTACTGATATTGGCATCAGTATGTTACTGTTGATCAGCGCGAGGATGTTGAGGAGTTGGAATTCCATGGTTTTCTAAGTCATAGTGATGTCTAGCATGGCTGGCTCAAGCCATTTCTCTCACATGGGTACATGTGAATTGTAATGTAATGTCTTGGGAAATGTAAGTCAAGTGTCGATAGTGGGATGTAACAATAATAGAGTAGATGAAGAGTCATGAGGGTAGTTGAATTGTCACAAAGGGGAATGTTAAGGGTCACCCGACCCTTTGCTATAAATAGTCTCTCATAACTCATTGTAGAGGCTTTTGGTTAGACAAGCTTCCGATAAGACTATCTTGGAGAGAGCTTGGACAATATTGTAACGAGCCTTGGCTTCTCCACTGTGTAGAGCTAGTACATCTCTTTGGAGGAGCAGGCGGTTGTGGCTGTAATGTTCCGCTATCAGAACTAGTGGTTGGACATGGATGTATTGTATGACTGGAACTTACACTTCTTAATATACTAAGAGCCAACACATTTCATGCATATGTTGTATTGCATTCTATGCTATCTGGTTTACTCTAAGTGATATATGTATTGGTTTGCTTACACATGCATGTATAGCTATATGTGTATGTATGTATGTACGAATCATTCTAAAATGTGTTGTTGGTTTAACCATCACTTTGGATTGCTTGCTAACTATCCTTCCATGTTGTGATGTATCTTTGCTTGTGTGTTCCCTTCTTAACTATCCTTCCATGTTGTGATGTATCTTTGCTTGTGTGTTCCCTTCTTAATTGCATGCTATCACAGGTTTCCAAGGGGTGCACTCACCTCAACCCCGTGTGTTAGAACCTCTCATGCACCTTCCTTGGCTCGCTACAATTCTCACACCCTTGCTACCAACAGAGTTATCTTACTTACCTCTATGTGAGATCGCGGTCGAGGCATTACAATACGTCCCACTGTTGGGACTCCTACACCAAACAGTCTGAGGTCAAATTGGGACTTCTTACCGGGGAGATCCCCTGACATGTTGGCAGGTCTAGCACTGTCAAAATTTCTAGTGCTAGAAGGAGGGCCAGATGATAAGATGTGTCCTCTCATCTTGTTTTGAACCTTTGCATTTCTATCATGGATTCTTTCACTCTTCTCCCTCCACGTTGTTTTTTGAATCATGAAGATGTCACCATCACGAGGGAGTTCTTTGATCTCTTGTCCACTTACACGTATGATGGTGAAGGTGAAGTGGCCTGGCTTGAGTTCTTACATGACTTTCTTTCCATGCTTCATGAGGAAGATGGGTGTTCTGACAAACAGGCCAGCTTGCTGCTTGCATACACACTTCACAAATCTCCACTTCGATGGTTGTGCAGCCTACCGGCTGACAACGTGCACTCACTTGAGCACTTCTGTGATCTTATTGAAGAAACTTTCTATCATTTTGATCCAGACCATCTTGACCAAAAACCGTTACAACAACGGAAGGCTCCTCATGAATCAACTATGGATTTTTGGCAGCGCTTCTGTGACTTGGAGTTTCAAGCTCCGAAGAGCCAGCTGAAATTTTTCTATCTTTGTGACTCGTTCGAGTATTGTGTTAAGAAATCTGCTCATCCCAAGAATAAGTTTGAAATCAAGCCTCGTTCAACATTCTTTAGTGATGGAGTTGGGAAATCCTAGACAGAGATGGTCACTGTCACAAGTGACTGTTTTCCATCCCCTCATCAAATAGCTCCACCATTGCAAAGCGATGTTGAGGATCATGCTCACGCACTTGTTCAGTTGTCACATCCTCCCAACATCACTTCGCTTAATTTTTGCGAAGATTTGGTTGTGATTCCATCGAGTTGTCACATGCATTTTGTTCCACAACCTCTGTCTTCGCACTTGGCTGTTCCTCCGGATGATATTGTCTTGTGTTCTTCCATTCCGGACTCTACACTTGTTGTGAACGAGGAACAAGCCACTAACAGAGTTGGTGTTGCATAACCAACATGCGTTGTCGTTCATGAAGAATGTGAGTGGGAGCTTGAGCATCAACACTCGGTGAAGGATGACTCCCTTCTATCTGAGCCCCCTCCATTATTTCCTAACATCTTAGGTGAACCCGCCATCCATGATTTCGCATGTGTATCTTCATCCATAGATGTACCCATTGTTTATCAGTCACAAGACACATTGGATGTCAGTCCATCATTCGACAATGGAGAGGATAAGTTATTCATTGAAAATCCACTTGATCTTTCATCTGTCTTTTTTGGAAACATAGAGGATGATTTTGTCTACTTTTCATCTACCCCTCTGTTTGATTCATCAGATCATGAGGATGCCAATGAAATTGTTGATTATCTTGATCATGGTTGTCATGATCCATTTACCCCTATATTCGATCACGATCATGATCCTATCGCAGTTGATTTTTCGAAGCCACCAGTCTATGATGATCTATCTGACAATGAAGTTGAAACACCCAAGACTTTTGAGACACTTCAACATAAGCTAATGGATATGTCAGGCCCTCGCTCTCTTGAGGTTAGTCTTACTTCCGATCAGGAAACTGTTCAACCACCCACGACTCCTCATCACTCATTTGTATGCATTGAAGATCAATCTCACACACAGATCATATTTCCTCCACTCGAACTACACAATCCTATCGCTCATGCATTGGAGGAATCCTACATTGTAAGAACACGTGCACGATGCTAGTTGTCTTTGTTTATTTCGTTTGCTTGCATGGCACAGTCAAGAGTGTGCATATGCCTCAAAGCTGCACGTAGTGTCACATAGCACCATGATAAGTCCACGGATTGCTTCTCATGCGCTTGCACTCACTTATGTCCTATGGGCACTTTGAAACATGAAGTGTGTTTGTATTCATTGTTATATCTTTATTTCTTGCTGGTTCACACAACTGGGTTGCTTGCGGACCAAGCCTTCACCAACATGGCTCAACCAATGCACCAGTGGAAATATTGGAAATATCACTTCAAGTGATCAGGCCCATGCACCGTTAGTTTAGGAGTACGAGTACTGTTTGCTTTCAGCTGGTTTTCTTTCATGCTTGTTTTCTTACTTGCTTTGTTTATTGGTTTATCTCTTTGCTTGTTTTCTTACTTGCTTTGTTTTCGCTTTCACTTCTACTTCTTCTTTTCTTTGTTTTTTATAGTTTGCTTGTCTCATTCGTAGGTTAGTTTCACATGAAACCATGTATGACTCTTGAAACAAGCTGGGTAAAGTGCAAGAGGCCTTGTACAACTATCAGTACTTGGTTATCTGTCATCCTGGCTCTATATGAAGAACTTGTTACTCTTAGTCCATGATACATTTATGGAAAATACGTACTATTCAAAGTGAACCTTGGTGAAAACACAACACTTGCGCGCTAATTAGTGTCACCTACTCTAGTCGGTTGTTTTTGGGTTAACCCTTGTCAACTCAGTCAGGTAGAGTAAGGTGAGGGGGAAAACCTTAACAGGCACGTCAAAGATATAATAAACTAATTCTCTGTTGGAACAACCTCTTCTGCTCTTAATAATTCAGGATCCCTCTTCTGCCTTTGAAATGAATAAGTGCTATGCACAATTGAAAATATGAAAAATGAAAAAATGAAAAGTGAAAAAAATCAAAATAAAAAATGAATAAGGAAAAATAAGAGAAAGGATTCTTGTGTAGAGAGGCGATGCAAGTAACTCTGCCGGGGTACTGACCAGTCTCGCTAACAGCGGAGCCATGCTTGTGTTCCTATGTGACTCCGCCGGGGTACTGTCCAGGCCTGCTGGTAGCGGAGCAACACCAGAGATGAAACTAGGACTCCGACAACTATATTGCTTGTGCACCAATATACCCCTTAACCCCAATTGAAACAACTATGTTGCCTTAGCTTGGAATGTGTGTCAATGGACCAAGAGATTGACAGATGCTACATCTTACAATCAAGCTAGTGTGAAACCAAGATGAACTGAGAACTGAACAATATTTCCGAAGGTGTTAGACTTGCTTTTCATGAACAAGGTCCATTCAGAGAGTTGGAGTTTTGCTAGTGTGTCACCAAGTGTTGTAGCGGTTACAACCACCCTCGATAATTTTGCCTTAACTTTGTTTTGGAGCCTCCCTACCAACGTTTCACAACACCTTGTCTTGATTCATAAAGTACACAAGCTTCAGTGTTTTTCTGGTACAAAGATAGCATGTCGATTAAAGCTTGATGCATTCCCGTCACAGGCTTTTCATCTGGACTTAGTCCAACTGTGGACTGAGTAGCTCCCCCAAGAAATTCTGAAATTATGGAGGGCAACCAACCTTCCCTCCAGAAATTGTGCAATTTTTTCTGGAAGCCTACTTAGGTCCAGAATTGCTCAATCCTTCCAGTCAGGCTTCACCCAACGCAATCCTTCCTAGCACGCCTACTCAGCGCAGGAATTATGAAATCTTGGGTAGCAGTCAGCTGCTTTGCCCAAAAATTGTGCAAATCTCCTAGGCAGCCAGCCCAACTCCCACTCTAAAATTTGCATTTCTCCCAACAATTGAGCAGCCTCATGCATGAGCAGTTGGGTTGACCAGTTCCACCCGGGACCAAGGAAACTTGACTTGCATGCATGGCTTGATTTTTCCTAGAATAGAAAAAGGCAACATGCAAAAAGCATCCCTTGATTCAGGGAGCTATTTTTAGTAGCTAGAGGTTACATGCAAAGTTCGTTTTAGAAACTTTCCTCCAAGTGTCTCTTTTTCCTAGATTTGTGGCAGGCGTGTCATGAGATCAAAATTATTTATTCGACGCATCAAATATCATTCTTTCACATCGATCTTGGAGCTCTAACATCCCACAACACATCCAAGACTCTTCGACACATCTTGCTCATCTATTCACGGGTAAGTGGTCTCAACTTGTCTTTTTCAACATTTTTGTTGCTTTTTGTTTTTTTGCTTGGGTGAGTGTTATTTGCTTGATTTCTTTGAACACTTGCTGTCATTTACATGCATACTATCTTGTACTAGCACTGTTTCATGTTTCGTTGCTATCTCACTGTTGTCACATGCATGAGACTGTTTTGCACGAACGGTCGTCGATTCGGTGACTTGCTTCACCCACACACATGTTGATATGTTTACTATATCTTTCACTCAATGTTTGCATGCACGACCAATCACTTCTACTTTCACTTAGTTTTTCCATGCATTCACTTTCAGATTTGCTTTCAGTTGCCCGTCGGCAGGTTTGGGCAGCCTTGGCCCGGACTCTGCCTCACCAGACAACATCGTGTAATCTGGAGAAGGAAAGCTCTGTCTTCCTCTCCAGAAATGCGCATTTTTGCATAGACACTGTTCTCCAGGACTTTTTTGCGCATTTCTGAAGGATAGTGACTTATGGCCCAAAAAATTGCGCAATGTAGTCCCTGAGCCTGCAGTCATTGCTAGCTGGAATTACTCATTGCACAATCGCAACAGTCAGCCTAGATTGCGTATTGCGCAAATCCAACAGCCAGTCTTGCCTCCCAGACAAGCTCAAACTTCCTTTTGTGTAGTTCTGGCAGCTAGTTACCTAGCCTCCTAGAAGAAATTTCATAATCTTTGCCTATCATTCCCCAGGTATGTGTTAAGCCATTCCTCGAATTTGATTTGGTTTTCGCTGATAGATTTCTTACCATGCATGTTGCTTTGTCTCCAGAAATTTCAGGTGTTCATCTGCCTCTTAGTAGCACATGATCAATGGCCTCCAAGAGAGCAAGATCAAAGGACACAGACGAAAGTGCAACCGGAGTAGCAGTTGAGGAGGTGTCCACATGTCTACCAATATATGAAGATACAAAGTTGTTTTAGAGAAGGACATCAAGCTGAAATGACAAGAGGTCAATGAAGCATTTGCAGGCACTTTTGCAGAAGACCTCAAAGATGGTCAGGTGTATGTGAAAATTCACAAGTTTGGCTTGTATCAGATTGCATGCGGATACCCCGCGTTCCCATGCACGAACATGATACACTGGGTAGTCTCGCATACTGATCCTGAGATGATGACTCTAAGCAGTGCCAGTGAGACGAAGTGTGCCACCTTCTGGGCACAGGATTATGATGATATGTATCAGATGTTGAAACCTATGACTATCATGGAGACTCCTTTCAGCTTACCCAACAACAATGCCAATTCCAAGGACATTATGAAGAACTGGGTAAAGGAGCCGACTAGATATAGGATGACACCAACCAGATCTATAAGACAAAGATACTGCGGATGTCGTATCAATACTTGGTCATATTTTCATGTCAACTATGTGGCCAAGAAAGCACAGAAACCTTCCTGCAGACTTGGGTGATCGCGCTGGACCAACTGGCCAGAGAGGGTAAACCATGTAACTGGTCCAACATGTTGGCTCATCAGCTGAAGGAACATGTATCAAAAGCTCGACAGTCACCCAGAGGTATGCAAAAAAAATCTACATGTCCTCCTACATCTTAGATGCAATCTGTGCCCAACAAGAGTTCCCGGGCTTGGAGTGGGCATGGTCACTGATGGAGACTGTTATGAACACATATTGTAAGTTGTTGTTCGATTGCAGCGTCAGAGGAGTAATCACATGGCTGTCCGATCATTTTGTTACCCCATTTTACAAGATGATATTCAAACAGGATGTGCCCTGCATGTCGAAGGAAGCAATGGAGGCACTGATAGACATTGCTGATTGGTATGTGTCACCGTTCGACATCTTCATATGAATGTTCAACATGGAGAAGCCTCCGCATGTTCTACTGAAGTTTGCCTTGGACATAGTCATCATGTAGGAAATAACATATCACATCTCGATGGGATTGATAGCCAAATTGCACCGGAAGAAGAAGGCACCTTGGCCCGCTCTTCCGTTGCGGATTGGGTTATACGAGATTTGTTGTATCAAGCAAGAAAATGTCTAAGCAGAACTAATGAAGAAGTATCCATTCGACCTCTGAAGTTACAATCCGTATGATGCACATTGTATTGTGAAAGATCACTGCACGAGAGTACAATTCAATTGGATCCACAGGGCATTTCATTGGGTCAAGGAGGACCCATGGAGATATTGCTACAGTTTCTCCAGACCCAATGAACAAGTTGGCTTCGCTGTGGAGTGGTTAGCAAAGTAACATGAGGCAGCATCTCAGAGAGCACTAGCACCAGCAACACTAGTAGGAGAGACAAGCATACCAGTGGACGACAAGGGCAAGAGGAAGATTGTCGATCGCATGGAGGAAGAGCAAAGCTGCAAGTTCCGAGCAGATCCACTTGTGGATAAAGAAGCTATGGCTATAGAGGCGAAGAGGCAACAACGTGACAAGAAAATCATGCAAAGGTAGAGGGATAATAGAAGAATGGAAGAAGCAGAGAAGGAGTTGCATGAGTTGAAGGATCAACTATGGAAGGAACAAGAGCTGCGTAAAGAGGAGTGAGAAGCTGAGGAACAACAAGTACAACAAGGGGCGCAACATGTGCAAACATATGAAACAACACCCATATAGGTAGTGGATTCATCAGAACAACTGGCATCAGGCAGACATGGTGAACCATCGTAGGAGAAGGACTTCACCCATGAGATAGAAGAAGCACTTCAACAATTGGATACGGATATGGAGCAATGGGAATTAGAACAAGAAATTGACCTCATTCCTCACCACTAGGAGGTCAAATTACCCGCTTCACCACATTTAGATGATGAGCAAGTCTCAAGTGACCAAGGAGGCACTGAGATCCTTGGAGATCATCCGAAAAGAGAGATGCACAACATCTCATTCAACGAGTCTCAACATAGGGTTGTGCAGTCTCATAGAGTGTCAACTCTAGAGGATCATACATCTCCTACGCAAGTTTAGGAACGAGTGATCATGTTTAACGTGTGAAAACATCCAATAGCCTTGGACGATGCAACTAGAGTGTACACTGAAGCCACTAGCTCAAGTGTTCACTTTCCGATAGCTGAAAATGAGCGAATGGCTAAAGAAATTCAAACGTCCAAGAAAGGAGGAGAATTGGTGACAATGTCTACGCGAGCTGAACTGAAGAAGGCAATACTAGATGAAGTATTGTCCCTTGACACAGTTATACAAGCATTGTACTCCAAGTTTAGCACTGTGCATAAGGAAGTCATCCATCTCAATGGATGGCAACAATGATGTGCTAGAAGAGCACATATCTTGACAAACTTGCATGCTGCTATTGATTACATGCAAACATGTACGATGAGATACAAGGGAGCCCCACTTCACTTGCCTAAGATGATAGAGGCCAATGCAGTCAAGCTAAAGGCATGTATCCGGAGTTTGATCTGAAACTATGAAGAGCTCCCGCAACTCATCACTAGTATACAATCTTCCCATGCATGTGTATTCAAGAGTATGGATGTTCTGGTGTTGCACATGCAATCCCATCAGTTGGGACTCTCACCCAGGCAAAGATAAAGGCACAAGTCTGACTAGAGCTTGACTCGTTCCTCGACGAGTTGATGCACATTTCTACTAGCCCAGACTTGCCCATCAGTGCAGACATCATGCACAAGTATGTTGCTAGTCCGACTGCATTGAAGACAATGATGCACATGCTTACAGATGAGTTGGACAGAGGAGCCCGAGTAGTGTACCGGGATGCTATGGAGGCAAGAGTCAGGTTCTAGAAAGATGTCACCTTGGAGCACAATGATCAAAGACTACCGATCTCGGAATCAGTATGTTGTTGTTGATCACTGTGAGGATGTTGAGGAGTCGGACTTCCATGGTTGTCTAAGTCATAGTGATGTCTAGCATGGCTTGCTCAAGCCATTTATCTCACATGGGTACATGTGCATTGTAATGTAATGTCTTGTCAAGTGTAAGTCAAGTGTCGATAGTAGGATGTTACAGTCATAGAGTAGATGAAGAGTCATGAGGGTAGTTGAATTGTCACAAAGGGGAATGTTAAGGGTCACCACACCTTTTTCTATAAATAGTTCCTCATAACTCATTATAGAGGCTTTTGGTCAGCCAAGCTTCCGATAGGACTATCTTGGAGATAGCTTGGACAGTATTGTAATGAGCCTTGGCTTCTGCACTTCACAAAGCTAGTACATGTCTTTGGAGGAGTAGGCGGTTGTGGCTGTAACATTCCGCTATCAGAATTAGTGGTTGGACATGGATCTATTGTATGACTGGAACTTACACTTCTTAATATAACAAGAGCCAACATGTTTCATACATATGTTGTATTGTATTCTATCCTATCTGGTTTACTCTAAATGAAACATGTATTGGTTTTCTTACGCATGAATGTATAGCTATCTGTGCATGTACGTATGAATCTTTTCTATAATGTGTTGTTAGTTTAACCATCACTTTGGATTGCTTGCTAACTTTCCTTCCATGTTGTGATGTATCTTTGCTGGTGTGTTCCCTTCTTAACTGCGTGCTATCACAGGTTTTCAAGGAGCGCACTCACTTCAACCCTCGTGTGTTATAACCTCTCATGCACCTTCCTTGGCTCCTTGCAGCTGTCACACCCTTGCTACCAATAGAGTTATCTTACTCCTTTTCTCAGAATCTTTTTACACTTCCTTTGTGTGCAAAATTTATAAATCTCTCTTCACGCCTTCCTATGTGTCGCAAAATTTATATTTGTTTATTGTTTGTCTAATTTAGAATTCAAGACTTACTGCTTAGTATAACTTCTAAGTGTTCACTTTTCTAACAATAAAAAGTTTTTATATTTTTTACTAAGATCGTTTTGTTTTGTTAGTTTTGGCCTAATTTAGAATTGAAGACTTCCACTTCCACTTCTTAGAGCTTGTTTTTGCGTGCACTTTTCTATTATTAATTTTTTTAGTGTGCGTTTTCCTAATTTAGAACTCAAAACATGCCACTTATTATATCTTTTTCGTGTCCACTTTTTCTAATTGTGAGAATATTTTTATATTTTTTATTAAAACAATTATGATTTTTTCTAAGTTTAGACTTCTATGATCCATAATGTTTAGAAGAGATTTTTTCTTTTGGAGAGATCACATGGACTAATTTCTTGGAGCCAACCTTTCGAACCCTCTACTTTGGTTCATCATCAGGGCAAAGGTGAAGTATATAATCTAACATTAACATTATCTATATATATATATATATATATATATATATATATATATATATATATATATGCTTCAGAGAAAACAAATTCATCTATTAGAAAGTAAAAAATAATATATATATATGTAAAATCAAAATAAAAAGAAATCACACGTTCAAAACAATCGTTATGTATTGAAAAAAATAAAAAAATAAAAAATTATATGGAGAAAATAAAGGAAGTCAAAAGTAGGATCAATACAAATTATTAAAAATGGGATCAATGAAAAAAAGAAAAATAATATAAATAAATAATTAAAAACAAATTATAATAATACAAATAAATCAATAAATAATAAACACCACATATGTATTGAGAAGATGGATAACAATTTGAATAGGTATGAAGGTTGGAAAACTAGTAACCACTGGATCCTGCTATCCATTCCTAGTTTTTTTGTTTTCGAAATTGCCTATTTCTTTAGTCTCCTTTATATTTAATTTGATTATTTATTCATTTATTTGTATTATTATTATTATTAATTTTTTTCTTCAATACATGAGGATTTTGTTTTGAGCATTTGATTTCTTTTTACTTTGACTTTAAATATATAAAAAAAAAGTAATTAATTTTTTTTTTTTTGACTTTCTAATGGATGAATTTGTTTTCTCTGAAGCATTTACACTTATATATATATATATATAGTTATTGTTATATCAGGTACTCCACTTTTGGCTTGATTATCAACCACAGTAGAGGGTTCGAAACATTGGCTCCAAAAAATTATTTGATGTGATCTCTCAGAAAGAGAAAATCTCTTCTAAATGATTATGACTTTTATTCTACCAAATTAATATGTTAAGTTGCATTATTTTAAATAGATGTTTTAAATTTTTTATTCAATAAAAAAATATTTATATGAGAAAGCAAGATATTTTAATACTACAATAAATGTTGAAAATTACAACAAGAAATGCTAAAAAATAGCATTTCAGGATATACTCCAACTTTGTTGGAAATAACAAAAAATAGAAATTCTAAAAATAACATTGCTATAAATAGAATTTCGGGATGGATTCTTATTTTAGTTAGTCCTTGAACTAAAATAGAGAAGTAAAATTTGAATTTTATCTTAGCAGCTGTTTGTAAAATAATTAATTAATTCATCTTGAGTTAATTAGTTGTAGAAAATCAAACATGAAGTCTATGTGGGGACATGCAACAATTTCTCCATTGATTGAGGAATTTATCCCTCAATTAAAGAGATAAGGATGAGTTGTAATTTGAGTTGTAATTAGTTAAATCAGTTAACTGAGTTAAGTCCAGTTATATATATATTTTTTTTCTGGGTAAAGGCTACTTATATATTAAGAAAGAAAAATATTTACATAGATTACATCATCCGAGGGGGACGAGGCCATCCTCTAACAAAGACACCTGAGACATCTAAAACAGACTTTCAGACCACTGAGCCGACATAACAAAAATGTCCAAATGAATTTCTTGGACCCCATATAGTTTCGGATAGCCAAAAAGAGACATTTTAAGCTTACTGAATCTAACTTATTACAAACTGCCCCTATAGGGCTGATAACAGAAACTAAACAAGGGGAAAGTTTAACCAACACAGACATGAACAAGTGAGCAAAAACCTTGAGAAACACCTCCGAACAGGTTCAGGTAAGGTGACTAGGCGACACAGGTGGCTGCCTCTGCTCCGGACTAGGCGGATCAAGCCAAATGACCGACTCCTCACCATCCTGATGCTGGCCCTCCGAATCCAGATGAACCGAATCTTGGCCTTCAATTCTATTCTGATCTCGGTTCCGTAGAGGCAAGATCTCCTGCACAGAGACATCACGGAGTGCGTCGTCCTGTTCCGGAGCCGGCTGAGGCGGGTCAGCTTGATCTTCGGCTGCCAACGGACGGGCCATATGATAAACTCTGCCATTCATATCCCCCATAAGAATTTCGCTGCCCTGGAGGTAAGCAGAAGTAGGGGAAGACCATGAGGGGCTGACTGAGGGCGCTTCAGAGAGATACACAGAAAAATTAACGATTACATCCGACTGCAGGATCCTTCGAGGAATTCAGAAGCGAAAAGTCTGGTAGGAGTCCGGCAAGAACATGAATTCCTCCTCTGAGCTGGATGACGAGGGGGGACTGGCCGCCATGGGAGCTATGGGATGCGGCACCTCCTCATCCCTCACAATGCGCACCCCAGAACGTCCGCCTCGACGAGGCACTCCCCTCCGCCGCATGACTGTATCTAACTGGAGCGTCTGGAGCCTTTGCTCCGTTTCTTTGATTAAAGCTTGCAGCATAGTATCCTGCCCTCCGCGCGCATCAAACGACATTCTCTGAGGCTTGTAGGTCTGGGCAATATGGTTAAATAACTAGGCCCCTGCAAAAACCATATGCCTCGTACCAAATTCCATAACGCCCAAACTCCTCGAGACCGGAGCAAACTCGTTCGGCATCAATGCAGTAGCTGCCATGCTCTGCCTCTCCTTACCATCGCTTTCCCTCAACATTAAATGGAAACTGGTTGCCATCGCTGTCGTGTACCTGCAATCCTCCTCGGCCTTGTCAATAGGTGTTGAGGTGCGGGGAGGCCTTAATGGCACGTCGAAACACCCGCATCCGGGTGAGTTAAGTCCAGTTATATTAGTTCCAATAGTTTGTGGAATTAATTGTGAGTTCAGTTAGTCAATGCTTGCATGCATGTAGCTGGTGCTCTCCAGATAACTGAATATTCTCTCATAAATAACTCATGCATGTCAGTTCAGTCAGAGACTCAGTTGAGATCAGAGGAAGGGACAATGTACTATCAGTTGGAGGATTTTTTCTATATAGGAAACTCATCCATGCAGAAGGAATTATCTCCTTCAGGATTGCGTAGTTAGATCAGAGGTTAGTGAGTGTGTGAAGAGGCCAATTCACACAGGCGGCAACACTAGACCCCAAGGAAAACTGCGCAAGGAAATAGGAGGCTTGGAGGGTAAAGGAGAAGGTTTTTGAGAAGTCTTTGACTGTCTATGAGTAGCAGTTGGATTGCAGAGAGAGCAGGATAGCTTGTGAGCTGATTCTTTTTGTAATCTAAACATATTTCCACTTGTATGATAACATAGAGATTGAGGTTTTAGGTTGAGGCTTTCCCTGGGTTATTTCTTCTGTGTTATGTGTGATTGAATCTTCTTCTCTATTATATGTGTTCTATTTGATCTTGCTCAAAATCGATTAAGCTTCCGCATTTTTTATTGTAGAAGTAGATTAAGTATTTTTCTTTAGTACATTGCATAATCAGTTTAATCTACGGTGAAATTCCTACATGTTATCAAAGCAAAGGTGATCAAGGCGAAAAACAATATACAAGAAGGGAGAAGCTCAAAGTTTGAGGTTCCTGAATATAGAAATCGAGTTCTTATCACATCTCAATTTCACCAATGGCATTCAACGGTTTAAGACTCGAATATGCTCTTGATGGCAGTTCGAATTATATAGCCTGGAAGGATCACATGGAAGTAGTATTATAGGATAACGATCTAAAGGACTTCATTGATCAAGAAGTCCCCAAGTTTACTGATGCTATTGAATTGGCGGAATGGAAGAAATGTGTGGCTAGAGCAAGGAGAATCCTTCTGGAGGGAGTTCGAGACCACATAGTCTCAAGTCTCCATGGGAAGGAGACACCATTTTTTATGTGGAAAACATTGAAAGATCTATATCAAAATAGCAACGATTAGAGGAAGTTGGCGCTGAAAGACAAGCTTCGGAATATCAAGTGTGAAAAGGGCAACACGATCTCTACGTATCTGAACAAGCTCACCACCTGCAGGGATGAGCTTGGAAGCATAGGGATCACGACTGCTGAAGATGACATGGTGAGTCTTGCACTCCTCAGTCTTCCTAAGAGCTAGCATAACTACCAAGGCTCGGTTAATGGAAGAGAAAAACTACCAAATTGGGAATGACTTTGGTCGGAACTGATGTAGGAGGAGATAAGAAGAAGCACCAGAGATGGACCCTCATCAAAGCAAGATGATGAGGAAAATCTAGCCTTAGTGAGTAAGGCGAGGAATGGAAAAGGGAAGGCATCCCATCCCAAATCCAGTTCTTCCCATAGTGGGAAGAATTTTGACAAATTGAAAGTGCGAAGCTTTCATTGTCATGAAGTGGGCCATTTTGCTACAAATTTTCCACTAAAGAAATCCAAGATGGGATCCAAGGAAGGATCTAAAGGTGAGGCATTGACCTCACAGTTCGAGTTGGATTTCACCCTCTTCGCATGCATGGTTTCATCCATGGTAGGATGTGGTTGGTTTCTTGATAGTGGAGCTTCTTTCCACATGACCGACGACAAGATTTTGTTCAGTACCTTGGAGGAGAAAGATCTCCAAATACTCATAGCAATGGGTAATGATGAAAAGTATAGTGTCTCAAGTGTAGACACGGTTGTTTTTCAGAGGGAGCATGGAGCTTGCATTACCTTGACCAATGTTAAGTATGTACCAGGACTGAAGAGAAATTTGGTGTCGATCGCAATGCTAGAAGACAAAGGCTATGATATAGTCTTCAGTAAGGGAAAGGTTTTCCTTCGGCACATCACCATTAGACAGGTGAAGCAGATTGGTTCACGAGTCAAGAACTTGTATGCTCTTGAGGTTCAAGATGCATGCAAAGCCTTGAGGAGCAGGCAACTGTTGGTGGTTGAGAGGGAGAGTAAATTACCTCTCAACATGCAACCACAGAAGAAGTCTCAAACAATTGTGGAGGTGCCACAATTGGTGAAGAAACTTCAGGAGGTTGTGGAGTAGTAACAACTAAAGAAGCTGAGAGGAGATCGAGTGGAGGCATCTACTCATGTAGATACCTCTAGTAGGGGGGAATTTCAAGCCAAGTGGGCAGAGGGATCGCATGTATCCATACCTCCAGGTTGGAGGTGGGGCAATGTGGAGTGGCAGTCCCAAGAAGGCTAGAATAGGGGTAGGATCATTGAGGTATGCAACCTCTTTGATTAGAGCTTGTTACGGGAGCCCCGACGAGGAGTAGCAGGACTGGCTGATTGGGTAGATACGAATGCGGATGGAGCGACAGAGAGAGCTACAGTGTAGGAGTCCCAAGACAGTGCATAGCTAGCAGGTTGCAGTAATGCAAGAGGCACAGGAGTGTTGCACCAGTGAAATATGGCACAAAGAGGTGTGCAACGGTGCGAGATGCAGGGAGTTGTTGCAGCAGTGCAGAGGTCAGAGAGGGAGCACTTGTCAGTAGCAGAGGAAGCTTCAGCATCATAAGGTGTTTCTAGCCCAACAGGGAGGTCAGTTGGGAGATCAATTACTTACTTCTCAGTAACTGAGTTGCAGTGCAGCAGTGGGCAGCACGATGCAACATGATGAGAGGAGGTGTAGTGCGGATGCAGTGCTGGGAGATAGGACTAGCAACAACATGGATGCAGCAGGAGGAATTAGTGTGATTGATGCAGTCAGAGATCAAAGTGATAGAGGCTAGAGCAGTCAAATACTGAAGGGCACAGAGGTGTAGATTTTTAGTCGACAGAGGTAATAACAGTCAGAGACTTTGATGACAGAGGCATCATTCTCATTTAGGTTTGATATTTTTTGTTTCTAGAGTTGCTGGAGCAACAACACTTGAGAAAAGTGTTGCATGCAGAACATTCCAAAGGTTCAGGATCAGGTTTGAGTTGAATGCCTTTCTTGTTGAGAGAGAGTGTTGAAAATAGAAACAAGAAATGCTAAAAATAACATTGTTATAAATATTATTTCAGGATATACTCCAACTCTGTTAAAAATAGAAATGTTAAAAATATCATTGCTATAAATAGAATTTCTAGATGGATTCCTATTTCAGTTAGTCCTGGAACTAAAATAGAGAAGTAAAATTCGAATTTGATCTTAGCAGTTGTTTGTAAAATAATTAATTAATTCACCTTGATTTAATTAGTTGTAGAAAATCAAACATGAAGTCTACGTGGGGACATGCAACAATTTCTCCATTGATTGAGGGAATTTATCCCTCAGTTAAAGATATAAGGATGAGTTGTAATTTGAGTTGTAATTAGTTAGACCAGTTAATTGAGTTAAGTCCAGTTAGATTAGTTCCAATAGTTTTTGGAATTAATTGTGAGTTCAGTTAGTTAATGCGTGCATGCATGTAACTGTTGCTCTCCAGATAACTGAATATTCTCTCATAAATAACTCATGCATGTCAGTTCATTCAGAGACCCAGTTGAGATAAGGGGAAGGGACAATGTACTATTAGTTGGAGGGTTTTTCCCATATAGGAAACTCATCCACGCAGAAGGAATTATCTCCTTCAGGATTGCGCAGTTAGATCAGAGGTTAGTGAGTGTGTGAAGAGGCCAATTCACACAGGTGGCACCACTGGACCCCAAGGAAAATTGCGCAAGGAAATAAGAGGCTTGGAGGGCAGAGGAGAAGGTTCCTAAGAAACCTTTGATTATCTATGAGCAGCAGTTGGATTGCAGAAAGATAGCTTGTGAGCTGATTTTTTTTGTAATTTGAACATATTTCCACTTGTATGATAATATAGAGATTGGGGTTTTACGTTGAGGCTTTCCCCGGGTTATTTCTTCTGTGTTATGTGTGATTGAATCTTCTTCTCTGTTATATGTGTTCTATTTGACATTGCTCAAAATTGATTAAATTTCCACAAGTCTGATTGTAGATTGAGTGGGCCTAATGGTTAAGAGCATGTGTTTCCTCCTAAGAGGTCACAGGTTCAAAACCAGAGGGGGGTAGAGTATGTATGCCTTCGTAGACTTAGCAATAAAATCGCTGCGCGGAGGTAAATTTTTTTGGCGAAATCACATAATTGATCATTTGTCGACGCGTTTCGAACCAACTAGTGTGGTTCATTGTCAGGACAAGCTGAAGATACAGATTAATTGATCATTTGTCGACGCGTTTCGAACCAACTAGTGTGGTTCATTGTCAGGACAAGTTGAAGATACAGATCCAGTATTCATTGTCAGGACAAGTTGAAGATACAGATCCAGTATAGCGAGTTAAATAGTCCAAGCAGAGACTCCAACGGCTAAAAAGACTAACGACTATTTTTCAACTTAAGGACCCAGTCAAACCCCCTTTAACTAAATTAATATTAATATTCTTTATAATTATTATTATACTTCTAGAGCTAAGTAATCTGGGTAAAAATTAACTAGATCAGAGGTTATTAATCTATTTATATATTTAATATATAATTATATATAATAATATTTTTCAATACCTAATATAATACTATATTTAATATTTAGTTTTTAAATTATTTATATAAATTATTAGAAAACTATAATTTTTACTAAAAATTGAATTAGATCAATGATTAGTTATCAAAACTAAACCATTTATTTATTTAAAATATTAATTATATATATATATATATATATATATAAAAGTATATATATAAATTAATATATTACCATACCTAACATTCTTAAATTAAATATAATTGATTTATATAATATTATTATTTATATTATGATAATTAAAATTATATTAATAATTATTAAAATAATATTTATTTATATATATAAAATTGAAGTTAAAATTTAAATATTATTTATAAATATATATCTAAATTTTTTAAATTTCAATTTATGTTTAATATTAATAGTTTTTAGTGGACGAAAATATAAACAAACTTCGAAACTGAAATTAACCATTAATTTAATGATTAAATGTTTATTTTTAAATAACATTAACCACTTTTCAATTTAAAAAAAAAATAAAAAAATAATACCTTTTATATTCCAAAAAAGCATCTATGATCTATTTTTGCATGTTAAAATTAATTTATACCTTTACATGCATTGGTGTATTAAAGTGATTGTTCCCTCTCTATATAAAAAAAAATAACTTCCGGTTTGTCTAGATTTTATACCCTCCTTTTTCGCAACCATTACCATAAGTTTTATTATTATTTTTTTTTTAACTTATTTATATTAACATTTAATTTTTATTTTTTTAACTTATTTATATTAACATTTAATTTATTACTAGTGAAAAACAATAAGTTTAAGTCAAAGTCAAACACTATGTCAATGTTGGCACGGATCTGTTTTGGGCATTTAAGTTTATAAGTAGTTTTAGTTGTTTTTAAAATTTATTATCAAATTTTATTTTATATCAAATAAATGTATATCTAATTTATTATTCAATTCTTCTATATCAAGTTGGTAGAACAATAAATTATTATATTTTTTACTAATAGAACCAATAATTTTTTTTTTAATTATTTCAATTTTATTTTTAATAAATATAAAAGTTCAACACAATTTTGGTATGCAATAATATATACTTTCTTATGTCAACATATTATATTAACATGGTACTAGAAATGATAATGGTTTCGTAGCAAGTCTCCAATTTGTTACAATTTTTTTTGCAAGTGGTTTGGAAGCTATCAATTGAAGTGTAAATGACATCTGATCGAACAACTTCTATGCAAATAAGTTATTTGTTGTTTGAATCTCATGACGCTGACACATTTCATTAAATGGAGAATGAATGAACTGTTATTATGAAGGATGAGTTGTAGTTTTGTTGTTGTTTGATACAAACCTTACTCCCACCACCATTGTTGTGGTTTACATAGAGATAGAAATATGTGCAACCCAATTGACTTCTAGAGCATGGGGCTATTATCATTGTAACATGTCAAAGATATAAAATGTGTCATTTACCATGATATTTTTGGCTTATTCGAGGATTATGTTTATAAATTATAAATATAGTTAAATTAGATCACCAAATTCCTTATGCATTTATTGGTGTGGTTCCAAAAAATATTGTTATAGGTGAAAAATAATACGATGATATTATTTAAATCAGTTGGCTATAATATTGCAAATAACTATTATTAATACTAGCCGCAATAATATAGTATAATGTAACATTTAACTTTTATCGTTAAATCTATGACAAAAATGTGTCTTCACAGTCCATATTTTTTTGTGTAATCATAGCATTTTTGTTTATTTGAATGCAAAATATAACTTCAATGTGTCGAGGTGTTTTAACATAATGTAGTAAAAATATTCTCCATGATTTAGATAGTTGTTATGGAAAGAAAAATGAAAAATAAAACATAATTGTGGACATACAAATAAATTTAAAATATATAATGATATTATATGATTTTTTCTCAAATTATTTAACGAAGATGATATTTTTAAAATAAATAAAATAATTGGTTATCAAATATATCTATATATATCATACAAATTAATTAATTTACTTCCATAAATAAATAAAATATTATCTCTATTTTTATATTTTTAGACGTCATGAAATATCAAAGGTTGTATGCTGATCACAGAACCCACTGCATGAGCCCCTTCTTCAGTTGACCCATTCATATCTTCAGCGCCCTTTCTAGTTTAGTAGGGATTCTTTAGTTGAGATCTCCCCTGACATCAACTTGGGGACATTTGGTCCCATTTACTTCATTCAATAACACTCATTATATTTGCCATGGCCTTCGTATTTCAAGCATGTATGTATATGGGACTCTTTTATATCATCGTATTACTTTCTAACCCATTTATGCATGCACATAATGTATCATGTACTATTTTTCTCACACCCAAATTGTTGGATGCACTATTATTATTTGTACTAAGTTATCTCAGTGGGTATGGCTATACCTCCCCCACCTCATTAAGGTCATGTACAAACAATAAAGGAGACTTTTCTCTGACCAATAGGTTTTGCTTCGTTCAGTTATATTTCTTCCCTATGCTATAGTGCTCCATCATTATTTCTCCATTTGACTCCCCCTTTGGTTTTTGATGAATGTGAATGTACAATGTATTTTGGTCATACGATGTGCTCCTAACACTTGTACATTGGGGAACTATCTGTTATCACCTTTAAAGCGATCATGATGCAGGTACAAATAACCATATTTCAAACACACGCATCAAATTGAAAATCAAACACGGTAGGTAGACATATAAACTCAGTAATAATTAATTATTAAACAAAATAATTATAGGAGAACTATTGGCCCAATGATTGGCCTCTTCATTCCTCACACTCACTCACACAATACATGCCTTCATGCCTCATAGGCTCACCTCAATTTATACAAATGGATTAGAACCCAAGTAGGTTCTAGAGACCTAAACTAACTCCCAAAATATCTCTCATGATCCCTAACATCTCTCATCTAATCTCTTATCCCTAGATAAGAGCTAACTAATCCATAATCTTCTCAAACCTTCCACATTAATCTCGAATCTTCTCCTATTTACAATAATCATCATTATCTCTTAAAACTATTAGAAAAATACATTAATTAATTAAATCCTAACTTCACAAACTAACTCCTCTAATAAACGATTGACCCAGGTTAGATGCGTCTGCATCAGATTCCCTAGGTAAAAAGAATTCATGGTCTCCTGACCATAACTCGTCATAAGATGATAAAAAATCCTCCTGGATCCCAAACTTTAGTTTGTCGCTGATCATGTACTTTGTTATGTTGTTGATGTGTTCTGTGGCTGTCCTTCCTTGTCTTCCAGGATTCCAAACTTTATGTTTCAATTATCCCTTCTCCTTGCTGAGATATGCTTGTTCTGTTGTTATCAACAAGCTTCTGCAATCTTCTTTTCTTCGTGCAATATGTCTCTTTTGGGACACTTTCACCATCAATCTTCTAATCTCTTCAATTTCCATGTCCAAATTATCTTATTGATGGTAAAAATCACCCATTCTTTGTTGAAAATGACTCTCGTCCTCCATGAATTCACTAGGATACCATTCATCTTCTATCATTCTATGCCTCTTCTGTTGGAAGTCATCCTCATTGCTGTCACTTTGTTGTTGGATTTTATTCATTGAAACCTCGTCCTCATCCTCTATGAAATTGTTGTAGTCCACCATCATTTCATTTTCTTCACAATTGTTCTTTGGATTGTCCAACCAATCCTCTAAAAAATTCATTTTTGCAGCAAAAAACTCCATATCTATGCCTTTGTAGACTTGCATAGGTTCCTCCAATGGTTCATGAGTATCCTTAATTTCCAGTTTACTCTCAGTTTATTGTGATTCTCCACTACATGCAAACATAAAATAAGTATTAGTTTCAAAATCATGAGACTTGGAGGTCTCTCCTATGGCTTCCCGCATCCCTTCCTTATGTAGCATACAATCCTTCAAGTTGTCCATTGACTCTTCCTCATACTTTCAATTTGCTTCTTGGTTTCCATATCCATACATTCATCACCCTTAGGTTGTTTTGGCATCTTTTCAATCTGCACAATAATTTTCAATGGCTGTTTTTTCAGAATAATTTATGGTGCCATTTATGGGAATCGAACCCACATTCATCTCATCATCGTTGTCACCAAGCAATGATCCTTTCTCTGGTTCAAAAATATATACATATATTTGTCTGGAGTTTCTCTGATTCCAAAACTTTCAGTTTACACTTCTGTCTTCTTTCCATCAATTGTTTAATTGGTCATTTAACTGATCGTTTTATTACCCATCCATGTCTTTGTATTTGTAATAGCTTTAGCAACACATCAAGCCATACCTTTAATTCAAAAATCTGTTTCTTGTCATCACGAATGCCAATTGCTATGGCATCATCGTGGCCTTTCTTTGGAATCTACATCTTCATATGCTTCTCCTTTCATGAACTTCATCTTGTTCACTATAATCTACAATTGAATCACTTTACCAAGTTATCTCTTCTGAACTTGGCAAATGGTCACTTCACTTGAATGTTACTACTGAGCACTTCTTTTTTGCAGCAAACAACAACTGCAGTAACTCTTCAAATTGTCTTTAGAATGACTTGACATTGGGTGTCGGGCTCCGCCGATCATGCACCCGTTACAATCAATGACACTTTTGACTTAACTTAAATTTCCTTTTGACTCCAAAATTTTAATTAACATTGGTGTACTTGGACTCTTTTTACTTCATTACGTATAGATCCACCATAAAAATCCACTTTAATAAAGCACTTATCCCTAGTAAGCGCTCATAACATCGAAGATTGATCTTTTTGTTTCCTCCTCTTGGAAAAATTTTCTACAAATACATAAAATAATACAATCTGCTCCAATTTTCATAGAAAATTAAATTCCTACTTACTACCAATATACTTGTATATTTTCAATTATTTAAAGCAAAAATTCATTAAATCGGTTTCTTCTCTTTCGACAGATCGACTGCTCGTTAGGTTCTATCTTTGCTTCTTAAACTTTATATTCTCTAGTTCCCTATTTGGACTTCTACCGTAGATGTTTCTCTAATGTGGCAGTTTAAATCTACAACCTGACAGAGTTTACGATGATAGAGAAAATAAAGCTCAAGGACTCATTATTGTCCTCCTCTCAGCCTCCGTCAGTGATGTGAAGCAACAAAGTCTCACACGCACTTTCTCTGAGCGTGCGATGAGATGGAAAATGTGTCACGCTTATAAAGGCAAGGATATTGAGGTGATGTCAAACTATCACTATAAAAAGATATGAATCCTGCAAGCGATCTCAGTAATAACGCTTCCTGCGTTCAATTGGGCATCGACAAAACCAAGAGAAAGGATATCGAACAATGGATTGGCCAATAACCTATGTGGTTATTCACAACATATAAATACCATGCAACGCCTCTGTCTGTTATTACTTCCTTCTCGACAAATATTTTCAGATCAACCTGATTTCCTCCAAATTGTGATGCAGGAAACACAATTGCACCAGGATGGCGATGTTGTGTAATGACACGTATCCGGGACAATCTTCGCTAGAGTGACCGGACGTCCAATAAACAAGATTCTTGTTTATGCACACACAACAAAGAATTGGCTACAAAACAGATCTTGGAAAACAACGAATCATTGGGATCTTAATCTAATCACGCTTTTAAATAACCCCATGGCTCTTAACGCGCAGGCATATTCCCTCGACGATCTTTGAATGGATGAACAACGATTTCCTGGTAATTATTTTCCCATGATTCAAACACTGGTCATTCATTTCCAGCTACCGAAGGCGCAATTGAGTGCCAACAACTTTAACCTCCTCTTCAGAAAAGAAAAATTGGAAAATATCAAGCGATAATAGTCAACTAAAGGGTCAAATTGAAGGCCTCAAGCTCCTCTGCTGATCTGCAACAACCTCAGAGTCGGTGCACTTAATTCGATTTTCAATCTCCTTTGTCACGATCCTAGCAAAGTCCTTTAGCTAGGAGAACTACTGGTCTTCTATCTATGAACAATTCCATCCGACACGATCTCATAGCCCTTAAGCGACTTCGTGAGATTCATATTAAACGCATCTTCATTTCCGGAATACTTTGAAACAATTTTCTTCAAATATATGAATTATCATATCACTGGAATATGATAAATTCGAACAATCAATATATGCGACTTTTGATCCCAGAATTATTTGCACAATTAATCACATCCATCCGATATGCAACAATGTGATGCGCACAACTTGCAGTCTTTGTCCCTACGAACAATCACGCCATCAAATCTCTAAGCCTCATAACTCTCTCTGATACCAAAACCAAGATGCAGGTACAAATAACCATATTTCAAACACAATAACCATATTTCAAACACACATCAAACTGAAAACCAAACTACTGTGTAACCATATTTCAAACACACACACATCAAACCAAACTACTAACACACACACATACATCAAACCAAACTACTGTGTAACCATATTTCAAACACACACATCAAACTGAAAACCAATAGTTTAAACATATTTCAAACACACACACATCAAACTGAAAACCAATAGTTTAAACATATTTCAAACACAACCATATTTCAAACACACATCAAACTGAAAACCAAAAAACACACACATCAAACACAACCATATTTCAAACACAAACTTATTTCAAACACACACATCAAACACAACCATATTTCGAACACACACATCAAACTGAAAACCAAAAAACACACACATCAAACTGAAAACCAATAGTTTAACCATATTTCAAACACAACCATATTTCAAACGCACACATTAAATTGAAAACCAAATTACCAAACACAGATTTCAAACGCACACATTAAATTGAAAACCAAATTACCAAACACAGTAGGCATTTAAGTTCAAAATATTTCAAACACAACCATATTTCAAACACACACAAACACACACATATCAAACTGAAAACCAATAGTTTAACCATATTTCAAACACAACCATATTTCAAACACACACATCAAACTGAAAACCAAAAAACACACATCAAACTGAAAACCAATAGTTTAACCATATTTCAAACACACACATCAAACTGAAAACCAAATTACCAAACACAGTAGGTATTTAAGTTCAAAATATTTCAAACACAACCATATTTCAAACACACACATCAAACTAAAAACCAAATTACCAAACATAGTAGGTATTTAAGTTCAAAATATTTCAAACACAACCATATTTCAAACACACACATCAAACTGAAAACCAAATTGCCAAATACAGTAGGTATTTAAGTTCAAACTAATTATAAGAGAATTATTGGCCTAATGATTGGCCTCTTCATTCTTCACACTCACTCACACAATACAGACCTTCATGTCTCATAGGCTCACCTCAATTTATACAAATGGATTAGAACCCAAGTAGGTTCTAGATCCCTAGACTAACTCCCTAACAATCTCTCATAATCCCTAAGATTTCTCATTTAATCTCTTATCCCTAGATAAGAGCTAACTAATCCATAATATTTTCAAACCTTCCATAATATTAACGAATCTTCTCCTATTTACAATAATCATCATTCTCTCTTAAAACTATTAGAAAAATACATTAATTAATTAAATCCTAACTTTACAAACTAACTCCTCTAATAAATAATTGACCCATGTTAGATGCACCCACATCAGATCAACTAGCCATTTTCCACTAGGATGATTGAAATACATCATGTAGTATGTATTTTATACATTAAAACCCACTTTCACACTACTTTTCCTAAATTATTTTTGCTTTACCACTTGAAAATAACCAAGGGACCCATTTTAATTAATTTCATGTTTCTGTATTCAGGGTTTTGTGATCCATAATGAATTAAGCAAAGTCTTTCGGTAGAAATCACATAAGAGAAATTTTTAGCGACACTTTTTGAACCAACAAGTGTGGTTCATCATCAAAGACCAGATGAAGAAGTATACTATGGCAAAGGCTTAAATAGAGAGCAATGTAGAAAAGATTTTTTTTTCAATTTTAAATTATGATATTAATTTATTAATATATTAAAAACAAATATTATTAAGTAACGATTATATTAAACGTTTAGTTTTTGAAAAATAATATTTGAATTATGATACTAGTTTATTAATTTATTAAAAACAAATATTAATAAGTAACGGGTATATTAATCTAGCTTTTGAATAAATAATATTTAAATTATGATATTAGTTTATTAATTTATTAAAAACAAATATCAATAATTAGCGGCTATATTAAACGACTATTTTTTAAAAAATAATATTTAAATTATGATATTAGCTTATTAATTTATTAAAAACAAATATTAATAAGTAACGACTATATTAAACAACTAATTTTTGGAAAATATTATTTAAATTATGATATTAGTTTATTAATTATTATAAACAAATATTAATAAGTAAAGACTATATTAAACGGCTAATTTTTGAAAAATAATATTTAAATTAATTTATTAAATTATAATAAATAATGTCTATATTAATGTCATATCCCTCGTGTAACTCATCGTAATTAACAGTTGTAAATAGTTAGTCAGTTTCGGAACTGATCCAAAAACTCCGGAACTGTTTCTTGATGCGGAACTGTTTCTTGATGAGATCAAATTGGAAGGCTCCATTACGAAACTGGAAAAAAAGGATTCTTGAGGAGTTCTGTGTAACCGCATTGGGGATGAAGTATGCGGATGGCAAGAGCGCTGGGAAGCTTTGGAAGTGGCGGTGGCTCCGTGTGCTGGAAAAACTGCCGTCAAGAGGGTAGTTATATTTTATGAGAGATTTGAGCGAAGGGATGGTATTACAAGAGTCGATTTATAGCATTGGCAGAGATGGTTAGCGGGGGCGAAGTTGCTTCAAAGCTGACGTTAGAGTGTTGATGTATTACAGAGACAGTTTATTTGTTGATGCTTCCATGAGATCTGAGGCAGAGGTGGTTCCAAAGTGTGAGCGGACAGTTCTTTGGATACATTTTATAGAGCTGACATTGATTGATTGCAGAGCTCTGTACCTCTGACTGTGTGTTTTGCAGGGATAAGAATTCAATGGCAGAGGTCATAAATATATTGACAATGTTCTACAGGGGCATAAAGCTTATAGTTGGGCTTAATGCGTTGATTGTAGTAGGTTGTAACTTATTGCCTGTGACCGTAACTGAAGGTAGAGTTTTGATTTATGAATATTGATGCTAGTGTTTGTGAAAAGGATTTGGAATGCATCCATGAATGGTTTGTCTCACATTCTTCCTGCCCTTTCCTAATTCTCCACAAGGAAATACTCACGCCCAGATCTAAAGATAGGTAACTGCATTCTTTAGAAAGAATTTTTGTGCATGTGTTAGAAGAATGATCATTAATATATGTTCTCTTTGTAAAGAGAATAGGCTATGCATGTGGTAATGTAGATGGTAAAGGATGGGTTAATTTATCTGTTTCTTGGTTAAAGAATACTTAAATTAGTTCATGCTTGTATCATTATTATATGTTCTCTTTGTAAAGAGAATAGGCACTATGATAAAATCTTGACCATTGTGTTATATGTTTTTAAGGAAGCATGAACTTGTAAACTAATGGTTAGAACTCTTAGAGAGAGATATGCACAAGTGTGAATGAATCTACTTGAATAGATGTACTAGTTAGTTAGTATGTTATGCTTGCTCATGCAGAAGAGTAGATGGTAAAAGATCATTTGTAGAGGTTGTTTAATGATCTATTGATATTATAGCTAATCTTGTTGCCAAGATTGTTGTCAACAGCATTGACAGGAAAAGATGGTGGTTGGTGCCAAGGATTGTAATGATTAACATTGGCAGGAAAAGGATTATTCGTCCATGCAGATGAGTTCGAGTTGCAGCATTGTCCATTGCCAGAACAATTATGCCACAAGGAATGTTGCATGTGGCGGTATGTAAATAAAAGATTACATGAACTTGTATTAGCTTTTAGCTAGCTATGTGACAGCTTAATGATAATTCATTGTAAAGATTTTAAGACAATGGTTAAGGGATGGAATCCCTTATAAACCATTGAGTGAGGGGTGAAAACCCTCACGAGCGTTTAATAAGAAGATTAAACGTTTGCTGGTTTTCACCCTACGGGGTTTCCAGGGTATATCAGTGTTCCATGGTGTGATTGATGTGATTGCCTTTTGTGTCAGTTGGATGACGTTGAATCCTTGATGTTGATGGCTCTTTATTTGATGGCATGATTATAATGTTCAAGCATGAGATTAATTAATATGGATGTGGAAATCACGAAATAGATTAATTAATATGGTTATGGAAATCATGAAATAGATGCAAGGATTCATGAGATAGATTATATTATTACACTACCACAGTGGTGGTTAATGGTTATGTAACTTAATTTACTTGATGCATTAATGAACTCTATGTCTAATGGTTAATGATTATTGTGGAGTTATGAATTTGATAAATTACTAGTGGGTAATTTGTATAAAAATTCTAATTTCCTACTTTTACCTGCGAGGTTACCGGGGTATGTGACAAGTGGTATCAAAGCTAAAGGTTGCAGTACTGGCGCCTTTGGGAATTGGTAAGCGGAAAGGATATTGAGGTACGCCATCAGTAGGCATTAACTCAGGTACGAGTTTAATCATTCACATATTCATTATGTAGTACACTACTTTTGGCATGATAGGTGTGATTCCTATTTATAACTTCTTTGAGAAGTAAGTAATAAGTTGTTGCATAACTACGTTCATAACGTTGGATTCCTGATGAGGATAAAAGATAATGAAACTTTTGTCGCACTTACAAACAAAATTGAACACTCATTACACGTAAGAACAATATTGAACACTCATTGAGGAAAGTGACAATCAACTACCAACTTTTGATTTGCACAAATGACAATAACAATAATGCATTTATTGAACTAGATCGAAATTACAATGAACAAAACTTAATGAGCCAATGCATGAATATAAATCAGGGGGAACATCCTTGAATAGGATGAAAAATTGTTTTAAAAAGGACATTAGAAGAACCCCTTTAGATATTGAAAACATACAATGAGTCAAGTAGCGAGACTTGAGTGTCATAACTAACTTTTGATTTAGCCTTGTCATGGATGCATGAAGGTGATTGGTAGTTGAGATTGGTTAGTGTTGTATGACTAAACCATAGAACGTATATGCATTAATTGAATTGGACTAAGATTGCTACAATTCGTAAACAAGTGAAGTTGATTAATGTCACATGCATGGAATGTGTGTGTGAAGATTCTTACTCTCTCTGTGCTATAGTCCAGTTGTGCATGAGAAGAGTTCTTAATTTTATTCACCATGAGAATGCATGATGAATAGTATATGCTTATGTCTTAATAGATTTAATGATGATTACCCTCTAATTAAGTGAAATCCATTAGCATGGTATGTGTTTATCATTACTTGTTGAGAGGTAAAAATCATTGGAGCCTCGATTTAATGATGGTTGAATTTATCTCCACTATGGGAATGATGAATTTCTTATGCATGTTGCATTCCAGTGTGAACTTAATTGGAGAGGCATGTTCAGTGGGTAACATTTCTAGGACCCATTCATGGTATAATTACATGTGATAATTATTCATAAATAGACTACCTGTGTTAATACAGTTGTCAGTAAACTCTAATTACCTTCCCCAACCATAGATGCTTCCAAAGGAAAAGGAAGCAAGGAGAAGGAAGAAGACCGTGCTGTAGGGACAGACGGAGATGGGAAAAAGAAATCGCTACGTCTGGTAATGACCAGGTAGAGCAAGCTTTGAGTGTCAGAATCTTGCAGAGACTCTAAGTCTGGGGATGACTAGGTAACACTCGATGTGCATGTGAGTATTCCCTTGACCCTGCTTAAGGAGTTGGAAAATGATAACTATAATGTGTTGATGTAATGATTTTCATAATGTCTCCTTGAAGTCATTATTCTGAAAGGGACACATAGTACTGTATGATAGTTGTTGCATCTAGCATCAAGTGGTAACTCTGGTGCGTGTGTGACACTTAGGAGATTATGCTTCTAATTGCATAAGTAGAGCCATTGCTTCCGGTAAGGGTGGTTTAACTTGTTGTTTATGCATGTTGATCCAAGGATAAGAAAGTATCTTGCTCACTTTCTTGAAGAACACATATGAATGTTTTATATGATTTCTTAGTAGAGAAAGTATTTGAATGCATGCAATAAAAGAGTGGTTCTTTTATAGATTTTCTTGGTAAAGAAAATGTGCTAAGGCATGCAGTTAAGGATTGATTATTTTGTATGTTTTCTTGGTAAAGAAAATAGGTAGTTCCTATTAGAAAGACTCCACGTGAGTCTTGTGTGTGAATGCTTGTCTCTTGTCTATAAAATCCTTGCTAAATATAGCCAAAGTATCTTCTTGAGAAAAGAGGATGAGGCATATAAATATCCTGAGGACATAGTATGGAAGATGGCCAAGTTTTCTTGAATTAAAATATGTATCTTTATTTGATAAAAGCTTCTTGGAAATATATATATATGCTAATTGCATTATGATTCTAGTTAGTTTCTAAGTTCTAGCGAAATGATTATGCATTATAGGCATGATAAAAGATAGCTAAGGATGTGCTTCTAGGCACATATATATTCATTTCTAACTTCTTGAGGAAAGAGTATATTACATATATACATAAATATAGTCTCATCCTAAGAGTATGCATACTTCATGTATGAAGATGCAGGATTTAATGATAATTTTCTTGAAAATAAAAATAGAGGTTCTTTCCTTAAAGACACATTAGAATAGTGTTCATACAAGAACCAAAATCCTTACTTGTTTCATGAAATGAACTATGTGCATTGAAGTAAGGTAATTGTGTTAGGAGAACACATGTTGCATATTGGTAGCTAATGTGACTTTGAAATTGTAAGTCGGTGTGTACTTAGATAAAGTGGTCATGCTAGCTTCCTTGAAAATAATAATCTCTTGGAGAGATTGTCTTGTTGGATGAACTGTGTCGATTGCTTGATTTTGATACATAAAGAATAAGTAAAACCTTGTTTTTGTATCTTGATTTTTATGCCTAAAGATAGATATCTTTAATAATTTCTTGAAAGGGAATCTTGAGAAATCCTCACATCAGAAGATAGAGAAATGAGGATTAAAATGACTCCTTTAAGAAAGAGGTATGTGGTTTGTCGTATGAAATGATGGTGGTCTTCTAGTGAAGGGAATAAGTGTTGCATACATTAAAGAAGGGCTTATATGATAAGCAATAGTATGCACAAAGATTAGTCATTGTGACATAAGAGTTATGTTCTTGTATGTTAGAGGAATTATGTTAATTACACTAACAATGTATGACTAAAGCTAGCCACAGTAAACGTAAGATAATACTCCATTAATGATGATTTGAATTGGAACAACAGACTATGGCAAAATTGGGAATGCTGAGAGTATTAACTCAACTGTTGTTGACATTTATACATTAATGAGTATTTGCATGTGCTTTTATACATGACAATATTGTACGCATGAACATTCTTGGAAATGGAATACGTGTTAACTGATGCATATTTCTAACTAACGTTGCTGATGGGATTAAGTAGTGGTAGCTTAATGGCAACAAGAAAACTCATCACATAAATTGTTGCAATGGGAAATGCAATTATAAATGAGAAAGAATGATGTTATATGATATGCATGAATTATGTTATTTGGAAAATTTGCATGCATACACCGTGTATGATGGGTATGTTTCCCATCAATCTTGATGTTGTGGACCCATGTTGGGGGTTAAGTGTAAATGCATGGTATACATGCATGTTTGTTGTGATAATGCTAATGTTCATATGGTTCATTGTGTAAATTACTTTGAGAAAGAGTAATAAAAGAGAAATTTAACACGCCAGACAGTTGCGGTTACTTGGGTTGATGACGGTTACCTGCCCGGAGGGGTTGATGGTACTTGTCTGCCCGGATTGTGAAAGGCTTGAATGCCTTGGGTTGATGACAGTTACCTGCCCGGAGGGGTTGATGGTACTTGTCTGCCCGGATTGTGAAAGGCTTGAATGCCTTGGGTTGATGACAGTTACCTGCCCGGAGGGGTTGATGGTACTTGTCTGCCCGGATTGTGAAAGGCTTGAATGCCTTGGGTTGATGACAGTTACCTGCCCGGAGGGGTTGATGGTACTTGTCTGCCCGGATTGTGAAAGGCTTGAATGCCTTGGGTTGATGACAGTTACCTGCCCGGAGGGGTTGATGGTACTTGTCTGCCCCGATTGTGAAAGGCTTGAATGCCTTGGGTTGATGACAGTTACCTGCCCGGAGGGGTTGTTGGTACTTGTCTGCCCGGATTATGAAAGGTTTGAATGCCTTGGGTTGATGGCAGTTACCTGCCCGGAGGGGTTGATGGTACTTGTCTGCCCAGATTTACTCTCCCTGGAATTCTTGAGCTGGTTGGCTAGTGGAATTCCATGTTAGACCGGGTAAGGTCTCTATCAAAGAAACTGTCTGGATGTGAAAATGACTCAATTTGGTTGTGGAAACCAGTTCCCATGGGTTGGGAATTCTTTAGTCTATTATGGTGCTCATAGCTAAAGAAATGAATGAATCAGCTATATGATATGTTGAAAATGAATTCTATATATAGTTGTGTGAAATATGTTATGCACATTTAACAAGAAAATGAGCTTAGTGCTCAATAAGGAGTAATTGGAAAATTTAATTCCTTTATTGTATTATTAAAGTTGTGAACATCTTAGTGGGAGCTAAGACAGTTTTTGCTTGATGCAGTGATTGACTGTTTTGATGATTAGAGAGCTATGTGCTCTTTTGGTACTTCTCGAAGTACTTTGCGGATGTCTTTGTTGAGAATTCGTTCAGTATGCACGTGGAACAGTGATTTATCATTTGATGATTAGTATTAGTGCTCTTTAAGTACTTATAAAAGTACTGTGATTTAGAAAGCATCTAACATTGCAATTGATTGCTAGTCAAAAGTATTTCATTTGACTCAAAATATAGTGACTAATGTGATTGAGTTGTTAATCATATATTACAGGAGTTACTTACCATGGAAGGTTGAAGAATTGTCCAACCTCTATTAAAAGGCTTACATGAAATTATTCATGATTTTCAAGCATAAGATGGTAAGTTATGGTAAGTTGACACAGAGAATTGTTATCATGAATGAATAAGGGCCAAGTGGTGGCGATTAGAAGTTGCATATTTTTGCAATTACGAATGCTTATGGCTATTGATGCTTATGACTAATGATATTTCTTATGACTATATCATTACTATTTTGTTTGTCGTCTTTTCTTGGAACGAAATCGTTGATTTCAAAGAGAAAGGATCACATTTGGTGTGGTTTAGATGGTAATACCATGAGTAAGGTCTAAAGTTCCAATGAAAGATGAACACCGAGGACGGTGTTCTTGTTAAGGGGGGGAGTATGTCATATCCCTCGTGTAACTCATCGTAATTAACAGTTGTAAAAAGTTAGTCAGTTTCGGAACTGATCCAAAAACTCCGGAACTGTTTCTTGATGCGAAACTGTTTCTTGATGAGATCAAATTGGAAGGCTCCATTACGAAACTGGAAAAAAACGGATTCTTGAGGAGTTCAGTGTAACAGCATTCGGGATGAAGTATGCGGATGGCAAGAGCGCTGGGAAGCTTTGGAAGTGGCGGTGGCTCCGTGTGCTAGAAAAACTGCCGTCAAGAGGGTAGTTATATTTTATGAGAGATTTGAGCGAAGGGATGGATTACAAGAGTCGATTTATAGCATTGGCAGAGATGGTTAGCGGGGGTGAAGTTGCTTCAAAGCTGACGTTAGAGTGTTGATGTATTACAGAGACAGTTTATTTGTTGATGCGTCCATGAGATCTGAGGCAGAGGTGGTTCCAAAGTGTGAGCAGACAGTTCTTTGGATACATTTTATAGAGCTGACATTGATTGATTGCAGAGCTCTGTACCTCTGACTGTGTGTTTTGCAGGGATAAGAATTCAATGGCAGAGGTCATAAATATATTGACAATGTTCTACAGGGGCATAAAGCTTATAGTTGGGCTTAATGCGTTGATTGTAGTAGGCTGTAACTTATTTCCTGTGACCGTAACTGAAGGTAGAGTTTTGATTTATGAATATTGATGCTAGTGTTTTTGAAAAGGATTTGGAATGCATCCATGAATGGTTTGTCTCGCATTCTTCCTGCCCTTTCCTAATTCTCCACAAGGAAATACTCACGCCCAGATCTAAAGATAGGTAACTGCATTCTTTAGAAAGAATTTTTGTGCATGTGTTAGAAGAATGATCATTAATATATGTTCTCTTTGTAAAGAGAATAGGCTATGCATGTGGTAATGTAGATGGTAAAGGATGGGTTAATTTATCTGTTTCTTGGTTAAAGAATACTTAAATTAGTTCATGATTGTATCATTATTATATGTTCTCTTTGTAAAGAGAATAGGCACTATGATAAAATCTTGACCATTGTGTTAGAAGAATGATCATTAATATATGTTCTCTTTGTAAAGAGAATAGGCTATGCATGTGGTAATGTAGATGGTAAAGGATGGGTTAATTTATCTGTTTCTTGGTTAAAGAATACTTAAATTAGTTCATGCTTGTATCATTATTATATGTTCTCTTTGTAAAGAGAATAGGCACTATGATAAAATCTTGACCATTGTGTTATATGTTTTTAAGGAAGCATGAACTTGTAAACTAATGGTTAGAACTCTTAGAGAGAGATATGCACAAGTGTGAATGAATCTACTTGAATAGATGTACTAGTTAGTTAGTATGTTATGCTTGCTCATGCAGAAGAGTAGATGGTAAAAGATCATTTGTAGAGGTTGTTTAATGATCTATTGATATTATAGCTAATCTTGTTGCCAAGATTGTTGTCAACAGCATTGACAGGAAAAGATGGTGGTTGGTGCCAAGGATTGTAATGATTAACATTGGCAGGAAAAGGATTATTTGTCCATGCAGATGAGTTCGAGTTGCAACATTGTCCATTGCCAGAACAATTATGACACAAGGAATGTTGCATGTGGTGGTATGTAAATAAAAGATTACGTGAACTTGTATTAGCTTTTAGCTAGCTATGTGACAGCTTAATGATAATTCATTGTAAAGATTTTAAGACAATGGTTAAGGGATGGAATCCCTTATAAACCATTGAGTGAGGGGTGAAAACCCTCACGAGCGTTTAATAAGAAGATTAAACGTTTGCTGGTTTTCACCCTACGGGGTTTCTAGGGTATATCAGTGTTCCATGGTGTGATTGATGTGATTTCCTTTTGTGTCAGTTGGATGACGTTGAATCCTTGATGTTGATGGCTCTTTATTTGATGACATGATTATAATGTTCAAGCATGAGATTAATTAATATCGATGTGGAAATCACGAAATAGATTAATTAATATGGTTATGGAAATCATGAAATACTTGATGCATTAATGAACTCTATGTCTAATGGTTAATGATGATTGTGGAGTTATGAATTTGATAAATTACTAGTGGGTAATTTGTATAAAAATTCTAATTTCCTACTTTTACCTGCGAGGTTACCGGGGTATGTGACAATTAAATAATAATAAAGATATTTCATTCTCACTTAAAAATAAATATTTAAATGTTGATATTAAGTAATATAATTTTATATCAAATTTTTTATATAGATAAAGTAATTGAAAGTAAGAAAAAAATTATGTTTTCAATTTGCTGTAAAATAAATATATAAATATATATTGATACTGACCATAACTAAAATATTTCAATATCTATCTCAAATAAAAAAAATTTATATCAATATTAAAAAAATAATTAAATGCAAAAAATTTCAAATACATTCTCTTAATAAAAAATGTATAATTTATTCTTTTCTTTATATATAACATTTATAAAATATTAATAAAAAATAAAAATAAAACTATAAATAAAATATTTTAATATACAATATTAAATAATATATATAAAAGAATTATAAATAAATTACTTCAGTGACTATGTTGATTTAAACTCTATATTTTTCCAAAAAAAAAAAAACTAATAATTTTATTAGTAATAAACAAAAATTCCACCTCCATATTGTGGTTACTGTAATCCATGTAAAGTAAAGATGTCAAAAGTTTTTCCTTTCCCCACTTTCTATTATTTTCATACCAAACATTTCATCAAAAGTCACCAAAGCCTGTAAAGAAAATACCAAACATTTCATCAAAAATCATTAGTCTTCAAGGTTTTGATCCTTATAGAGTAATATTTGTCGAGATAACTGCTTATATAATTGATATGGCACTGATGATGATGATGATGGTTAACATCCGCACACACTATATAAACATATCAGAAGACTATCCTAAATTGAGTCATTCTATATATATCCAAAAATATATTGTTTCAAACCATTGTGGATCCGTCAGTGGAGGTATAGATAAAAAGAGAGCATAAAATAAATAATGAAACCCATTACAAGCCAGAACTACGCCAAAGATGGCCTTTCTTTTAAAAAAAAGAAACACTATTGGTTCAAGCTATTAACTGCATGAGGCAACATATCAAGGACTGACGGCTAATGCCAAACGTGAGCACATTAGGTGTAAATTACATTGCTCATGATGTGATGTGCCTAACAGATGAATACTTATTAATGGAAGGACTACACAAACTGAAGATGGGTGGGTTCAACTAGGGGCGCCGTCAATTATTTGACTTCCTACATGTCAGTCGGATCCAAAATATTTCAAGAATCTGCAGCTCAAGGTTCCAAACAAACAAATCTTTATAGTGTCGCCCTCACCAAATCATACTGCGTTGCCAATGATAAGGTGCCCAAATCTTCCCAAGAACGACGTGACATGTCATAAACCCATACACGCTGTATCTCCACGTCCCCTTCGTCTGCTTTGCTGTGGAAGCGTGTGATCCACATAAAAGCACCCCGACCTCCCAACAGATCATGACGTTTCCACAACGAATTAGAAGGTGGGGATGGAATGAATTCGTCTGCTCTGAAAATTTTGAGGAGCTTATCCATTTTCCAAACCCTTAACTCCATCATCCCATTTGTGCTGCAGCCGCCTACCAGACACACCTCATTTTCATGCTCTGCAATACACACGGGAGCGGACAACTCGTGGTTCACTGGGATTGGGTCCAACCACGCCTCTTCTTCCAAGTCAAACACCAGCACCATGTATGGAATGTACACCATGTATGGAATGCACCAAGTTTGCACACAATCCATCACCCAACACAATAGACGCCCATTCACAATTTGAGCGTTACAATCTAAGGGTGGGCCAATTTTTAGCTTACTGCTAATTTCCCTCGACTCTGGTATTTTCTTCCACGTCAGCTCTTTGAAGTTGTAAACATAAGTGGTTCTTTCAGAATGATAATCGAACGGAATGGACTTCTGTCACAGGACGACCTTGGGTACACCGTTTTTCTGATCGAACGCGATTCCGGCAATCTCCGAGAGACTTCCCCCGCTGCAGTCATTGTCCGGCGCCATCAGAATCCATCGATCGTTGTGAGAGAGAGGATTGAACACCAGAAATATCCTCTCAGTTGTTGAAGGCCGTAAGAAAGTCTGGTAGCACAAGAACCCGTCGCCGTAAGCAGTCAACGTCCACAGATGGTCGATATCGCCAAACTGCCAGAACGTGCGTCTGGTTTGGCGGTAGAAGGGCGTGTGAGATGGGCGGTTTTTCTCGTACTGAATCACAAACTCTAAATCCGAGAGCAGAGATTTAAAATAGTCAGATGAAAATTGCAGTGTGAGCAAATCCTGGGGAGAAAGGCTTTTGAGCACCATAAGTTGAACATCCCAATGAAGTTTAGCCCAAGTATCTTCCATGCTTTCTCTTGCTCCTACTCTTCTTCTGAATATATTTTCACACCTTCCTGTGTGTCGCAGAATTTATAAATCTCTCTTCACACCTTCATGTGTGTCGCAGAATTTATATGTGGCGTACCATGCTCGTTTTGTTTATTATTTGTCTAATTTAGAATTCAAGACTTACTGTTCGCTTTTCTAAAAGTAGAAAGTATAGCTTCTAAGTGTTCGCTTTTCTAACAGTAGAAAGTTTTTATTTTTTTTACTAGGTCGTTTTGTTTTCTCTTGTCTTGGCCCAGTTTAGAATGGAAGACTTCCACTTCCACTTCTTAGAGCTTTTTTAGTGTGCGCTTTTCTATTATTAATTTTTTTATAATGTGCGTTTTTCCTAATTTATACCTCAAAACATGCCACTTATTATAGCTTTTTTCGCGTCCATTTTTTATTTTATTTTTTTAATTGTGAGAACGTTTTTATATTTTTTATTAAAACGATTGTGATTTTTATTTTACCAAATTAATATGTTGAGTTGCATTATTTTAAAAGATATTTTTAATTTTTAATTTAATAAAAAAATATTTATATGAGAAAAGCAAGATATTTTAATATTATAATAAAATAATGTTTTTTAATTAAATATAATTTATTTATGTACTATTATTATATATATTGTGATAATTAAACTTATATTGATAATTTATTAAATTATTATTAAAATAAAAATTTATTTATATATATATAATTAAAGTTAAAATTTAAATATTATTAATAAATATATATTTAATTTTTTAAAATTTCAATGTTATTATTTTTTTAGTGAGTGAAAATATAAATGAACTTCGAAAATGAAATTAACTATTAAATAATTAAATGTTTATTTTTAAATAATATTAATCATTTTCCAATTTAAAACGAAATAATAATAATAAAAAAATTAAATAAATTTTATACTTAGAAAAAATGATTTATAATTTATTTTTAAATATTAAAATTAATTATTGCTTTACTTGCATTTGTGTATTAAAGTGATTGTTCCCTCCATATATACAAATATAAAATAACTTCCAATTCGTTTAGATTTTATACCTTCATTTGGCTTATCCCACTAACAATAGTTCCACCAGGCCCACTACAACTTTAAACCATATGGCTCCATAAATGTTCTTAATAAAATGATAAATTGGAATGTTTTAGGTTTATTAGCAAAAGTACATTATAATTTAAAATAAAATAAAATAAAAATAAATTTATCATTTATTTTCGAATTTATCTTCACATGATAAAATGCAAATTTACGGCTTATTTATTTAGCATAAGTATCTTAAACTGTTTTTATTTAACATAATTATCTTAAATTTCAATATAATATATTATTAGTTGAATTTAAACTAAGTTTTATAAAAAAAATAATATATTTATATTAACATTTAATCTATTATTAATGAGAAACAAGAAGTCTAATTCTAACACTATGTCATTGTTTATAGGATCTGTTTTGGGTATTTAAATTTATAGGTAGTTTAATTGTTTTTAAAATTTATTATCAAATTTTATTTTATATCAAATAAATGTATATCTAATTTATTACTTAATTTTTCTATATCAAGTTGGTAGGATTAATAAATTAAAAGATCAACACAATTTTGGTATGCCATAATATCTACTTTCTCATGTTTTGACAAGTTACATTAACAGGGTACTAGAAATGATCACGGTTTCATAGCAAGTCTCCAATTTGTTACAAAATTTCTTTCAACTCTTTTGGAAGCTATCAATTGAAGCGTAAATGACATCTATGCAAATAAGTCATTTCTTGTTTGAATCTCATGAGATTAACACATTTCATTAAATGGAGAGTGAATGAATTGTTGTTATGAAGGATGAGTTGTAGTTTTGTTGTTGTTTGATACAAACTTTGTTTGTGATATAAACCTCTCTACCACCACCATTGTTCTAGTTTACATAGGGATAGAAATATGTGCAACCCAATCGACTTCTAAAGAATGTAGCTATTATCATTGTAACATGTTAAAAATATAAAATGTGTCATTTACCATGTGCTTTTTGGCTGATTCGAGGATTATGTTTATATATTATAAATATAGTTAAATTACATCACCAAATTCCTTATGCATTTGTTGGTGTCGTTTCAAAAGATATTGTTATAAGCGAGAAATAATATGATGATATTATTTAAATCAATTAGCTATAATATTGCAAATAACTATTATTAACATTAGCTGCAGTAATATAGCATAATGTAACATTTAATTTTTATCGCTAAATCTTTGACAAAAATAATTCCATAAAAAATTATGTAATCATAGCGTTTTTATGTATTTGAATGCAAATTATAAACTCAATATATCTAGGTGGTGTTTTAACCTAATGGAGTAAAAAAATCTCCATGATTTAGCGAGTTGTTGTGGAAAGAAAAATGAAATTTTTTATGTAATCATATCATTTTTACTTATTTGAATGCAAAATATAAACTCAATATATCGATGTGTTTTAGCTTAACGGAGTAAAAAAATATCCATGATTTAGAGAGTTGTTAGGGAAAGAAAAATGAAAAGTATAACATAATGAGGGAGATACAAATAAATTTAAAATATATAATGATAGTATATGAATTTTCTTCAAATTATTTTAAAAAAATGATATTTTTTAAATAAATAATATAATTGATTGTCAAATATAATTGTTCTTTCATATATATATATATATATATATGTATATATATATATATATATATATATATATATATATATATATGTATATATATATATATATATATATATATATATATATATGTATATATATATATATATGTATTTCATACAAATTAATTAATTTACACCCATAAATAAATAAAATCTTATCTCAATTCGCTAAGTAAGCTTTCTGCGAGATCCGCAATCTGCGCGCACTGAAACCTGCAGGATCCGCTTTCTGCAGGTTCTGAAACCTGCGCGCGCGTTCGCTGAAGGCTTTGCTGCAAGCCGCGGCCGGCCCGGCTAGGTCTGCTAGCCCACCATGGAGGCGCTGACTCCCCCATAGGGGCCTCCATCTCCTCCTCCACCTTCTGTCATTGAGGCTTTCAAAACCTTGCTGGTCTCTCTACCCAAGAAGAAATGCATGGAAGCTGCAAAGTTTGTGAAAAAACTAGAAGATATCCCCGAGATCGCTCTTCCGCCAGAAGGACCGATCCAAGTAGCCTTGTCTCTGGCAGATCAAGCTCTGGTTGGTCAGTTTACAGGACTTTGGCCTTCCCCGAAATCAACTGAGAACTGGGTCGCCAGGAACTGGGCACCTTTGATAAAAGACAAGGTAACCTCTTACTTCCTCGGAAGAGGATATTTTTTGTTTGAGTTCTCTGCAAAAGAGGACAAACATCTCATTTTCTGGAATGACCCTTACTTCATGGCCCCCCAAGGTCTGTATTTAAATAGTTGGGCGCGAGACTTCAATCCGGCGGTGGATGTGCCTACAATGGTACCGGTGTGGATGGGACTCCCCAACCTTCTAGTTCACTGTTGGAATTGGGACTCTCTGAAGCACATAGGAAATACTCTCTGCAAATTTATAGACAAGGTTAACAACAAAGATCAGTATAATTGTGCTAGAATCTGTGTGGAGGTAGATCTGGAGGTCGGACTACCAGAAGTCGTCAAAATAATTGTAGGTCCCTAGATTCATGTACAGAAACTGGATTATGAACAACTGCCATTTAAATGCCGAAAGTGCCACATCTATGGACACTTTGCCAGAGACTGCCCGTCCAAAGGGGTGGAAGAAAAAGGGAAGGAAGATGGATGGAATCAGGCAAAGCGCTCCAAAACTTCTCACAAGAAGAATGCAAATGTAAATGCTAAAGCTCCTCAAGCGGATCCTACCCAGAAACCACCCATGGAAAGCCAAGGGAATAAATTCGAGATTCTTGGATCTGAAATCATGACCACTCAGGAGACAAAAATTCCAAAGGAGGCCTCTCCAGCTAAAGCCTCCCCCCTCACCAAAAGTGCATCAGAGAGATCCAAAGGGAGGATATCAGAAGAGGAGGAGGAAACCTAAGAGTCTGAGGAATCGGAGGAAGAAGGGGAAATAGGTGGATCACAGTCTTCTCCTAGAAGATCTACAAGGGGACGCAAGTTTGCTAAGGAAAAAAGAGAACAAGAAACTTATAAGGACAAGCTCCAGGGCAGCCAGCCAACGTTAGAGAAACTCCTGGCAAAAACCCCGAAGATGACGAGGATTCAATCCCGGGCTCCAAGGGAGCTCACCACAGCAAAAATAAATGATGAAGATAGTCTCCTGCAATTGTAGGGGAATGGGCACCACAGCTAAGGAAGAAGCAATGAATAGTTTAATAAGATTGGAAGCCCCAGATATCCTCCTCATCCAGGAGACTAAATTGGAGGACACAACTTTCCTCCAAGCAAGCAAAAAATTTTGGAATAAAAGTGGAGTGCATGCAATTTCTGCCTGTGGAGCATCGGGAGGGCTTGGGTTGCTCTGGAACACCAATAAGTTTTCATTAATCTCTGAGTCCCTGAATACCCATTGGATTTTTTAAAAATGCAGCATTTAGAATCTAAGGAGATTATTTGTCTATTCAATGTGTATGCTCCTAACAATGCAGGTGAGAAAAAAACTGTTGGGACTCCATCAAAAGCTTGGCAGATCTAGAGAATCTGGAAAACATAATCATAGCCAGAGATCTAAACCTCACCCTCCTCTCAACAGAAAAAAGAGGAGGTAGCATCGTTAGAGATCCGGCAAGAGAATGGGCGGAAGACCTCATGCAAGACTGGGACCTGCTAGATATCAAGCCGATTACTGGCACGTTCACATGGTCAAATAAGAGAGTTGGGCCGGGTCACATAGCGGCAAGACTTGATAGATTTTTTGTTCAAAGTTCCTTCCTGCTTCTTGGGTTAGAGGCTAGAATGCATATTCTCCATAGCAGTGTATCAGATCACAAGCCCATTAGCCTAGAGCTGTTGACTTCTAAAGACCTGGGGCCTATCCCTTTCAGATTTAGCTCTCTATGGACTAAAGAGACAGACTTCATGCAAAAGGTCAGAGATTGCTGGAAAGATCCAGTCAAGGGTTCCCCTTTTTTTGTTTGGGAGGAAAAACTTCGAAGAGTAAAAGCTATGCTGAAAGGCTGGGTTAAGACCTTACCTAATCCTGCTGATGAAAGAAAAAAATTCAAAGCATTCTAGAAAAGCAACACCTCCATCTAGAAGCTGCTGAAATCACCAAAGAAGAGCTGGACAAGGAGTATCAGTTACAACATAAATTCCATAAGGCTTGTCTGGCAGAAGAAGAATTCTGGAGGCTCAAGTCCAGGAGTTTATGGCTCAAAGCTGGCAATAGAAACTCTTCTTTTTTCCACAAGCAAGCTCAAGCCAGGAAAAGCCGAAATTCTATCTCTGAAATCAAAAAAGATAACTGCACCTTAAAGGATTTTGGCAGCATCAAGAAGGAAACTTCAGATCACTTTGAGAAGATGTACAACGAAGACATGGAGGCTAGCCAAAATGACAATCTGCTAGATGTTGTTCCCAACCTCATCACCACTAAAATGAATCAGGCCCTTGAAGGAAAAATCAACAAAAATGAAGTTAGGGAAGCCCTCTTTGCAATGGATCCCGACAAAGCCCCGGGACCTGATGGTTTCACACCCAGATTTCTTCAGACCTGTTGGCAGATCATCGAGAAGGAGCTCTTTAAAATGATCCAGAAGTCCCAAGAGTGTCAGAAAATTGGAGGCTACATAAACTCAGCTTTTCTCGCCCTCATTCCTAAAGAAAAAGGTGCAAACTCATTTAATAGATTTTGCCCTATATCCTTATGTAACATTGGATATAAAGTGATTACCAAGGTAATAGCAAACAGGCTGAAGAAAATTCTCCCCAAAATCATCTCGGAGAATCAAGGTGGATTTATACATGGCAGACAGCTAGTAGATAATTTCATCCTGGTCCAAGAGGCGATCCATTCCAGCCTCCGTCGAAAAGAAAAAGGTATGGTTATTAAACTAGATCTAGCTAATGCATTTGATCGTGTAAGACATAGCTTTTTGTTTGATGTTTTGCACAAGCTTGGGTTTGGTCAAAATTTTATCAAGTGGATCAGAGCTTGTATTTCAGAACCCTGGATTGCTCCTTTAGTGAATGGTAGGGCTGCTGACTTCTTCAAAGCATCCAGAGGGCTGAGGCAGGGGTGCCCCCTCTCACCACTCCTCTTTGTGTTGCAGGCCTCTGTCCTCAACTTCTATTTAGATAAGAAGCAACAAGACCAAGATATAGCTGGCCTGTGCATAGCAAGAGGGGTTAAGAGCATCAACCACACCCTCTTCGCAGATGACACCTTGCTGTTGGGGGCTGCAACTCATCCTTCTGCAATCAAATTTAAAGAAGTGCTGGAGGACTACTGTAAAGTTTCGGGTAGTGAATTAAACAAGGGTAAATGTCATATATACTGCTGGAATATCTCTGCTGCTTCTGCAAGTTCTATAGCCAGATGTCTAGGCTTTGCAACTTCTGCATCTTGGAACTCCTTTAAATACCTTGGGCTGCCTATTTTTCATAAGAGGGCTTTGAGCAAGGATTGGCTTCCACAGATAGAATAATTTAAAGCAAAAATGTAGGCCCGGGGATCCTCCTAGCTCAACATTGCCAGAAAATCAGTGCTCATCAAATCCGTGCTTAGCAGCCTGCCATTATTCCAATTCTCTGTTCTTTTGGTGCCTGTGGGAATCATTAAGAGGATGGAGGAGCTAATCAGGAAATTTTTCTGGAAAGGAGGCAAACATAATGAGAAGAGAATTCCTCTTATCAATTGGGAAATAGTCTCCAGACCGCTTCAGGAGGGAGGATTGAACTTCAAAAATCTCAGTATGCAAAACTTAGCTATGGGAGCCAAATTGATTTGGAAAATCATAGCTCCAAATCCATGATGGGTTCAATTAGCTCTGTGGAGGAAATATTACAGAGGAAAGAGACTCTGGTGTCTGGAGCAACCCAAAAATCAAATCAGAACCCCCTTTAGCACTCTAAGCATTAAAACTGGCCCTCTTATAAGAAACCACACTTACTGGATACCAAGAAATGGTAAAAACATCAGTCTGTGGGATGATAGCATCATGAACAGGCTTTCGCTGGCAGACTCGGGTCTCAGGATCGAGCTGAGGACGTGGATGGACGAAGCCAATATCAAAACGCTCTGGGACATATCGAACTGGAGTGGAGATAGCTGGTCGGGCTGGAAACAGATCGCAGTCCCACCTGCGTTGCACTCAGAGTTTGATGCGCTGTTAATGATGCTGCATGGGCTGGCTCCGTCGCACGCAAGAAGGAAAGATACGAGAGGCTGGGGACAGAAACAGATAGGCTATACGGTGGCTCAGGGCTATGCCAAATGCATGGAGAGACCTCACGTGCCTCCTAATCCTGCCCCCTGGATTGGCATTTGGAAGTTCCCTACTATTCCAAAAATTGACCACTTCTGCTGGCTGTTATGCCATCAAAAAATTCTAACAGACGACAGGCTACAGAAAAGGGGCATTCTAGGGCCATCAAGATGCACACTATGCAAGGAAAGTTCGGAATCCGCTCTTCATCTCACGTTGGAATGCAAATTCACAGGTCTAATCTGGCATGAGCTTCTTGGATCATCGAATTTTATGCTCACCTTCCCCCACTCTGTCCCAGACCTGTTTGCTGGGTGGATGGCCAGGTATCCAGGCCCAAATCCAAAAAACAAGATAGTTAAGGTAGCATGGACTGCTCTGCCTAAATTCATCAGCTGGCAAACCTGGTTGGAGAGGAATAGAAGGATTTTCAAAAACAAGGAACAAGATTTTAGACTAGTAGCAAATACAGTGAAAGGTCAGTTAAATGAGTGGATAAGAGACAAAAGTGATGACACAAATCTAAGCCAGCAGGATATTGAGTTGGGAGCAGCCCTCAACCTCAATTTTCAAAAATCGAAAACCTCATCTATATCTCTCCAAGATTGGCAAATCAGGAAAAACGAAGAAGAATTCCAATCTTGGATGTCCAAACAAACACTCCCTTCTCTCTTCTTTGACGGGGCAGCCAAGGGAAATCCAGGAATGGCTGGCGCAGGAGGGCTCATTATAAATCCAGAAAAAACATCTATACATAGATTTGCATGGGGACTGGGCCACTCCTCAAGCATACAAGCTGAAGCGATGGCCCTTTTTCAAGGGATCAAACTGCTCAAAGAGCTGGGACACATGGAGGCAATAGTTTTCGGTGATTCCCAGGTCATCATCAAAGCAATGGCGACCAACACATCTTCAGCAGATCTACGACTTGCAAGGACAATCACAAGAATTAAAGGCATGAAAAAGCTCCTAAATTTGAAATTTTTTCATATCCTGAGAAACAACAACAAAGAAGCAGACATAGAGGCAAATAAGGCAGTCCAGTTAGCTGCCGAAACAATTCTCAGAGATAATGAAACCTCTTGGGACCCAATTCCCTAAACTTCTATGTTCTTCTGCTTTTTATTGAATCAGTTTGTATGCATTCATAAGCTCGGGAAATCAGCAGCAAGAGTTCATCTGATAAATTGTAAAAAGAGGCGATTCACAAGCATATGTGCTATGTCCCGCTTGTTGAAGAGATGCCTAGAAACTAGCTTCGCTATTTGTAACCGGAATTATGGCTTTTTGCCAAACATTTAATGAAATATCATAACCGTTTCTGTAAAAATATAAAAAATAAAATCTTATCTCTATTTTTATATTTCCAAATGTCACGAAATATCAAAGGTTAGGTTGTATATTGATCGTAGAGGCCACTGTATGAGCCCATTTTTCAGTTGGACCATTCATATCTTCAGAGCCCTTTCTAGTTTAGTAAGGTTTATTTAGTTGAGATCTCCCAATACAAATTAATTAATTTACACCCATAAATAAATAAAATCTTATCTCTATTTTTATATTTTCAGATGTCACAAAATATCAAAGGTTATGTTGTATGTCGATCGTAGAGGCCACTGCATGAGGCCCTTCTTTAGTTGGCCCATTCATATCTTCAAAGGCCTTTTTAGTTTAGTAAGGCTTCTTTAGTTGAGATCTCCCTATGACATCAACTTGGGGACATTTGGTCCCATGTACTCCCTTCAATAACACTCATTGTATTAGCCATGACCTTTGTATTTCAAGCACATATGTATATGAGACTCTTTTATATCATTGCATTACTTTCTAGCCCATTGATGCATGCACATAATGTATCATGTACTATTTTTCTCGCACCCAAATTGTTGGATGCACTATTATTATTATACTGAGTTATCTTAGGCGGTATGAGTATGCCTCCCTTGCCTCATTGAGGTCACGTACAAATAATAAAGGAGAATTTTCTTTGACCAATAGGTTTTGCTTCCTCCGGTTATATTTCTTCCCTATGCTGTAATGGTTCTCTCATTCTTTCTCCATTTGACTCCCCCTTTGGTTTCTGGTGAATGTGAATGTACAATGTATTTTGGCCATACGATGTGCTCCTAACACTCGTACATTTGGGAACTATCTGTTATCACCTTTAAAGTGACCAACTAGCCATTTTCCACTAGGATGATTGAAATACACCATGTACTATGACTTTACGCATTAAACCCACTTTCACCTTCAGAAATAATTTAGAGAACCATTTTTCCTAAAAAGTTGTCTTTAGTACGACTTTTTGGAATTTCTAGTGCCAAAATTTGGCGGAACAATTTTGAAGTGAAATTTTGATTTGTGTAATTTAATCTGATTTTTTTAATTGTATATATGGATTCAACACCTTGAAAAACCCATAGGGAACTTTGATTGTACAGGGATTACCCGTCAAGCTTGTGATTTCAATAAATTCCTGCCATATATTAGAGAAACTAGAACAGAAAAACCCAGCAGAAAGACTCCCAAAAAGTCGCACTAAAGACAACTCCAATTATTTTTGCTTAACCACTTGAAAATAACTGAGGAACCCAAATTATTTTTTCTTAACCACTTGAAAATAATTGAGGAACGAATTTAATTAATTTCATGTTATTCTCATATTTACCTATTTTTGTGAAAATAATTAACATATTTTCACCCATACAAAGGAATATTTATTTTATTTTATGTTTAGCATTGATGAGGCTGCATTATGTCCATGTCCAAGAATAACACCCGAATAGGGTGGGGAATTGAATCAGTGATTTAACATCTAGGAGTGTCTTAAAAATGCACCCGATCGCCGTCTATCTAAGACCCCGTGGATATCCATAGGAATGACTAAATAAACCAATGTTTATTTATTATTCCTTAAACATTTAACCTTTATCCCTTGAAATAATTATTAAATAATTATTTATTAATTATTTCTAACACATTTTGACCGCATTACCCATAAATAATTAAATAAAATATTATTTATTTATTATTATTCATTTCTTCGTGAAATAATTATTTAATAATTATTTCTAACTTGCTTTGACCATATCTTCTTAAAGTAATTAATAAGTCATTTTTATTTATTAATTACTTTAACAACTTTTCTTAATTAACTTAATTAATCATCATTTTTTTAGTCTCTTCAATAAATAAAGGTTTTTCACCATTTCATCAATATTTTCCTATCCTAAATATACTGATAAATCTTGATTTGGTCTAATAATATTCTATTATTTGATTAAATCTAGACCCATCCTAGCATTTTATTATAAATAGAGAAGTTTTCCTTCACTCTCTACATATGATCATTATCATCATCATTAATCTAATATTTTTACTTTCGAGCTCCCCTCCATGAGTTCAACTTCCATTGTCAAGAGAGAGAAATAGCCAACTAAAGTGTAGGGATATCAAAAGAACCCTCTTGTGGATGAGGGCTTTAGAGACCCGTGTCTACATTCTTCTTCCTATGTGAATATTATTAATAAAAAAAGTTCCATTAGGTGTTATATATGAAACTTTGGCATACAGATCTTTTGATCTTCCTGTGGATGAGGGCTTTAGAGACCCGTGTCTACATTCTTCTTCCTATGTGAATATTATTAATAAAAAAAGTTCCTTTCCACTGGGTGTTATATATGCAACTTTGCTATATAGATATTTTGATCTCCTTAGTTTCTTTTGCAAGTTTATAAGTGTTTTATGCAGATCTAAGGATTGAAGCTGAATATTATACGGTTTTAACATCTTTTTCTTCTCTTTTCTTCTTGTTAGGAGAATACATCACCAACCATATAAAATTATATTTTTTACTCTTCTGCTTAGAAATTTACATCGAACAATCCAAGTGGAAAAAGTGTTTATAAAATAAAGCCATAAACTTCATGGCTTTCATAAGGTAATGGTAAGTGATAGAGATCCAATGTTCACATGAATTTTTTCTCATACTCAATCACAAACTCTAAGTCTTAGAGCAGAGTGCTAAAATAATTACATGAAAATTGCAGTCTGAGAAAATCCGCGAGGGAAAGCCTTTTGAGCACAATAAATTGAACATATCGATGATGTTTAGCCCACATATGGTGTCAATATATATATATATATATATATATATATATATATATATATATATATATATATATATATATATATATATATATATATATATATATATATATGTTGAATTCTATAACATTTTTTTTTCTTTTTTTCTAAATTGGACTAATTCTATTAATGTAACAAAAGTAGTATAAGGAGGCATCGACCTCTGCAGAGTAAGCCCCAAATTATGCCATGTTTAACAACAAAAGACTGGAAAGAGACTATCTGCACTAGGGAAACCAGTCCAAAACTATAAGAGTTTGCTGCCCATGTAGGGGTAACAGCCTGTAGTGCCAGAGTGGAATAGTTTTTTGAACAATCATCAAAATTAACAACATTACATAAAAAAAACACCAGAATAGACCCATAGTATTGGGAGCCGGGAACCCAAAACTTGAAAAACATTGACCAGCTAGGTGTCGTTAGGAGGAGGAGGTTCTTCCACTATCAGACACCTGTACGCCTCCATGTCATCTTCTGCATCTTGTTTGTCTCTCAGAGTTTCTTCCATGTTCTTGAAGCAGCCTGGATTGGTGCATCCCTTCGCTGCTTCTGTGCATCCCTTCATTGTTTCGCTGCTTCTGTGCATCCTTGAACTACTTCCAAGGGATTTTCTCTTGCTGGTGGTGTTTCGCGCCTGAGTATTGTGGGCTGGGTATTCAGAGTTTTGTGGCTCCTCTCTAAGTGCCACCAAGATAGTCGCTATTATCTAGGGACGTTCCAGCGTGTAGCGATATTGAAATTGTGCAGAATGAATGGGCTGCAGAGATGATACAGAGGCAACATGATGCTGGGGAGTAGCGTAAATGGGCTGAGGACCTACAGTCTGAGCCCACCCTCAACCGCTGTGAGTGGTTGGGTAGCGTCCAGAGAAATGAGTTGTCGAAGGGGAGGATGAGTAAGAGGGGGACGAGTTAGAGAGGGACAAGGAGGGGGGCGATCTTCCTCTGCTACTACCCCTTCTGCAACACATTCGATGACGCAGATGAGGCATGTTCACCTGGGAAAAATTGAGGGGACGAGGACAAGAATGAGTAGTGCCAAAGAATGAGTGGTCAATGGGAACAGAAGGACCTGTAATCAGCGGTTCAAAGCAGAGATTCAAGACCGAAGAACCAGTTCCTAAGATTCAAGACCGAAGAACCAGTCTGTAGGCAGCATAGAAGACTCTATGATAAATGTGCACCATCCACCATCTCAATGCAGCGCAGAACTTGGCAGCGTCTCCCCGTTGTCATGCACGAGTTTGGCTCTGCAGCAGCAGGGAGACAATTGTAGTTCAGAGGAGGTGGATCGGGGGGAAGACGGTTTGAAGAGGCCATCTTAAAAACCAAATTGATGAAGCCTCGACTCGCACAGTTCATTAATGTGCCATTAATATCGGCGGTGGCTTTCTGTATATGCTTTTGAGTGGATGCGTGGGTGGCTAGGTGGCCTCGCCACTTGCCAACCCAAGGTCGTTGCATAGTACCTGCGTGCCTAAACACCCACATCCGGGAGTTGAATTCTATAACATTAATATACATAGGTAAATGAAAATGTATTTGTTATTAAAAAAAGAAGAAGGTATTAGCGAGGGTCTTTACTTGTGTTTTAATGAAATAATGGGTGAATGCTAGTAAATAATACTGAGATTTTTTATGCTAATTTCTTGTTTTGAATGGCATATGAATTCCTGATTGTTATGTGCTAGTAGATGGCCTAAATGGTCTGAATTTGAAAGGGTTGTTAAATCCCTGTTTGAATATAAATAACTATCAGAATCTATCATGAATATATTGATACTAGGTCTTGGTATCATGTGTAAGAGCTCTGGAAGGATGACCAAGGTTGAGCTGCAGACTTGTTAATTTTAATTTATATGTACATGTCAACATGGTCGAAAGCTTAGAAGAAATTAACACTATGTTCATATACATGCATAGGCATGTATATGAACATATATATATATATATATATATATATATATATATATATATATATATATATATATATATATATATATATATATCCTTGAGAGTTGAAGGATGAGACTTAATCCCATAACCCATGTGGTCAAGAACTATAGTTAAGTGCTAAGGGTAGAGGCCTAACTCTAAATTTATACACACACATATATAATTCCACAGGGATAAAATTCTATGGCTATGGAGGAAAGGGCTTAACCCTCATTAAGCCACATGACTTCACGCTATGACTAGGGCTGAGTGGATGCATGAGCATTGGGAATGGACCCTTAAATGAATCAATGGTAGATGGTTCTCGCTTATTGAAAAATGAAGATCTAATAGAGGAAAACCCCTTGCCAAGTTAGCAAGAGGTGGGGGGAGGGAATTCAGATTTCAATCACAATCATTGGAATCATGGAGATCATAGTGGCCATTGATGGGATACTTTGGAACTTGGAGTAGAAATAGTGATAACAGACTCCCCTCTCTAGGTCAACAATGGGAGGGGGTCCACGTTTTGATGACAACTGTTGAATTCCCTAGGTGCATAGGAATGTTGGATTACTTCGAAATAATTAAAATGGGGAAAATCTAAATTGTGTGGGGTTAAAGCCAATTATCGGGTCCACAACCAACATGGTAATGGTGTGGACCAAAGGTTGACTTGATGTTATTTTGGCGTGACACATGGCACCCAAATTTGGCCAGTTGAAATCACCAACTAGGACAAAAATGAGTGACAAAGGGCACACTTAGAGGAGGCTACATATCGGGTATGACAACACCTAGACTGAAGTCATGGGTACAGTTATGGGAGGGGTCCCACAATTAAATATCCATTGTTGATTATTCTTAGTTGTTGATTCCTAGTAGATAGGTCATTGGAGAAATGTATTATTTAAAAATTAAAATTTTTATTATTTAAATTTTTTATATAAGATTATTTAATATTAATTTTCAAATTTTGATTATTAAAATTTAGAAAAATATAATACTTATGATAATTTTAACTTCCATTTTTAACCATTAAAATTTATATATTGATATAAAAAAATATATGAAAAATATAAAAATAAATAAATTATTGATTATGGTTAATGTCCACTGAGACCAAACTTTGGTCTATCGAACCTAAGAAACAAATTATTTAGTTTGATTTAAGATTTTATTCCTATACTCAAAAAGCTTGGAGAGAAGCCTCTCGAGCTCACTATAATTTTGACATCGTAAAAGGCTAGGAAGGTCAGTATTGAAACAAAGATTATGAAACTGAGATCTAATATGGTTGTACGCGGGACAATTCTACTGGTTTTATTAAATCCAAACTATTTTATGAGGACGAAGCATTTTGTCAGCCATACACAACGCCTTTTCACTTGGGTACCACCACCTCTTTAACTGGTAGTCAATGCCACCACCCCACACTGAGGCTCCAGACCTTGTTTTGTTTAGTAATATTGAATTTTTTATCGCAATCTATATTTTAAGGTAGTATAATATTTATTTGATTCTTTAAAATATTTATTTAATAAATTGTATCAAGAGTTGTATTTGAATTTTAATATAAGGGAGATGTATAATAATTACTTTAGTTTATAATAGATATGTGTTTTTTTAAATAAAAATACTTTTTTTAATAAATAAAAAAGAGAAATATGTAGTTGCATAAATAATAAAATTATTTTATTTTCAATAATAAATAAAATAAATAAAATATTTCAATATTTATATTAAACAATATGATTTTTTTTATATAAAAATAAGGTAGTTGTGAGTTTAATAGAAAAAAATACAAATCTTATATTTTTAGTTTAGTGTGTGATTTTTAAATTAAAAAAAATTCGATGTTTATATTAAATAATAAAAATAAAGATATTTCATTCTCACTTAAAGATAAATATTTAGATGCTAATATTAAGTAATATAATTTATATTTAAATGCTAATATTAAGTAATATAATTTTATATAAAAATGAGGTAACTGAAAGTAAGGAAAAAAATTACATTTTCAATTTGATATAAAAGAGATATATAAATATATATTATCGTTGACTATAAATAGAATATTTCAATATCTTTTTCAAATAAAATAATTTTATATCAATTTTTTTTTTTTAAATATACAACATTTCAAACACTTCCTCATAAAAAAATGTATAATTAATTCTATTCTTTATATAATAAAAAAACACTCTAAATAAAATATTTTAATATACAATATTAAATAATACAAAGAAAAATTATAAATAAATTACTTTAATAACTATGTTGATTTAAACCATGTATATTTAAAAAAAAGAAAATCTAATAATTTTATTAATAGTAAACAAAAATTACACGGATACTCCATATGCCATTAACACTACTGTGGTCACTGTAATCCATATAAAGATGTCAAAGGGTTTTTCCTTTTCCCACTTTCTGTTATTTTCATACCAAGCATTTCATCAAAAGTCACCAAAGTTTTCCAAGGTTTTGAGCCTTATAGAGTAACATAGAAGAGGCATGAAAACATGGGAGGAGAACATGGAAAATCTCTTGCATGCTTACAGTGTTGGATCCCCGATGTAAGTGAAGTCCAAAATTTCGAAATGGTAGGTAGAATTGAATGCCAAGGCAACAAAATAATCGATTCCAATAGAGGAATGGGCACTTTTGGTAATGGAGCTTGGACACACCCGCAGAAGGCTGACTCTATTCAAACAGTCATTCCAACTATATTGGATAATGAAGAGCTTACTAGCGAGAGCCATATTGGAAACCTAGAACTTGGAAGGCCCCCACCATTCAATGGGAAATACAATAAGTACAGGTCCAATTGTACCATCAGAATGTTCGCATTTGCCACATGGAAAAACAGCTACAAATTCTGCAAAAAAATCAAATTCCAGGGACGAGTGCAAAGGACCGTGCCTTGGTAGCGTTGTCTAATGATTGAATACCGAGAAGTCATGATATTTCTTAAAGTTTCTTATGTCTTTTGTTTTTATGATCTGGTTAGATAACATTTACATTGTTAGTAGTTAATATAGATGGGTGATAGATATGGTAGCTTATAAATATTGGATGGACATACTCAAATTGTTTATGTTTTGGATGGCTTATGATGCTGATTGGTGGCCAACAAACCTAGTTTCCTTCGGGTAGGTTGAGGCCATCGGGCATATACTTTGTAACATCCTTTACATATGATTAATATAAAGGTACTCCCAAGCTTACAAAAAAAAATATTTTCAGATGTCATGAAATATCAAAGGTTGTATGCGAATCGCAGAGCCCACTGCACGAGCCCCTCCTTCAGTTGGCCCATTCATATCTTCAGAGCCCTTTCTAGTTCAGTAGGGCTTCTTTAGTTGAGATCTCCCCCTGACATCAACTTGGGGACATTTGGTCCCATGTACTCCATTCAATAACACTCATTCTATTAGCCATGGACTTCGTATTTCAAGCACGTATGTATATGGGACTCGTTTGTATCATTGTATTACTTTCTAGCTCATTGATGCATGCACATAATGTATCATGTACTATATTTCTCTCACACACATTTTTGGATGCACTATTATTATTTGTACTGAGTTATCTCAGTGGGTATGAGTATGCCTCCCCTGCCTCATTGAGGTCATGTACAAATAATAAATGAGACTTTCTCTGGCCAATAGGTTTTTCCTCCTTTGGTTATATTTCTTCCCTATGTTGCAGTGGCTCTCTCATTCTTTCTCCATTTGACTACCCCTTTGGTTTCTTGTGAATGTGAATGTACAATGTATTTTGGTCATACGATGTGCTCGTAACACTCGTACACTGGGGAACTATCTATTATCACCTTTAAAGTGATCAACTAGCCATTTTCCACTAGGATGATTGAAATACGCCATGTAGTATGTGTTTTACACATTAAAACCCACTTTCACCATCATAAATAATTTAGAGAACCACTTTTCCTAAATTATTTTTGCTTAACCACTTGAAATTAACAGAGGAACCCATTTAATTAATTTCATTTTATTCTCATATTTACCTATTTTTGTGAAAATAATTAACATATTTTCATCCATCCAAAGGATTTATTATATTTTATGTTTGGAATTCATGAGGCTACATTATGTCCATGTCCAAGAATAACACGCAAATAGGGCGAGGGAATTGAACCAGTGATTTAACATCTAGGAGTCTCTTAACAATTCACCCGATCATCATCTATCTAAGACCTTGTGGATATCCATAGGAATGATTAAATAAACCAATATTTATTTATTATTCCTTAATCATTTAACCTTTATCCCTTGAAATAATTATTAAATAATTTTTTATTAATTATTTCTAACACATTTTTTTTTTACTGAAACGGGTATATTTTATTATAATGGGTTTGGTTGGGCCAGAGCCTAAACAACTAACATTACACAACATTTCCATACATCTTAATTCAGCTTGATATACTCTTTAACTTGAATAAAGGAATGCATGATAAGATAGGGCTATTGTCATTAATATTGAGATCTCCCGGTGCTAGGAGGTATCCTTTGTTTGCCATTACATCCACTTCACTCTTCAAGCTTCTGAGAATGTGGAAAATTTTGAAGGAAGTGAAGTCCTGTAGAAAGATCTTTAACCTTTTCAAAGACTTGTTGAGGATGGCGTTGTTGAATTGGTCCTTCGAGTTGATCTTCTTGATGAGAATTTCTGAATCCCCAAACACTTGACATTCTTTAATGCCTCTATCTCCAACATAAGAAGTCTTTTCTAGAGTTGTCTACGGAGTAGATGACTCCACCAGCCCCCACAGCCCCAGGGTTACCCTTGGAGGCATCGTCAAAGAAGATAGTAGTTTTATTTTGGGAAGGGGGAGGATCTGGGCATTGCCTTTAGGGTGAGAGCTATGGAGATTCAGCTAGTTATTTTCAAAGGGGGGGAAGAGAGGAGTCTAATTTATGAGATTGCAATAGAATAGATTTAAGGAGAACTGCTTTTGCCTTGGTAGCTGATTTTGCAGGATTACAAGGAGAGTTGTTGAAGGTCAAGCCGTTCCGGGCAAGCCAGATTTCCCAACACACAAATTTGGGGATGGAGAGCGAAATGTGGTAGTAGAGTGAATTGATGGGGATATTATGAGGATAGCTTTGGAACCAAGAGGAGTAGAGATCAACCACGGATCTATGCTAGGGAGGGTGAACCTGCCATCCGAGAAGAATTAAATTCCAAATCTCTTTGGCAAAATCACAATCTATGAACAAATGAGAGGTTGTTGCTCTAGCATTTCTACACATCACACATCTGTGTCGTCCTGCTATATTTCTTTTTAACAAATTATCTCCTTTTAGTTGTTTGTTGTGCATGAGGATCTAGAAACAAATTTACTTTGGGAAGCCCGGTGATGTTCCAAACCTGTTTCCAAATGGTGGGAGAGCAAAGTCTGTCTTTTTTTGGTTGTAGGGAAATATATCCCATTGCTAAGGTGTAAGAGATGGAGCCACCCCATCCCCATCTATCTGGGCTGTCATGATGAACAGGGGCAACGTTGATGAGAAGCGGTTTGAGCAATTCAAGTTGACTGTGTAGATGCCCTGGCACGATTAGGAAGTCCCAGTCAAACCAATTCCCACTGTTGTCCCACGTAGAGATGTCAAACAACTTATGAAAGCCTACGTTGAAGAGCTAGCCACTTATCTCTTGGTTCTTGTCATGGGAATTGAGAGGAGCATAATTCATTATGCGGTCTTCCCACAGTAAAGTTTTTTTGCCATTACCAGGTATGCGGCACAGATGATTCCTGAAGTTGACGATACTATTTTTGCAAAGATTCCATGTTTGAGTGCCTGTGGGAGTATTGTTTGCTAATAAAAGCTTGAGAGAGATCCCCTGCGCATATTTGGTCCTGAGCGTTTTGTTGATAGGATGTGAAGGGTCATAGTAGATTTTCCAAAGGAGCTTGTAGCCAAGTGCGAGATTAGAGAGGGCTGGGTCTCTGATCTAGAGTCCTCCATCCACTGTTGGGAACTTAACAAGATCCCAATTTTCCAAATGCAGTTTTCTGTGATTGCCTTTGCCTCCTTTCCAAAGAAAATCTCTCAAAAGACCAGAAATTTGTTCCATGATATGTTTTGGTGCAAGAAGGAATAAGGTTTGGTAGATGGGAAGGGCAGATAAAACTGATTTTAATAAGATAGTTTTCCCTCCCTTGGTAAGCCAATAACCTCCCCAGGATATGATCTAGGCTTTAATCTTGTTGATGATGCCATGCCACAGAGTTCTATTGTTGACTCCAGATGTGAGAGGTAAGCCAAGATATTTGATGCTGTCCCAATGAGAAAAACACTCAAAGCCAAGAATCTGGGCTATGTTGTTAAGAATATGTTGGTTCGCATTCCATCCGTAGATCAAACTCTTTCTATCATTTATCAGTGCTCCTAAGGCTCTGAAGAAAATTTTTAGAACTGTGTCAAAGGAGGTATCTATTCTGATAGAGGCTCCACCTAATAGGAGAGAGTCATCTACAAAGAGTGCATGGTTTATAGGCTTTAGAACATTCGAAGTTCAAATTCTAGGGAGTCCACTAGTGTTCATTTCCGAAGCAAGCGTCTTGCTGAGAGAATCCGCCATAAGAATATACATGGCAGGTGTGACGTCATCTATGTTGACATCACGAGCATGGTTATGGGAGATGTCCGACAATTAAATATTGGAAATTCATTCCTCTGTTGGACGAGGACTTTCGAACAAAGGAATGAACTGCCAAGATTTAATTGTGGGATGTCTCCCATAACCATGCTCGTGATGTCAGCATAGGTGATGTCACACCCGCCATGTGGCCTCCTCCAAGAGTGCCCTGTGGTACTCATTTTGGCTTAGTTGGTCATTTCAAATGGTGATTATCTAGTTATGATTTGTCAATCACTATGGTTAAGTGCTACGGGCGGAGGGGTTGGAATTATATAGCTTTGGCAGAAAAGGGCTTAACCCTTGTTAAGCCATATGACCTCGCGCTATGACTAGGGTCGAGGAGTGGAGGCGTGAGAACTAGAAGTGGACCTGAAAATGAATTATTGGTGGAGGTTTCTCGCTTATTAGACAATGAAGATCTAATGGAGGAAAACCCCCCACCAGGTGAGCAAGGGGAGGGGGGGAGTGCATGTTTCAATCAAAACTGTCGGAATCACAAAGAACATTGGGGGCATTGATGGGCTACCATGGAACTTGGAGCAAGAATCATTATAATGGAACCCCTTGCAAGGTCAAGAATGGAGGGGTGTCCATGTTTTGATCACAACTGTTGAATACCCCAGGTACATAGGACTGTTGGATTACTTTGAATTAATTATAATATGGAATTTGTAAATTGTGTGGGGTTAGAGCCAATGGTGGGGCCCACATAAAGCATGGTAATGATGTGGACCAAAGGGTGACGTGGTGCCATGATGGCGTGACACATGACACTTGAATTTGATCATTTGAAATGACCAACTAGGCCAAAAATGAGTGCCATAGGGCACTCTTGGAGGAGGCCACATGGCAGGTGTGATGTCACCTAGGCTAGCATCACCAACATGGTTATGGGAGGAATCCCACAATTAAACCTTAGCTATTGATTCCTCTATTGGACAAGGACCATTGATCGACCATTGGGGTAGTGTGTGTGTGTGTGTGTGTGTGTGTGTGTGTGTGTGTGTGTGTGTATATATATATATATATATATGTATATATATATATATATATATATATATATATATATATATATATATATATATATATATATATATATAGTCCTCAGGGATGGACAAGGTCACTTGGGATAGGTAGGTGCCATTGGGTGGTGACGTGGCTATGCCAGGTGTAGACGAGTAGGATGGTGAGCTAGCCAGTGGCCACGTGGCAGTTCAAGATGACATGGTAGTGTTTAATATCCCAATCTTCAATTAGCCACAACTTTCAATCTAGGGGTTTGATTGGGGAAAATTTTATATCATTGGAAAGGTCTCGATGCGACAAACATAATGACGCTATTGGTTTTGTGTTTTGAAAAGTTTTTAAAATATCAAAATTTTAGACCCTATCTACATAACAATACCTTGGAGGTTGGGTCATCATAGTAACATACCTCCTTTCACCTTTCGTGAGGTCTATGGGTGCTAAGGGGGTGTGTTACAAAATTAATGAAAAGGTGGAGTGAAAATTGATAAAGCTTTGAATAGTTCTTGTTCCTATCTCCTTAAGAGAAGTAAAGAGCTATTTCCTCCGCCCTGCCCTCAATTCACTCAAGTATCCCTTCCCTCCCTTATTTTCTGTACATAATCTCAACTAGCACTTATATATGTTGTTCCCAAATCGCACCACCTTTGTACCTCCCTATTATTCTATGCTTTGTTCCATTCAATTACTAGTCCACCTTTATTTTGGCTGGTGATTTTTCCTTTAATGCACCCCTTCCTTAAAATTCCAATTCACAGGGAAGTGTAGTTCGATTGAGAGTCGCTTCTTATTGGCCAAGAAGAGGTCTATTAGGTATTCTGATAGCTATAGGTGGTCATATCAATATTCATAGAATACATACAATCTAGATTATGCTTTGATTACTCTACCTAGCATCAGAAAGAGGCACACATTAAGACATTTTTTTGCTAATGAGTGCTTGGTGTCAGGACATTTTATATTTTTAAGTGGTTTTAGAAGAAAGAAAGAGTGTTATGAAGTTAATGTAATTCACTATAATATCTTGTTTAGAATATGAAGTTAGTGTAATTCACTATAATATCATGTTTAGAATTTTAGGAAGAGCATATAAATGGGACACACTGAAAAAGTTTTCACTGGAGTCTCTAATAATTGTATTAACTATGAGTTTTTTTGAATATATAAATTTATATTTTAAAGAAGTTTTTATAAATTTTAAGAGTTTATTGATGAATTTCAAATTTGAAGGTAGTTTCAATTGGATTTTTTTTTTTTTTTGGGGGGGGGGTGTGAAGGGGCAAGCGGATTGTCCATTTCTTCTCTACCAAATCATAGCATAGATCCATCTTAACTCCAAATCTACCAAGGGCCGAGAGGGATCAAATCGCTTGAAGTGAAAATCCCTTTTAGAGTGAAAAGATAAATCATGCATCTTGACGCTTGGTAGATCTAGAGTTAAGATAGATCTATGCTCATTTTAAAATTCATGTCACTGTTATCAACCCCTCTCACATTCTTCATAACACTTTTAATACTCCTTTCTGATCCACTATGGTTTCTTTTGTCGTGATAATGAATAGTGAGTACACCCAAAATATTGGATAATTCTAAATTTACACAAAATAAAATTTCAAAAATTGACATATAACATGATAACCAGCTTTAACACAAATTCAAAACCTTAAAATTATAACGTTCGCTTAACCATAACTTCAAATAATACAAAAATACTAAAAAAAACTTTGAGATAAACCATAGAAAACAATCCCATGTTGACTCGGCTAAAATCACAAAAATGAGACATGCCTGACCTATCTAACAAAGTCATACTTAACATTTAAAAGAAAAGAGAGGCGGCGAATTAATTAAGCCATTCATACATGTGAGAGACCATAGAATATCTAAATTCAATCACATTGTGCCAAAGCATTCCTATAAAGAAAAATCATTACAAGTCATTCTTCCCCTACTAGTGTGTGTCACTAGAGGTTCCATAAGCACCAACGAATGGATTCCTTCGTCAAGACTTTCTGACTCGAAGTTGGTTGAACGTTTGAGTAATTGTCATTTTGTAAATTACTTGGCCAGCGATGTTGAGGCATCTCTGCCATTAAATTTTTCATTTAATAATTTTTGATAACAATTTTATTATTTATTATAAATTAGATAAAAAAGGGAGTTGTTTATAATGCGATTTTTTTGGAGATTTCGGTGACGGAATCCGGTGGAGGAAATTGAGGTTAAATCTTGATTTGTTACAGTTAAAATGGTTTTTTAATCGCAGATTTGGATTCAGCACCTGAAAAACCCTGGGATGCTTTGATTGTGCAGAAACTAGCTATCAAACTTGTGATTCCAATAAATTGCTGCCGGATTTTGACCGGAAAAACCCACCGGAAAAGCTTCCAAAGAGTATCATTATAGACAACTGCATAAAAACGTAAATGTAAATTTTATTATTTATTATAAATTGGATAAAAAAATTAATGTAAATACTAAAAAATTACTATTTAAATTTTTTAAAATTTTAATATTTATAAAAATGTATTATTTGAAATTTTTATTATTTAAATTTTTTAATATTAATTTTCAAATTTTGATTATTAAAATTTATAAAATTATATTATTTATCATTTTTATATAATATTTTTAACATCCATTGTTAACCGTTATTGATATAAAAAATATTTAAAAGAAAATTATTGAATAAGTGTCCTATGATATTCATCAACCAATTCCACTGGTTTTATTAAATCCAAACTATTTTATGAGGACGATGCATTTCGTCAGCCATACACAGCGCCTTTTCACGTGGTTACCACCACTGCCCGCCTCTTTAACCGGGGGTCAGCGCCGCCAACCCACCCTGCGGCTTCAGCTCCCTGTTTTGTTGTGTAATATTGATTTTTTTTTTATTAGAGTCTATATTTTAAGGTAGTATAATATTTATTTGATTCTTTAAAATACTTATCTGGTTTATGGTATCGAGAGTCTTATTTTAATTTTAATATAAGTGAAATGTGTAATAATTATTTTAATTTTAATTGATTTGTATTTTTATTAAACAAAATTAAAATATTTATTAAATAGAAAAGAGAAAAGTGTAATTTTATATATAACCAAAATATTTTATTTTTAATAATAAATAAAATATTAAATATTTTTAATAATAAATAAAATATTTTAATATTTATATTAAATAATATAATTTTATATAAAGATAAGGTAATTGAAAATTTAATAGAAAAAATATAAATTTTATATTTTTATTTTAGTAGGATGTGTAATTTTTAAATTTTTAAAAAATATTTTAATGTTTATATTAAATAATAAAAAAGATATTTTATTCTCACTCAAAATATAAATATTTAAATATTGATATTAAGTAATATAATTTTATATATATTTGTTGGGCAGTTCTTAAAACGCCATGGGTGTCCCGGATATAACCACATTAGGTCTCAGTTTCACAATCTTTGTTACAATACTGACCTTCCTAGCCTTTTACAATGTCAAAATAGATAATTTGTTTCTTTAGGTCCGATAGACCATTCTTTGGTCTCAACGGAAGTTCTTCATCATCATCATCATCATCATCATCATCATCATCATCATCATCATCATCATCATCATCATCATCATCATCATCATCGAATAAGGTATATTTTATGTGCTTTTTAGGGAAAATGTTGTTACAAATAATTATATTTTTAATTTGATGTAAAAAGGATATATATATATATATATATATATATATATATATATATATATAACTAATAGAATGTTTTAATATTTACTTGAAATAAAATAAATTTTATATTAATTTAGAGAAAAAATAATTAAATTTAAAAATTTTCAAATATTTCCTCATAAAATGAAATTTGTAATTAATTCATGGTACAAAATTTATATATAATATTTACAAAATAATAAAAAAACAATATAAACTCTAAACAAAATATTTTAATATACAATATTAAATAATATATATATAAAAAATTGAAATGGAATAATTTTATCAATAAAAAACAAATATTACCCCTCCCAATGCACCATTGAGGTTACTGTAATCCCACTTTCTAGTATTTTCATACCAAACATTCCATCAAAAATCACCAAAGTCGAGATTTTGATCTTTGTAGAGATCACTGCATATATGGTTGATTTGGCTGTGAGTTTAAGTCGATTGCAGATTTCCGGAATATGTTGGGTCCCACGAACATAGGTGCAGTCAATTTTTTGACCGCCCATGTCCATTGGATCCCAAAATATTCTGGAAATCTGCAATCGACTTAAGGATGATTGCAGATTTCTGGAATATTTTGGGATACTACGGACATGGGTGCGGTCAATTTTTTTTACCGCCCATGTAGTTGGATCCAAAATATTCTCGAATCCAATGGACATGGGTGCGGTCAATTTTTTGACCGCCCATATCCGTTGGATCCCAAAATATTCTGGAAATCTGCAATCGACTTAAAGATGGCGATTCATATAACACTGCTATAAACATATCACGAAACTATCCTAAATTAGTTATTTTATATATATACAAACATACATTTTTTCACACTATTGTGTGTCACTTAATCGAGGTACACATAGAAAGAGACAACATAAAAGAAATAATGAAACCCATTAGAAGCCAGAACTACGCCAAGATTTAAAATATCTTGTTTTTCTCATACTGAATCACAAACTCTAAATCTGAGAGCAGAGATTTAAAATAGTCAGATGAAAATTGCAGTGTGAGCAAATCCTCGGCAGAAAGACTTCTGAGCACCATAAATTGAACATCCCAATGAAGTTTAGCCCAAGTATTTTCCATGGTTTCTCTTGCTCCTACTCTTCTTCTGAATATATTTTTACACCTTCGTGTGTGTCGCAGAATTTATAAATTTCTCTTCACACCTTCCTGTGTGTCGCAGAATTTATATGTGGCGTACCATGCTCGTTTTGTTTATTGTTTGTCTATTTTAGAATTCAAGACTTCCTGTTCAGTATAGCTTCTAACTGTTTGCTTTTCTAAAAGTAGAAAGTTTCTATATTTTTTACTAGTTCGTTTTGTTTTGTCTTTGTCTTGGCCTAATTTAGAAGGGAAGACTTCCACTTCCACTTCTCAGAGCTTTTTTAGTGTGCGCTTTTCTATTATTAATTTTTTTTTATAATGTACGTTTTTCCAAATTTATAACTCGAAACATGGCACTTTTTTCGTGTCCCTTTTTTTAATTGTGAGAACGTTTTTATATTTTTTATTAAAACGATTGTGATTTTTATTTTACCAAATTAATATGTTGAGTTGCATTACTTTAAAAGATATATTTAATTTTTAATTTAATAAAAAATGTTTATGTGAGAAAACAAGATATTTTAATATTTTAATAAAATAATGGTTTTTTAATTAAATATAATTTATTTATGTACTATTATTATATATTGTGATAATTAAAATTATATTAATAATTTATTAAATTATTATTAAAATTAATTATATATATATATATATATAATTAAATTTTTTTAAAATTTTAATTTAAGTTTAATATTATTATTTTTTAGTGAGTGAAAATATAAATTAACTTTAAAAATGAAATTAACCATTAAACAATTAAATGTTTATTTTTAAATAATATTAACATTTTTCAATTTAAAACGAAAAAATAATAATAATGAAATTAAATAAATTTTATACTTAGAAAAAATTATCTATAATTTATTTTCGATATTAAAATTAATCTATAACTTTACTTGCATTTGTATTAATATCTGTGTATTAAAGTGATTATTCTCTCGATATATATAAATATAAAATTACTTCCAATTCATTTAGATTTTATACCTCATCTTGAGTACGCCACTAACAATAGTTCCACCAGGCCCACTACAACTTTAAACCAGATGGATACATAAATGTTCTTAATTATTGATAAAATGATAAATGGGAATGTTTTAGGTTTATTAGTAAAAGTAATTTATAATTTAAAATAAAATAAAAATAAATTTATCATTTATTTTAGAATTTGTTTTCACACGATAAAATATAAATTTACTGTTTATTTTATTTAACATAAGTATCTTAAACTTCAATACAAATGTAATATTTATTTTATTTAACATAGTTATCTTAAACTTTACTGTTTATTTTATTTAACATAAATATCTTAAACTTCAATACAAAATTAATATTTATTTTATTTAACATAAGTAGCTTAAATTTCAATATACTACTATTTAACATAAATATCTTAAACTTCAATACAAAATTAATATTTATTTTATTTAACATAATTATCTTAAATTTCAATATACTACTCGTTAGTTTATTTTAAACTAAGTTTTATTAAAAAAATTTAATATATTTATATTATTAGTGAGAAGAAGTCTAAGTCTAACACTATGTCAATGTTTACATGGATCTGTTTTGGGTATTTAAATTTATAGGTAGTTTAGTTGTTTTTAAAATTTATTATCAAATTTTATTTTATATCAAATAAATGTATATCTAATTTATTACTTAATTTTTCTATATCAAATTGGTAGGACTAATAAATTAAAATATTAACACAATTTTGGTATGCCATAATATCTACTTTCCTATATCTTAACATGTTACATTAACACCGATACTAGAAATGTTCATGGTTTCATAGCAAGTCTCGAATTTGTTACATTTTTGTTTCCAACTAATTTGGAAGCTATCAATTGAAGTGTAAATGCCACGTGATTGAACAACTTCTATGCAAATAAGTCATTTCAGTCATTTCTGGGTTGAATCCCATGATATTAACACATTTCATTAAATGGAGAGTAAATGAGCTGTTATTATGAAGGATGAGTTGTAGTTTTGTTGTTGTTTGATGCAAACTTTGTTTGTGATACAAACCTCTCTACCACCACCATCGTTCTAGTTTACATAGGGATAGAAATATGTGCAACCTAATTGACTTCTAGAGCATGTAGCTATTATCATTGTAACATGTTACAAATATAAAATGTGTCATTTACCATGTGGTTTTTGGCTGATTGGAGGATTATGTTTATACATTATAAATATAGTTAAATTACATCACCAATTTCCTGCATTTGTTGGTGTCGTTTCAAAAGATATTATTATAGGCGAGAAATAATATGATGATATTATTTAAATCAATGGGCTATAACGTTGCAAATAACTATTATTAATATTAGCTCCAGTAATATAGTATAATGTAACATTTAATTTTTATCGCTAAATCTTTGACAAAAATAATTCCATAAAAAATTATGTAATCATAGCCTTTTTATGTATTTCAATGCAAATTATAAACTCAATATACCGAGGTGGTCTTTTAACTTAATGGAGTAAAAAAATCTCCATGATCTAGAGAGTTGTTATGGAAAGAAAAATGAAAATTTTTATGCAATCATAGCATTTTTATGTATTTGAATGCAAAATATAAACTCAATATATCGAGGTGTTTTACCTTAATGGAATAAAAAAATCTCCATGATTTAGAGAGTTGTTAGGGAAAGAAAAATGAAAAGTATAACATAATGGGGGAGATACAAATAAATTTAAAATATATAATGATATTATATGAATTTTCCTCAAATTATTTAAAGACTATGATATTTTCAAAATAAATAAAATAATTGATTATCAAATATAATTGTTCATATATATATATATATATATATATATATATATATATATATATTTCATACAAATTAATTAATTTACACCCATAAATAAATAAAATCTTATCTCTGTTTTTATATTTTTAGACGTCACGAAATATCAAAGGTTAGGTTGTATGTCGATCGTAGAGGCCACTGCATGAGCCCCTTTTTTAGTTGGCCCATTCATATCTTCAGAGCCCTTTCTAGTTTAGTAAGGCTTCTTTATTTGAGATCTCCCCATACAAATTATTTTATTTACACCCATAAATAAATAAAATCTTATCTCTATTTTTGTATTTTCAAATGTCACGAAATATCAAAGGTTAGATTGTATGTCGATCGTAGAGGCCATTGCATGAGGCCATTGCATGAGCCCCTTCTTCAGTTGGCCCATTCATATCTTCATATCTTCAGAGTCCTTTTTAGTTTAGTAAGGCTTCTTTAGTTGAGATCTCCCTGTGACATCAACTTGGGGACATTTGGTCCCATGTACTCCCTTCAATAACACTCATTGTATTAGCCATGATCTTCGTATTTCAACCACATATGTATATGAGACTCTTTTATATCATTGTATTACTTTCTAGCCCATTGATGCATGCACATAATGTATCATGTACTATTTTTCTCGCACCCAAATTGTTGGACGCACTATTATTATTGTACCGAGTTATCTTAGTCGGTATGAGTATGATTCCCTTGCCTCATTGAGGTCATGCACACATAATAAAGGAGAATTTTCTTTAACCAATAGGTTTTGCCTCCTTCGGTTATATTTCTTCCCTATGCTGCAATGGTTCTCTCATTCTTTCTCCATTTGACTCCCTCTTTGGTTTCTGGGGAATGTGAATGTACAATGTATTTTGGTCATACAATGTGCTCCTAACACTCGTACATAGGGGACTATCTGTTATCACCTTTAAAGTGACCAACTAGCCATTTTCCACTAGGATGATCGAAATACACCATGTACTATGAGTTTTATGCATTAAACCCACTTTCACCTTTAGAAATAATTTAAAGAACCATTTTTCCTAAAAAGTTGTGTTATTTTTCCTAATTTAGAGAATAATTTAGAGAAATCTGGCGGAACAATTTGAAGTGAAATTTTGATTTGTGTTATTTAAACTGATTTTTTAACTGTATCTATGGATTCAACACCTTGGAAAACCTCTAGGGAATTTCGATTGTACAGGGATTACCCATCAAGCTTGTGATTTCAATAAATTCCTGCCATATTTTAGAGAAACTAGAACGGAAAAACCCAGCGGAAAGACTCCCAAAAAGTCCCAATAAAGAAAACTCCAATTATTTTTGCTTAACCACTTGAAAATAATTGAGGAACCCAAATTATTTTTTCTTAACCACTTGAAAATAATTGAGGAACGAATTTAATTCATTTCATGTTATTCTCATATTTACCTATTTTTGTGAAAATAATTAACATATTTTCACCCATCCAAAGGAATATTTATTTTATTTTATGTTTAGCATTGATGAGGCTGCATTATGTCCATGTCCAAGAATAATAGGGTGGGGAATTGAACCAGTGATTTAACATCTAGGAATGTCTTAAAAATGCACTCCATCGCAGCCCCGTGGATATCCATAAGAATGATTAAATAAACCAATGCTTATTTATTATTCCTTAAACATTTAACCTTTATCCCTTGAAATAATTATTTATTAATTATTTCTAACACATTTTGACCGCATTACCCATAAATAATTAAATAAAATATTATTTATTTATTATTCCTCATTTCTCGGTGAAATAGTTATTAAATGATTATTTAATAATTATTTCTAACTTTCTATGACCATATCTTCTTAAAGTAATTAATAAGTCATTTTTATTTATTAATTACTTTAACAACTTTTCTTAATTAACTTAATTAATCATTATTTTTTTAGTCTCTTCAATAAATAAAGGTTTTTCACCATTTCATCAATATTTTTCTATCCTAAATATACTAATAAATCTTGATTTGGTCTAATAATATTCTATTATTTGATTAAATCTAGACTCATCCTAGCATTTTATTATAAATAGAGAAGGTTTCCTTCACTCTCTACATATGATCATTATCATCATCGTTATCTAATATTTTTACTTTCGAGCTCCCCTTCGTGAGTTCAACTTCCATTGTCAAGAGAGAGAAATAACCAAGTAAAGTGTAGGGATATCAAAAGAACCCTCTTGTGGATGAGGGCTTTAGAGACCCATGTCTACATTCTTCTTCCTATGTGAATATTATTAATAAAAAAAGTTCCTTTCCATTGGGTGTTATATATGCAACGTTGGTATACAGATCTTTTGATATTCCTGTGGATGAGGGCTTTAGAGACCCGTGTCTACATTCTTCTTCCTATATGAATATTATTAATAAAAAAAGTTCCTTTCCATTGGGTGTTATATATGCAACTTTACTATATAGATCTTTTGATCTTCTTAGTTTCTTTTGCAAGTTTATAAGTGTTTTATGCAGATCTAAGGATTGAAGATGAAGATTATAAGATTTTAACATCTTTTTCTACTCTTTTCTTCTTGTTAGGAGAATACATCACCAACCATATAAAATTATATTTTTAACTCTTCTTCTTAAAAATTTACATCGAACAATCCAAGTGGAAAAAGTGTTTATAAAATAAAGCCATAACCTTCATGGCTTTCATAAGGTAATGGTAAGTGATAGAGATCCAAAGTTCATAGGAATTTTTTCTCATACTCAGTCACAAACTCTAAGTCTTAGAGAAGAGAGCTAAAATAATTACATGAAAATTGCAGTCTGAGAAAATCCACGAGGGAAAGCCTTTTGAACACAATAAATTGAACATCTCGATGATGTTTAGCCCACATATGGTGTATATATATATATATATATGTTGAATTCTATAACATTTTTTTTTCTAAATTAGACTAATTCTATTAATGTAACAAAAGTAGTACAAGGAGGCACCGACCTCTGCAGAGCAAGCCCCAAATTATGCCATGTTTAAAAACAAAAGACTGGAAAGAGACTGCCCGCACTGGGGAAACCAGTCCAAAACTATAAGAGTTTGCTGCCCATGCAACGGTAATAGCCTGTAGTGCCAGAGTGGAACATTTTTTTGAACAATCATCAAAATTAACAACATTGCATAAAAAAAACACCATAATAGACCCATAGTATTGGGAGCCGGGAGCCCAAAAATTGAAAAACATTGACATTAGGAGGAGAAGGTTCTTCCACTATCAAACACTTGTACGCCTCCATGTCATCTTCTGCATCATGTTTATCTCTCAGAGTTTCTTCCATGTTCTTGAAGTGGTCTGGATTGGTGCGTCCCTTCGCTGCTTCTATGCGTCCCTGAGCTGTTTCACTGCTTCTGTGCTTCCCTGAGCTGCTTATAGGGGCTTTTCTCTTGCTGGTGGTGTTCAACGCCTGAGTATTGCAGGCTGGGTCTTCAAAGTTTTGTGGCTCCTCTCTAAATGCCACCAAGATAGTCGCTATTATGCAAGGACGTTCCAGCGTGTAGTGAAATTGAAATTGTGCAGAATGACTGGGCTGCAGAGATGATACAGAGGTAGCAGGAGGTTGGGGAGCAACGTCAACAGGCCGAGGACCTGTAGTCTAAGCCCGCCCCCGACTACTGCGAGTGGCTAGGTAGCGTCTAGAGAAATGAGTCGTCGAAGGGGAGGATGAGTCAGAGGGGGACGAGTCAGACAGGGACAAGGAGGGGGGTGATCTTCCTCTGCTACTACCCCTCCTGCAACGCATTCGATGACGTAGACGAGGCATGCTCACTTGGGAAAAATTGAGCGGACGAGGACGAGAAGGAGCAGTGCCAAAGAATGAGTGGTCAATGGGAACAGAAGGACCTATAGTCAGCGGTTCAGAGTAGAGATTCAAGACCGAAGAACCAGTGCCTAAGATTCAAGACCGAAGAACCAGTCCGTAGGCAGCATAGAAGACTCTACGATAAATGTGCACCATCCACCATGTCAATGCAACACAGAACTTGGCAGCTTCTCCCCGTTGTCATGCGCGAGCTCGGCTCTGCAGCAGCAGGGAGACAATTGTAGTTCAGAGGAGGCAGAGCGGGGGAAGACGGTTTGAAGAGGCCATCTTAAAAACCAAATTGATGAAGCCTCGACCCGCACAATTCATTAATGTGCCATTAACATCGGCGATGGCTTTCTGTATATGCTTATGAGTGGAAGCGTGGGTGGTTAGGTGGCCTCACCACTTGCCAACCCAAGGTCGCTGCATAGTACCTTCGTGCCTAAACACCTGCATCCGGGAGTTGAATTCTATTACATTAATATACATAGGTAAATGAAAATGTACTTGTTATTAAAAAAGAAGAAGGTATTAGTGAGGGTCTTTACATATGTTTTAATGAAATAATGGGTGAATGCTAGTAAATAATATTGAGATTTTTTATGCTAATTTCCTGTTCTGAATGGCATATGAATTCCTGATCATTATTGCTAATAGATGGCCTAAATGGTCTGAATTTGAAAGGGTCATTAAATCCCTGTTTGAATATAAATAACTATCAGAATCTACCATGAATATATTGATACTAGGTCTTGGTATCATGTGTAAGAGCTCTGGAAGGATGACCAAGGCTGAGCTACGAACTTGTTAATTTTAATTTATATGTACATGTCAACATGGTCGAAAGCTTAGAAGAAATTAACACTATGTTCATATACATGCATAGGCATGTATATGGACATATAAGAATATATATATCTATATCTATATCTATATCTATATCTATCTATATCTATATATATATATATATATATATATATATATATATAGTGAGGCTGAAATCCTTGAGAGTTGAAGGACAAGACTTAATCCCATAACCCATGTGGTTAAGCACTATAGTTAAGTGCTAAGGGCAGAGGCCTAACTCTAAATTTATACACACACATATATAATTCCACAGGGATAAAATTCTATGGCTATGGAGGAAAAGGGCTTAACCCTCGTTAAGCCATATGACTTCACGCTATGACTAGGGTCGAGGAGTGGATGCATGAGCACCGGGAGTGGACCCTTAAATGAAACAATGGTGGAGGGTTCTTGCTTATTGAAAAATGAAGATCCAATAGAGGAAAACCCCCTACCAAGTTAGCAAGAGGCGGGGGGAGGGAGTTCACGTTTCAATCACAATCATTGGAATCATGGAGAGCACAGTGGCCATTGATGGGATATTGTGGAACTTGGAGTAGAAATAGTGATAATAGATTCCCCTCTCTAGGTCAATAATGGGAGGGGATCCGCATTTTGATGACAACTATTGAATTCCCTAGGTGCATAGGAATGTTGGATTACTTCGAAATAATTAAAATGAGGAAAAACTAAATTGTGTGGGGTTAAAGCCAATGATCAGGTCCACAACCAACATGGTAATGGTGTGGACCAAAGGTTGACGTGATGTTATTTTGGAGTGACACATGGCACCCAAATTTGACCATTTGAAATCACCAACTAGGACAAAAATGAGTGACAAAGGACACACTTAGAGGAGGCTACATGATGGACATGGTAATGGTGTGGACCAAAGGTTGACGTGATGTTATTTTGGCGTGACACATGGCACCCAAATTTGACCATTTGAAATCACCAACTAGGACAAAAATGAGTGACAAAGGGCACACTTAGAGGAGGCTACATGACGGGTATGACAACACCTAGACTGAAGTCATAGGCACAGTGACGGGAGGGGTCCCAAAATTAAATATTCATTGTTGATTCTTAGTAGTTAGGTCATTGGGGAAATGTATTATTTAAAAATTAAAATTTTTATTATTAAAATTTTTTATATAAGATTTTTTAATATTAATTTTTAAATTTTGATTATTAAAATTTAAAAAAATATAATACTTATGATATTTTTAACCTCCATTTTTAACCATCAACCATTACAATTTATATATTGATGTAAACAAATATATGAAAAATATAAAAATAAATAAATTATTGATGATGATGATGATGATGGTTAACGTCCATTGAGACCAAACTTTGGTCTAGAGGACCTAAGAAACGAATTATTTAGTTTGATTTAAGATTTCATTCATATACTCAAAAAGCTTGGAGAGAAGCCTCTACAGCTCACTATAATTTAATTTTGACATCGTAAAAGGCTAAGAAGGTCAATATTGGAACAAAAATCATGAAATTGAGATCTAATATGGTTGTTCCCACGACAATTCTACTAGTTTTATTAAATCCAAACTATTTTATGAGGAGGACGAAGCATTTCCTTAGCCATACACGACGCCTTTTCACTTGGGTACCACCACTGCTTACTGCTTGCCTTTTTAACTGGCAGTCAACTCCACCACCCCACCCTGAGGCTCGAGATCCTGTTTTGTTTATTAATATTGAATTTTTTATTACAATCTATATTTTAAGGTAGTATAATATTTATTTGATTCTTTAAAATATTTATTTAATTTATTGTATCAAGAGGTGTATTTAATTTTAATATAAGGGAGATGTATAATAATTACTTTAGTTTATAAAGATATGAGTTTTTTTAAATAAAAATAATTTTTTTTATAAATAAAAAAGAGAAATATGTAGTTTTATAAATAATAAAATTATTTTATTTTCAATAATAAATAAAATATTTCAATATTTATATTAAACAACATGATTTTTTAATATAAAAATAAGGTAGTTTTATATAAAAATAAGGTAGTTGGAAGATTAATAGAAAAAATACAAATCTTATATTTTTAGTTTAGTGTGTAATTTTTAAATAAATAAAAAAAAATCAAAGTTTATATTGAATAATAATAATAAAGATATTTCATTCTCACTTAAAGATAAATATTTAAATACTAATATTAAGTAATATAAATATTTAAATACTAATATTAAGTAATATAATTTTATATAAAAATAAGGTAACTGAAAGTAAGAAAAAAAATTACATTTTCAATTTGATATAAAAGAAATATATAAATATATATTATCGCTGACTATAAATAGAATATTTCAATATCCATCTCAAATAAAATAATTTTATATCAATTAATTTTTTTTTTTAAATATAAAACATTTCAAATACTTCCTCGTAAAAAAAAGTGTAATTAGTTCTATTCTTTATGTAATAAAAAAACATCCTACATAAAATATTTTAATATACAATATTAAATAATATAAAGAAAAATTATAAATAAATTACTTTAATAACTATAAATAATATAAAGAAAAATTATAAATAAATTACTTTAATAACTATATTGATTTAAACCATGTATATTTTAAAAAAAAATTCTTAATAATTTTATTAATAGGAAACAAAAATTACACCTCCATACTCCATATGCCATTAACAGTATTGTGGTTACTGTAATCCATATAAAGATGTCACAGGGGTTTTCCCTTTTCAACTTTCTGTTATTTTCATACCAAACATTTCATCAAAAGTCACCAACCAAACATTTCATCAAAAGTCACCAAAGTCTTCAAGGTTTTGATCCTTATAGAGTAATATTTGTCGAGATAACCGCCTATATGGTTAAACCGTGAAACGCGCTGGGTTCAAAGTTTAAACCGTGACTCCATAATTGTTTTTAATTATGGATAAACCAACTCGAATGTTTTAGTAAATTGTATTTTATATATATAATTTATTAATTTATTATTATTTATTTATTTATTTATTTATTGTAATATATATTTTTTAACTTTCTATTAAAACATTATCTAATATTTAAATAATTGTTTAATATTTAAATAATTGTTGAATATTATTTGTGATACCCCAAGGTAACTTGTAATTTGAATAGTTACTATGGTAAAAATTGTATGAGTAAAAGACTTGATATTGTAAGAATTTACAAGGTAAGTTCCACAGAAAGAATACCAAAAGGACACCGCTCACAACCAGATCTCAAATCAATACACCAGTATTTTTGACGTGGTTAAAACCCTCAGAGTGCAAGGAGGGAAACAGTCCACGGCCTGTCCCAACGTGGGTACTACAGGCAATTTATTAATCAAAGAATGAAAATTTACATAAGCTTCTCTCATGCACGGATTACCCGAACAATGACCCTCCATGCGCTTTAAATAGAACTCATGGACCAATCGGGTGTCAAGCCACGGATCAAGTGTCGGTAATACCGAGGTGAGAGTGAACCGTCGGATCACTACATATCGTGACCGTCGGATTGTAAGTTACAAAATGTACAACGGTAAAGAAACACACTTTACCTAACTCTAACCTAACTCTATACTAGACCAAGTTGAACTTAACTATATCCTATGTGTCGGAATATCCTAACATCCCCCCTTAAGAACAACTTGGGATAGGATTGAAGGATTTACAAATATGACACAATAGGAGAAGGAAGGAGGCACTAGAGCCTATCCCCCCTTAGTGACAACTTCCTGAACTCCAAGCATATATCGAAGTTTAGTGAACTTCGCCTCTGTGAGAGCCTTTGTGAAGATGTCTGCAACCTGATCATCTGTTGGACAATATTGCACTTCAAGAACATGGTCATGAATGAGCTTTCTGATGAAGTGCATGTGTAGTTCAATGTGTTTGCTGCGCTGATGCTGGACTGGATCTTTGCATAGCTGAATGGCACTTTGATTATCACACCAAAGTGTGGTTGGATGCTGCTGCTCAAAGCCAAACTCTGATAGGATCTGACGAAGCCACAAGGCTTCCTTACTAGCTTCCACGGCACCACGATACTCTGCTTCTGCTGACGAAAGAGAAATGGCAGCCTGTTTCTTACAAGCCCATGTAATAGGTCCTGAACCAAGAGTGAAGACATAACCGGCAGTAGACTTCCGATCATCAAGGTCACCAGCCCAATCAGAATCAGTGAAACCAACTAACAGAGGAGCTGCTTTGGCACTGTAATGAATCCCAAACTGTACTGTACCTCGAACATAACGAAGTATTCTTTTAGCTGCTTTCCAATGACTTTCACGGGGGTTTTGCATAAAACGAGCAACAAGGCCAACAGCAAAGGAAAGATCAGGACGAGTATGGGTTAAATACAAGAGTTTTCCGACAAGTTGACGGTATAAGGTAGCATCAACTTCAGGAGAAGTACAAGAGACTGAAAGTTTGACTCCAGACTGAAAGGGAGAAGGGGCTGGCTTACAGTCTTCCATGTGAAAATGACGAAGAATATCACAAGCATACTTGGACTGGGAAAGGAAAATACCCTCTTGGGATTGCAAGACTTGAAGACCGAGAAAATAGTGTAAGTGTCCTAAGTCTGTCATTTCAAATTTCTTTTTAAGGCTGGACTTCACATGGTTTATAAGGTTGGGATCACTACCAGTAAGAATAAGATCATCAACATAAAGAACAAGGATGATAAGAGAGTTGCCCACTTTCTTGGTGTAGACAGTATTGTCAGAATGACACCTAGAAAAGCCAGATTCTAAAAGAAAGCTATCCATTTTGGCATACCAAGCTCGAGGAGCTTGCTTGAGGCCATAAAGGGATTTCTTAAGTCGACAAACGAGGCTGGAGTCTGTTTGTATGAAGCCAATGGGTTGTTCCATATAGATTTCTTCCTGCAAGTCCCCATGCAAGAAGGCAGATTTAACATCCATTTGATGGACTTCCCATTTTAAAGAGGCAGCAAGGGAAAGAACAAGGCGGATAGAGTTCATTTTGGCAACTGGAGAGAAGGTTTCAGTGTAGTCAATGCCTTCAACCTGTGAAAAGCCCTTAGCAACTAGACGAGCTTTATGTTTATCAACTTTCCCATCTGGTCCATACTTGGTTCTGTAAACCCATTTGCATCTAACAAGTTTGCGTCCCTTTGGTAGAGGAACAAGATCCCATGTATCATTTGTCATCAATGAATGATATTCTTCATTCATAGCTGCTTCCCAATGTGGATGGCCTGAAGCTTCTGCAAAAGTGTCAGGATCATGATTTACTGGAGCTTGAGCCAGTAAAGAAGAGGCTCTTTCAAACTGAGAACGTGTACGTCGCTGATCTGTAGGATCACCGGCAAGATCACCTGCTGCATCCCGAGTAGCACGGACCCATCTTGGAAGTTGAGGATCCTGAGAAGGTGGGGGAGGATTATCATCCTCGCTTTCATCATCAGAAGAAGAAATGTTTTCAAAGATAGAAGAGATAGGAAGAGGTGGCACATCCGCCGGACTAGGCTCGCAGGCCGATTTATTTTCATCAAATTTTACATCTCTTCTAATGATAACATTTTTGGACTTAAATGGAATAAGTCTATAACCTTTTACATCTTCAGAATATCCAACAAAAGTACATTTCTCACTCTTAGGTTCTAAGGCTTTATGCTTTTCATCTGGAATATGGGCCCATGCTTCACTTCCAAACACACGAAAGTGACTTACATCTGGTTTAATGGAACTCCAAGCTTCTTCTGGAGTGATATTCTCTAGAACCTTAGTAGGAGTGCGATTGATTATATAATTTGCACAATTAATTGCTTCGGCCCAAAAACTAAGACTGAGTCCTTTAGATTGCAGCATACAATTAGCCATTTCCTTTAAGGTGCGATTTTTCCTTTCAGCTACACCATTTTGTTGTGGAGTGTATGGAACAGTATGTTGCATTTGAATTCCATTTTCGGTGCAAAAGTTGATGAATGCATTTTTAACATATTCTCCACCATTATCAGTTCTTAGCTTAAGAATTTGATGTCCAGATTGTTTTTCAACGAATGCTTTGAAGGCCAAAAAGGTGGTAAATACTTCGCTCTTGAGTTTTAAGAAGTATACCCAAGTGCGTCTGGAGAAATCATCAATGAAAGTTAAGAAGTACTTGCAGCCAGAGAATGAAGCAACAGGAAGAGGACCACATAAATCACTGTGCACAAGCTGTAAAGGGGCTGAGGCGTGCCAAGAGGCACGTTTGTCAAAACTGTCCCGATGATGTTTTCCGAGTACACATCCGGAACAAACACCATCTTTGCAAGATACCATAGGAAGACCTGTCACCATATTTTCTTTACATAGATGCTGAAGGGAGCGATAGTTTAAGTGACCATACCGCTCATGCCAAAGTTTGCTCACTTCATCATTATGAGCAACAAATACTGAGGGAAGATGGGATGACCCAAAGTTGTGAAACTTATACAACCTTTTGGAATCATCAGCAAGACCAGTAGCTAGAATCTGTTTAGGATCTTTTAGATCCTTGATTACAACATCATGAGGTGAAAATTCAACAATTTTACCTTCACCTGAATGAGTTATCTGATAGACAGATAGAAGGTTGCAGGATAAGTTTGGAACACATAATACATCATTGAACTGACCATTGTCTAGATGAACAGTTCCAGTCCCTACAACATTAAGAGATCTATCATCACCAACATATATATTTTTGGTGTTACAATCATTTAAAGAAGAAAACATGGCTTGGTTTTTGGCCATGTGACAAGAGGCTCCAGAATCAATGAGCCACTCATGAGAATGAGAAGAAGAAGAAGATACATTTAATGCATAACCAGACTGAGATGATTGACGATGACATGCAGAAAGTGCCGTTCCGGAAGTTGAAGTTGAAGTAGGCTCCAGATGGATGTTATGTTTCTTCATTGCGGCTTCCAAGGCTTCCATCTTCTTAAAGCATTTAGATTCTAAGTGGCCATCTCGATTACAAAAGTTACAATGTCTATCAGTCTTCTTCCATTTGTTTTTATTGGTCTTATCATTTTGCTGAAATGATCTTTCATTTTGAGGCTGAGATGGTTTAGGACCATTCTTTTGAGGATATGACTTCTTAGGATTCTTTGAATTTGGGTGCTGCTGGGGGGCTAACGCTTTCGTGGAAGAGTTTCCAAGATTAAGAAGACCAAGGTGTAAGAGTTTTTCTTGTTCTCTTATTAAGGAATCACAAAAGGAGTCAAAGGAAGGGGCCTTGTAGTCTTGTCCTTGACAAATGAAAGCTTCCCTTGTAGAATGGAAAGTGGAAACAAATACAGAGTAGGCTGGTCCTAACTTAGTAAGGATGGAATAAATAAGGTTACCATCATCTTTCTTAACTTTAACACCTTCCAAGAGATATCTAAGGGTCTTGAATTTGGACAAGAAATCTTCAATGCAAGAAAAATTATTAGGATCCAAAGTAAGCAGCTCATTTTCAAGTTGATGGGATCTAATTTCATTTTTAATCCCAAAAACTTTAGCAAGTTTTTCTAATGCTTCATGAGGAGTCTCAAGTCCTGCAATGTGGAATCTAAGATCAGGAGAAATAGACATCCCTATCAAACCACGTGCTTGATCTTGTCTATTTTCCCATTTTTCCGCCTTGTCTTCATCTGTTGGTTTCTTCTCTTGGTTTGTGGCTATTCTGAAGAGACCTTTACTTCTAAGTAAATCTTCCATGTATTCTACCCATTGGAAGTAGTTAGTGCTGTCAAGAATGACTTGGCATGGACTTTCCATTTTTAAAAAAAAACTGAAGCTGAAGATGCTGAAAGTAAGTGTACCAACGGATAGATCTCGAAAAAATAGGCGGTTTTAAAAAAAACGGCTCTGAAAAAGGCTTCCGGATGAAGAAGTTATGGCTTTTTGAAAAAAAACTTGTTGACGTTGCCGGCAAAGTGCGCGAATGTGCGGGAATGAAAAAAATCCGCCCCCACAAAATGGAGACTTGAACCCAAGACCTCTACTCTCTAAAAATAGCTTTGAACCAATTGATCTATACAAAATATTTGAGAGAGAGAGAGAGAGAGAGAGAGAGGGGGGGGGGGCTCGATTTGCGTGCTTGCCTTGAGAAAGCTCTTTTTCCCTACAAAACACAAAACACAAAACCCAACACGAATATGCAAAGAAAAACGAACCTTGCGGCTCGAAGTTAGCTTTAGCCAAAAAACTAGAAATTTTAAAAAAAAATCTCAAGGTTAGCTTTTAGCCGAAAAACTAAATATTTTTCTCAATGTTTCTGATTTTCCGAGATCACACTAAGGTGCAGGGAAAAGAGCATACGCATGAGAAAAATCCTTCCTTTCTGTTTCTGATTTGCCCAGATCGCACAGAGTCGCAGGGCAAAGAGCATATGCAGAAATGAAAGGTATAGATCCGGTTAAAAAAAAAGGCTAAATAAACTGAGACCGAAATAAGCAGAGAGAAATTAACAGTAAACTGCAAAAAAAAACACTGTATACCTCCCGATCTGAAAAATGACGCAGCTAGGGCTACCGGAAACCTTTTCGCATGAAACGAAAGGGGTTCCTCACTGGAACAGATGCTCTGAACGCAACAGAGCAGTCCTCTCGGCCCGAAAGCAGTCAGAAACAATAGATCTAGGAAATGACAACCGCATGCAGTTCTACCGGCTTCAGATTTGGATCACCAACGGACGCGGCCCTCAAATAGCTCTGATACCATGTAAGAATTTACAAGGTAAGTTCCACAGAAAGAATACCAAAAGGACACCGCTCACAACCAGATCTCAAATCAATACACCAGTATTTTTAACGTGGTTAAAACCCTCAGAGTGCAAGGAGGGAAACAGTCCACGGCCTGTCCCAACGTGGGTACTACAGGCAATTTATTAATCAAAGAATGAAAATTTACATAAGCTTCTCTCATGCACGGATTACCCGAACAATGACCCTCCATGCGCTTTAAATAGAACTCATGGACCAATCGGGTGTCAAGCCACGGATCAAGTGTCGGTAATACCGAGGTGAGAGTGAACCGTCGGATCACTACATATCGTGACCGTCGGATTGTAAGTTACAAAATGTACAACGGTAAAGAAACACACTTTACCTAACTCTAACCTAACTCTATACTAGACCAAGTTGAACTTAACTATATCCTATGTGTCGGAATATCCTAACAGATATTACTAAATGACATTGTTAATTATGAAAAGGAATATATTGGATTATTTTACTTGTGTATATTCATGAAATGCTGGCAGCCTCCTGGAGGAGGATTTTCTATTAAAAGAAAATAAAAGCAGTTATCAATACTGGAAAATAACTGCTTCTCACCCAAGGGGAAAAGCCTTGGGAGGAAAAACCTCTGGGCTGTTGAGGAACAGGCAGAGAGAAGGATTCCAAGGGAGAGAGCAGACAGAGAGGAAGGTTAAGTCTGGTAGTGACCAGATAACCTAGCACTGGTGTGCATGTGTCTTGTTGAGGGTTGTAGGCCTGCAGGACTGCTCGGGGGGAGAATCCAGTGAAGTGGATCTCAAGGTTGGGAGGATAAGAGAAAAACCATTGCAGGTGATTCTCTGAAGAAGGCACGACGATAGCGGATTACAGGTATGTGTTCTTAAATAACTCTGACTTGAGTAACAGGCGAAGACAGCACACAGACCGGTTCAGGTATTTAAGTTTCTTATCTGGTTATTGCTGTAGTGGATTATTAATCTTGCTGAACATTAAACAGTGATGGTAGAGCTGTCATATAGGTTAATACATATAAACTATCTGCAGATCTGACTTGGAAATAAATTGTCACAGTATAGACTAGAATGGTTAAATGAAAGGGCCAGATTGGGTCTAAACCCTGAAGCGGTTATGAGACCGCTGAGAATATTAATCATTAGGAGTAAACGAACGTAAGAATCGAACCATTGCTTATGAGCACAGTCAAATAACTTGCTTCAGAACAGTAGTAATAATGAAAGAAATAGTTATGAAATGGAAATTTAGACAGTGTCATTACTGTTAAGTCTTAACGAAACTTTAGGAAGACCATGAAGAAGGGTCGAGGCCCTCGGATAAATCAATAACCCAGAGAAATACGAAAACAATAACTCAGAGAAATAAGAGTAACAGGAACGGCCGTAAGGGTTATGCACATAGCTCAACCCACGGAACGTTTCACCATAGCAGGTATTATATACTGTGTAATAAAACAATAACCATAGCCGGTAACATATATAGCTGTGTGAGATGAATGAAAATATAGCGAATAATGTAAAGCTGTGTAAGGGGAGCAATAGCTACAGCAAAGTATTAAATAGCTATGCAAGGAAAGTGCGTTAACATTAAATGCAGGCTAACATTACAAATGTGAGAGCATTAAGGTATTTACAGAATTAATGACATGATTCTAATATGCTACGGAAACTGGAAATTAATATTATGCCTCTACCGGCTTAAACATCATGGTCACGGGTATAACACCCTGTGTGTGTGGCAAATGGGGTTGCCTTGCATATATGAAATATGGTAAAGAAATGAATACCAAATCTGATGCATGAACCTAACTACTCATAATAGACCTGAGTTCTTGCCATATGATTAAACTTCAAACCAAAGAGTCGACGGTCATACCAGTTCGAAACAGTACAAACCCTCACTGTGCAATGTCCATCGATATTAAACTTCATATGCATGATTATAATAAACTGAAGTAGTAGACAGTGGGTAAACCCCGAGAATCAATACAGGTTGTACATGAGAACCTTTAAATTTAACATCTAATGAACAGAGTAGCTTCGATATAGTCGACAACATAAAAGAAATCACACGATTAACTCATTAAGAGGCCGTAGCCATGCATATGATGATCAATATACAGGTAAACCATTTATAACAATAGCTTCAGGAACCGAAAGGGACTAAAGTCCAGAACATAAGGGTTCTATTAAAACTTATACACCGTGAATGAAATTGTATCAACTCAAAATAGAGATTTAGTCTCAGATTCAAGTACCCATATACATAAATTTACAAATGGCTTGTAGTCGTAAGCAAATAAGTTGAACCCTCAGGGGTTCGCGAGATACAGGTTTGGCATGGGAAGAGCCGCCTGTAAATCGCAGCAAGGGCTTGAACAAATAACAATAAGACCTGAGAAAAGAAGGAATAGCAGGACATAAGCCTCGTCCGAACTGTGGAGACCTTCAATCCACCTAATCTTCGATATCCTTTATATAATTACGTCTGCAAGAATAAGGACTCACCTGGAGTATCAGTAGGCCAGCACCCTCTTTCTGCAGGCAGTAGAGGCTGGAAGATCCAAACCCTCCTGCACAGGAGATAAGCTATTCATTAACTGTAATAGATAAACGCAGGTGCAATGGAATACACAGTGAACCGTAGGAGTATAAGACTATAACCTGTGTGTTAATGTTTAAACAGTGAGATTCATACCTTAGCGAGAGAGGTGTAACTGGAACGATGCGGAGGAGGCTCTGCTGAGCGGAGGCACATTCTGGACGCAAATGAACTGAGGCCGATTAACCCGGTGGATTATATGCTGAAGGTCAAACCCTCGATTAACCTGAGCCCTTCGATTACACGGATCAATCACCATCGTTGGTATGGGCGGGAAGGTTGGCGCGGAAACCACATCTGTACAACCCTGAGCGTTCACATGGCAGTCACATGGCCTCCTTCCACCTGGCCACAGGATGGATGAGCTGGATTAACATCCGCCTTCCACCTGGTGCCGTGTTAAATAATTAAGGTTGCAATACATTAAGGCTATGGCAAGGGTTATGGCATAGTGCTGGAGTGGGTAGGTGTAACGTGAGCAAACCCGCATGGAAACCAACCTTATGCCAAGTCATAACTTATGCAGGTGAATCAAATAAAGTGCATTAAATTATAATGTTTTATAATGTTTGACAATGAACCGAATACCTTGTGATCACGGTGGCAAGTGATTTGTAAGGGTAGGTAATAATTTTTTTTATTTTTTTTGGTATAAGATAGATTGTGGTCATGACAATGTGGTATCAGAGCAGAGGTTTCAAAACTGTGGCCTCTGGAACAGTAAAGATTATCTTATAATGAATATATGAAGACAATGCAGCTAATTGACTTTCTTGTGTACCAATTAGGAGACCCATACAGAGACAGCCTCTCCTAACAGCTAACAAGCAAGATGGAGGAAATGCCAGGAACTGGTGGCATCCCTCAAGAAAATGCTGAGCTGTGGGTACAGCTTGGTGCTGAGACACGCAGTACCAATCTGGCGATACTGCAAACAGTCCAAGAGCTGAAAAGTGAAATGGCGCGTTTGCGAGAGGACAATGCGCGATTAACAATGGAGCAAGAAAGAATATTGAAAAGCTTGTCAGACAAACAAAATCCACCCTTAGCCAACCCCAGCGCGGAATAGCAAAGGGGAACTGAAGAACGGGATTATGCACCTGAGCTTTCAGAAGAACAAGAAGACCATTCTGATAATGTGCAAGAACAACAAACCTCAAAGAGACAGAAAATGGAGTTACAAGGGGAATTCCGAAAAATCAAACCTCCCCTTTTCGATGGTGAGCAGGAAGAAGCAGCAGAAGCTTGGTTGATTAACATTAACAAATATTTTCAACTGTACGAATATGATCAAAATTTGAAGGCGCGGCTGGCCATTTTCTAGCTGCAAGGCAAAGCCACCTTGTGGTGGGAAGAGATCAAAATCGTGAAGGGAGTAAGTGAGCAAAGCATAACCTGGGAAAAATTTCAGAAATATTTTAAGGAGAGGTATTTAACTGAGCGCTTCTATGATGAGAAGGCGTGAGAATTCCATGACTTACGATTAGGACAGCAGTCCATGGATGAATTCATAAATCGCTTCACTTCTCTGCTTCGTTATGTGCCATACATAAAGGAGGAGAAGGCCAAGGTGCAGAGGTTCATGAGTAGCTTACCAGCTTACACAAGGGAACGGATTGAGTTTGAAAATCCCCGAACTATGGATGAGGCAATTCGAAAGGCTAGAATTTGTTATCAGCAGAACAAATAGAAAGGAGGCATTCCAAACAAGAGATGGAATGAGAGAAAAGGCAACAGAGTTGCTGGAAACAACAAAGGCAGCCGTGGAAATGGCAGTAAGGGGGCTGGAAAGGGTCAGATCAGCAGAAACATAACCAAAGGCACCTTCCGAGCTAAGCCAAACGAAAGCAGAATCAACGAACCCCCTGCTAGATCAGAGATTGAGGGAACCAGACCTCCAGTTCAGTGCTGGGGGTGTGGAGGACCGCACTACGTCAAGAATTGTCCACAACGTAAAGGGGTTGATCAAATATCTCAGATCCATGAAGCATCAACTGTTGGGGATGTGGCACGCAGCGTACCTAGAATTAACGCAGCCTTGGAAGACCGGCAAGCGGAGTACCAACCAAGCATGGTGGAGTTTGAAGGTAAGATCTCTAATCTCTCTATAGCTGTACTTATTGATCCTGGAGCTACTTTAAGTTATGTTAGTCCAAAAGTGGTGGAACATTGTAAGCTATCATCAGAAAAGTTCAAAAATCCATGGTTAGTACAGTTAGCTACGGGAGCCAAGAGACGGGTCCTAGCTAAAGTTAATAACTGCTCTTTCAGTATAGCTGGACAACCCGTAACAGCAGACCTGAATGTACTTCCATTGGGTTCTTATGACATCCTTATTGGTATGGATTGGCTGGAAAAGCACTGGTCACTGGTGAATTGTAAAACCAAGACCATATACTACAAGGATGATTTGGGGCAGCAACAGGAATTGCAGGGAATTAAACATCTTGTTCAGATTCGACCTATCACTGCGACTCAGTTAGCTAAGTGTATTAGAAAGAAATGTCAGATTTATGCCATACAAGTTGGTTATGAAAACCAGAAAGACAAGATGTCCGCATTGGACAATATCCCGGTGGTACAGGAATTTATTGATGTTTTTCCGGAAGAAGTACCGGGGCTGCCTCCAAAGAGAGATATAGATTTCACTATAGAACTAATTCCAGTAGCAGCACCTGTCTCACGGGCCCCATACCGAATGAGCATACCAGAGCTAACCGAGTTGAAAATGCAGCTGCAAGAGCTGTTGGATAAGCAGTACATCCGTCCCAGCGTATCACCCTGGGGAGCTCTAGTATTATTTGTGAAGAAGAAGGATGGGACACTTCGCATGTGCATAGATTACCGGCAGCTGAATAAGCTCATGGTCAAGAACAAGTACCCTTTACCCAGGATAGATGAACTCTTTGATCAAGCGAAAGGGGCAAAAGTGTTTTCCAAGATTGACCTGCGATCTGGTTATCATCAGATCAGGATTAAAGATGAGGACATTGCCAAAACCGCTTTTAGAACACGTTATGGACACTACGAATTTGTAGTGCTACCTTTTGGTTTGACCAATGCACCTGCCACCTTCATGTGTATGATGAACAACGTGTTTCATCGGTTTTTGGACAAATTTGTGCTGATATTTATTGATGATATTCTGATATACTCACGCTCCCAGCAAGAACACGAAGAGCACCTTAGGTTGGTGTTGCAGACCCTTCGGGAACATCAGCTGTACGCTAAATTCAGCAAGTGCGATTTCTTCAAGGAGGAAATTCAGTATTTGGGGCACGTAATTACTAAAGAAGGAATTGTTGTAGACCCGGAGAAGATAAAAACCATTATGGAATGGCCCATACCCAAAGATGTTGCTGATATCAGATCCTTTATGGGATTAGCTGGATATTACCGGAGGTTTGTGGAAGGCTTCTCTAGGATAGCCTATCCTATCACTTCATTGCAGAAGAAAGGGAAGGTATTTAGATGGACACCAGAATGTCAGCAAAGTTTTGATCGCTTGAAGCACTTACTCACCACGGCACCCATCCTAAGCATAGCTGATCCTAATAAGGATTATGTGGTATGCACCAATGCAAGCAAGGAAGGTGTGGGAGGAGTACTAATGCAGGAAGGAAAGGTAATAGCATATGAATCGAGGAAGCTGAAGGAGCATGAACAGAGATACTCTGCTTACGATCTGGAATTAACAGTTGTTATTCATGCGCTGAAAATGTGGCGGCACTACCTCTTAGGGAGGAAATTCCTGCTGTTAACAGATCATCACAGTTTGACACATTCTTTCAGCCAACCTACCTTGAATGCAAGACAAGGTCATTGGGCAGATTTCCTAAGTGGGTTTGACTTCGACATAATGCATTTAAAGGGCAAGGAAAACCGAGTGGCGGATGCATTAAGTCGGAAGGTTCACTGTTTATGTGAACTTTCAGTCAGCAAATGGCAGAGTTCACTAATTGAGCAAATAAAGACAGCAGCTAGTCTTGACTCTGAGTACCAGTACTTAAAACAGCAAGTACAACAATCTGATAAGGAAAAATTACAGCAAGGATACACACTAAATAGTGATGGAATGCTGTGTTTTAATAAGAAAATGTATGTACCTGATGTAAAAGACCTTAGAAGGTTGGTTCTGGATGAGTTTCATATCAGCCACTACACTGGTCATCCGGGGTACCAAAAGATGATCACTGCGCTTAAGAAGGAATACTATTGGCCAGGAATGAAGAAACAAGTGGTTGAGTACTTGGCACGATGTTTGGAATGCCAGCAAATAAAGGCAGAACATCATCATCCCGCTGGACTGCTACAGCCTTTGCCCATTCCGGAGTGGAAATGGGAAACCATTTCCATGGATTTCATAACGGGTTTGCCCCGAACAAAGAAAGGCAACGACTCTATCATGGTAGTGGTTGATAAGTTAAGTAAAGCAGCGCACTTTATTCCTGTGCAGTCCACTTACAAGGCGGTGCAAATTGCTCATCTCTTCATGCAAAATGTGTTCCGATTGCATGGGTTACCAAAGGTAATTATATCAGATCGCGATGTGAAATTCACCTCTACCTTTTGGAGGACATTGCTTGCCGAGTTGGGTACTCAGCTGAACTTCAGCACAGCTTATCACCCGCAGACCGATGGTCAAACCGAGTGAGTGAATCAGGTGCTGGAAGATATGTTGAGAGCATATGTAATTCTGAAACCAGGTCAATGGGAAGAATATTTACATCTGGTAGAATTTGCGTATAATAACGGATATCACACTTCGACTCAGCTAAGTCCCTTTGAGGTCCTGTATGGACGGAAGTGTCGCACACCCTCAAGCTGGGGTGGACCGGAAGACAAGCTGAATTTGGGTCCGTAAAAGCTTAAAGACATGGAAGACATGGTAAGAAAGGTGCGTGCAAACTTAAAAGCTGCACAAGATAGACAGAAAAGCTTTGCGGACAGGAAAAGAAGATTCACGGAATACAAAGTTGGCGACCATGTGTTTGTAAGGATTCAAACCAGAAGGAGCGCCCTGCAGTGGAGTGGGTGCGCCAAGCTGGCTCCTCGATACTTTGGACCTTTTCAGGTCTTGGCTAGAGTAGGGCCAGTGGCCTACCAACTTGCATTGCCAAGTCACATTAGGATTCATAATGTGTTTCACGTTTCTGTTCTAAAAAAATATGTCTATGATCCTAAACATGTCATTCAATGGCAAAATGTGCAGGTAAGAATTAATCTGGTTGTCTTTATTATGCAGCTACATGCAATAGAAAACTGATTAAAAGTATTGATTGCCTGCAGGTCGAACCGGAAGGCGAGGTTCTGGTCGAACCACAGAGCATTCTCGACCGGAGAGAAGTGCGGCTGCGGAAACGGGTTATTACCCAAATTAAAGTGCTGTGGCAGCACTATGGGCCTGAGGAGGCTACATGGGAAGACGAAGAACTCATTAGGAAAGTTTACCCAAACTTATTTAATGGGAATAGACATCGGGACGATGTCCAATCCCAGGGGGGGAAGATGTGATACCCCAAGGTAACTTGTAATTTGAATAGTTACTATGGTAAAAATTGTATGAGTAAAAGACTTGATATTACTAAATGACATTGTTAATTATGAAAAGGAATATATTGGATTATTTTACTTGTGTATATTCATGAAATGCTGGCAGCCTCCTGGAGGAGGATTTTCTATTAAAAGAAAATAAAAACAGTTATCAAAACTGGAAAATAACTGCTTCTCACCCAAGGGGAAAAGCCTTGGGAGGAAAAACCTCTGGGCTGTTGAGGAACAGGCAAAGAGAAGGATTCCAAGGGAGAGAGCAGACAGAGAGGAAGGTTAAGTCTGGTAGTGACCAGATTACCTAGCACTGGTGTGCATGTGTCTTGTTGAGGGCTGTAGGCCTGCAGGACTGCTCGGGGGGAGAATCCAGTGAAGTGGATCTCAAGGTTGGGAGGATAAGAGCAAAACCATTGCAGGTGATTCTCTGAAGAAGGCACGACGATAGCAGATTACAGGTATGTGTTCTTAAATAACTCTGACTTGAGTAACAGGCGAAGACAACACACAGACCGGTTCAGGTATTTAAGTTTCTTATCTGGTTATTGCTGTAGTGGATTATTAATCTTGCTGAACATTAAAAAGTGATGGTAGAGCTGTCATATAGGTTAATACATATAAACTATCTGCAGATCTGACTTGGAAATAAATTGTCACAGTATAGACTAGAATGGTTAAATGAAAGGGCCAGATTGGGTCTAAACCCTGAAGCGGTTATGAGACCGCTGAGAATATTAATCATTAGGAGTAAACGAACGTAAGAATCGAACCATTGCTTACGAGCACAGTCAAATAACTTGCTTCAGAACAGTAGTAATAATGAAAGAAACAATTATGAAATGGAAATTTAGACAGTGTCATTACTGTTTAGTCTTAACGAAACTTTAGGAAGACCATGAAGAAGGGTCGAGGCCCTCGGATAAATCAATAAACCAGAGAAATACGAAAACAATAACTCAGAGAAATAAGAGTAACAGGAACGGCCGTAAGGGTTATGCACATAGCTCAACCCACGGAACGTTTCACCATAGCAGGTATTATATACTGTGTAATAAAACAATAACCATAGCCGGTAACATATATAGCTGTGTGAGATGAATGAAAATATAGCGAATAATGTAAAGCTGTGTAAGGGGAGCAATAGCTACAACAAAGTATTAAATAGCTATGCAAGGAAAGTGCGTTAACATTAAATGCAGGCTAACATTACAAATGTGAGAGCATTAAGGTATTTACGGAATTAATGACATGATTCTAATATGCTACAGAAACTGGAAATTAATATTATGCCTCTACCGGCTTAAACATCATGGTCACAGGTATAACACCCTGTGTGTGTGGCAAAGGGGGTTGCCTTGCATATATGAAATATGGTAAAGAAATGAATACCAAATCTGATGCATGAACCTAACTACTCATAATAGACCTGATTTCTTTCCATATGATTAAACTTCAAACCAAAGAGTCGACGGTCATACCAGTTCGAAACAGTACAAACCCTCACTGTGCAATGTCCATCGATATTAAACTTCATATGCATGATTATAATAAACTGAAGTAGTAGACAGTGGGTAAACCCCGAGAATCAATACAGGTTGTATACGAGAACCTTTAAATTTAACATCTAATGAACAGAGTAGCTTCGATATAGTCGACAGCTTAAAAGAAATCACACGATTAACTCATTAAGAGGCCGTAGCCATGCATATGATGATCAATATACAGGTAACAATTTATAACAATAGCTTCAGGAACCGAAAGGGACTAAAGTCCAGAACATAAGGGTTCTATTAAAACTTATAAACCCTGAATGAAATTGTATCAACTCAAAATAGAGATTTAGTCTCAGATTCAAGTACCCATATACATAAATTTACAAATGGCTTGCAGCCGTAAGCAAATAAGTTGAACCCTCAGGGGTTCGCGAGATACAGGTCTGGCATGGGAAGAGCCGCCTGTAAATCGCAGCAAGGGCTTGAACAAATAACAATAAGACCTGAGAACCGCAGGAATAGCAGGACATAAGCCTTGTCCGAACTGTGGAGACCTTCAATCCACCTAATCTTCGATATCCTTTATATAATTACGTCTGCAAGAATAAGGACTCACCTGGAGTATCAGTAGGCCAGCACCCTCTTTCTGCAGGCAGTAGAGGCTGGAAGATCCAAACCCTCCTGCACAGGAGATAAGCTATTCATTAACTGTAATAGATAAACGCAGGTGCAATGGAATACACAGTGAACCGTAGGAGTATAAGACTATAACCTGTGTGTTAATGTTTAAACAGTGAGATTCATACCTGAGCGAGAGAGGTGTAACTGGAACGATGCGGAGGAGGCTCTGCTGAGCGGAGGCACATTCTGGACGCAAATGAACTGAGGCCGATTAACCCGATGGATTATATGCTGAAGGTCAAACCCTCGATTAACCTGAGCCCTTCGATTACACGGATCGATCACCATCGCTCGTATGGGCAGGAAGGTTGGCGCGGAAACCACAGCTGTACAACCCTGAGCGTTCACATGGCAGTCACATGGCCTCCTTCCACCTGGCCACAGTATGGATGAGTTGGATTAACATCCGCCTTCCACCTGGTGCCGTGTTAAATAATTAAGCTTGCAATACATTAAGGCTATGGCAAGGGTTATGGCATAGTGCTGGAGTGGGTAGGTGTAACGTGAGCAAACCCGCATGGAAACCAACCTTATGCCAAGTCATAACTTATGCAGGTGAATCAAATAAAGTGCATTAAATTATAATGTTTTATAATGTTTGACAATGAACCGAATACCTTGTGATCACGGTGGCAAGTGATTTGTAAGGGTAGGTAATAATTTTTTTTATTTTTATTTTGGTATAAGATAGATTGTGGTCGTGACATTATTATTTTTTAATAATCATATTAAATTTATTTTTAATTATATATTTACAAATATTCAATTTTTATTATATTAATCTAACTAATTTAAATTCAATATTATTTTAATTAAAAATATTAATAAACTAAAATAAAACATAACAAAATAATAATAAATATATTCAACTAATTTTTAATGACTAATTCTTAACAGCCAATTCTTAATACGTAAGTATGGAACCATATGTATTCCTCCTATTTAAACATTCGGACTAAGTGAGTTTTTCTCTTTTGTCTTTAGGATAAACCATGGTTTGAAACATCAACCAAAACTTCATAATGTGATTAATTCGAAAGAATTTATCAAAATCAGTATGGATCACAAAAGTCTAAAATCAAACATGTTTTAGGTTTATTAACCGTAAATTATGGTTTAAAATAAAATATAACAAAATAATAAAAAAATTAATATGCATTTTAAAATTTACTTTCATGTGATAAAATGAAAATTTAATATTTATTTTATTTAACATAGTTATCTAGTTAATTTATCTTAAACTTCAATCTATTTTATTTATATTTCTTTTTTAACATATTTATATTAACATTTAATTTATTATTACTGATAAACTAGAAGTCTAACACTAATGTTGTTTTATGCATTTAAGTTTACTAGTTTTAATTGTTTTTTAAATTTATTATCAAATTCCATTTTATATCAAATAAATGTATATCTAATTTATTATTCAATTCTTCAATATCAAGTTGGTTGGAGCAATACATTATTAGAATAGATAATTTCTTTTTTAATTGTTTCAATTTTATTTTAATTAATATAAAAAACTCACCACAATTTTTGTATGAAATAATATCTACTTTCCCATGTATTAACATGTTACTTTCCCATGTATTAACATGTTACATTAACATGGTACTAGAAATGATCATGGTTTCGTAGCAAGTCTCCAATTTGCTACAAATTTTCTTGCATGTGGTTTGAAAGCTACCAATTGAAGTGTAAATGACATGTGATGGAAAAACTTCTATGCAAATAAGTCCATTCTTGTTTGAATCTCATGAGGCTGACACATTTCATTAAATGGAGAGTGAATGAACTATTATTATGAAGGATGGGTTGCAATTTTGTTGTTGTTTGATACAAATTTTGTTTGTTATACAAACCTCACTACCATCACCATTATTTTGGATTACATAGAAATATGTGCAACCCAATTAACTTCTAGAGCATGGGGCTATTATCATGTCAATGATATAAAATGTGTCATTTACCATGATGTTTTTGACTCATTGGAAGATTATGTTTATATATTATAAATATAGTTAAATTAGATCACCAAATTCCTTATGCATTTGTTGGTTTGGTTCCAAAATATATTGTTATAGTTGAAAAATAATATGATAATATTATTCAAATCAATTGGCTATAATATTACAAGTAACTATTATTAGTATTAGCCACAATAATATAATATAATGTAACATTTAATTTTTATTGCCAAATCCATGACAAAAATGTTTCTTCACATTCATAGTGTTTTTATTTATTTGAATGCAAAATATAACCTCAATGTATTGAGACATGTTAACATAATGGAGTACAAAATCTCCATGATTTAGAGAGTTGTTATGGAAAGAGAAATGAAAAGTAAAACATACTTGGATATACAAATAAATTTAAAATAATAATGATATTATATGATTTTTTCTCAAATTATTTAATGAAAATTAATGTTTAAAAATAAATAAAATAATTGCTTATCAAATATAATTTTTTTTAATGTTTCATATATATATATATATATATATTATTTTTTTCATACAAATTAATTATTACACCCATAAAATAAAATAAAATCTTATCTCTATTTTTATATTTTTAGATGTCATCCAATCACCTTCAAAATTTATATGCCCCTCATAGGAGTTCATAAAAATGAATTTTGATGGCGTATCCAAAGGTAAGCCTCAAGAGGTGGATTCAGAGGCATCTTTAGAGACTACCAGGGCCAGGTAGTCCAACTGTTTGCATCAAACTATGGCATTGTGATTAACAATGATGCAGAATTCAATGAAATTAAACATGGATTATTAATCACAAGAAGGAACAAATACAGAAACTGGTCATTGAAGGAGATTCCACCCTGGTGATAGACACCATAAAAAATCTTCATCAAGGAACACACTAGGAAAAGATAAGTAAGAGTTGGAGAGCAATGAGGTTAATCCAGGAAATAGGAGACATTATCTCAGACGTAGAACACATCATTCTTGTACATGTACGATGCTCAGTTAATGCAGCTATTGATTTTCTGGCTAATTGGGGCTGCAACAACTCTAGAAAGGATCTAGACATCTCCGGGGATAGGGAAACCCAAGATGAAGGGATGGTGACCTTGCTGGAGATTCTGAAAAGAGACATGAGTGACAATCAGGGCCCCCGATTGGGGTGTGACGGGAGGAAAGACCCTCCCAATGATCGAAGTAATAATTGAATGGTTGTGGGGCAGGGAAATTGGGTGACCGACCCAATGCCTCCACACGCTCAAGGCATTAAAGGACTTAATGTCCCGTAACCAAGTGGCAGATCAAACCTCGAGCATGGTAACATTACTTTTACATGTGGTGAGTCTGGATTTTTGCATGAAAATGTTATTGTGGTTTCACCTCTGGAGCTGTTGAGCAGTGGTAAAGGTTTCTCATGGGATTGGAAACCTGGGACACAGCCTAAGCACCCAAGGTGACGTTAACGACACGACGACAAGGCATGGCTACATGTATGTATCCCAAGCCTTCTTAGTTCATGAAATGGCGGTCTTGCTGCAAGGAATGAAGCCATAATGGTAGGGTTTGGTGATGTTATTGCATGGGCTAATTGGGATTGGGTTAAGTCTATCATTGTTAACATATGGTATGCCGATTTTAGTCTTTTATGGAAATCTACTGGCCCAGATGGGCATGTATGGGGAGTCAGGGTCTGTAACTAATACTCTATTTGTAAATTCTGTTAATGAATCATTTCACTCTAGGCATCTGAGGCTTGGATGGGTCTAGGGTCGATTAGAGAGTCTGACATTTTTTGGAAATATTCCGGCCCAGAGGGGCATGTATGGGGAGTCAGGGTCAGCAACTAGTGTCCGATCTGTCAATTCTATAAATGCTTGATTTAATTCTTGGTGTTTGAGGCTTGGATGGGCCTGGGGTCTATTAGAGAGTCTAGGCGACGTAATGTATCTGAGCCATTTCAATGATATGGTGAAAGTCGAGTCTTCTGCCATACCAAAGGCAAAGGTCGAGGGTGGCGGGGTTCTAAGTGTTTTCATTCCTCAGAATAGGAAATGTGGAACCAAAATTGTCACCCACAGGAAATATATGGACAATAAAGTTTGCATTTGGCTGAAATATTTAGATCAACCATTTGTGTGCACCACCCTTTGAGGTCTAGCTAAACTTCAAACTCCTCCAACTCCTACACTGCTGGTCCTCACTAAGGTGAGGGCGCAGGAGGTACTGCAGTCATTGGGAGACCCAGTCTAAGACAACATGGTGAAGGTAGAGCCTGGCGCGTGGGCGCTGTCGCAACAACAATCCGAATAGTAAGAAAGGGAAAGCGTCGTTGGCTTCATCTAGTAAACCCCAACATAGAAGAGGCAGGAAAAAAGGGGAGGAGAACATGGAAAATATCTTGCATGCTTACAGTGTTGGATCCCCAATGCAAGTGAAGTTCGAAATTTCGAAATGGTAGGCAGAATTGAATGCCAAGGTGGCAGAATAATAGATTCCAATAGAGGAATGGGCACTTTTGGTAATGGACCTTTGACACACCCACGAAAGGCTGACTCTATTCAAACAATCATTCCAACTATATTGGGTAATGAAGAGCTTACTAGCGAGAGCCATATTGGAAACCCAGAACTTGGAAGGCCCCCACCAAACCCAACAAGTTGAGCCGAGTCTCAAGGAAATTCAATGGGAAATACATTAAGTACAGGTCCAATTGTACCATCTGAATGTTCACCTTGGCCGCATGGAAAAACAGCTACAAATTCTGCAAAAAAAATGAAATTCCAGGGATGAGTGCAAAGGACCTTGCCCTGGTAGCATCGTCTGATGATTGAATACTGGGAAGTCATGAAATTTCTTAAAGTTTCTTATGTCTTTTGTTTTTATGATCTGGTCAGATAACATTTACATTGTCAGTAGCAAATATAGATGGGTGATAGATATGGTAGCTTATAAAAATTGGATGGACATACTCAAATTGTTTATGTTTTGGATGGCTTATGATGCTGATCGGTGGTCAACATACTTGGTTTCCTTCGGGTAGGTTGAGGCCATCGGGCATATACTTTGTAACATCCTTTACATATGATTAATATAAAGGTACTCCCAAGCTTACAAAAAAAATATTTTCAGATGTCATGAAATATCAAAGGTTGTATGCCAATCATAGAGCCCACTACACAAGCCCCTCCTTCAGTTGGTCCATTCATATCTTCAGAGCCCTTTCTAGTTCAGTACGGCTTCTTTAGTTGAGATCTCCTCCTGACATCAACTTGGAAACATTTGGTCCCATGTAATCCGTTCAATAACTCTCATTCTATTAGCCATGGACTTCATATTTCAAGCACGTATGTATATGGGACTCGTTTGTATCATTGTATTACTTTCTAGGTCATTGACGCATGCACATAATGTATCATGTAATATATTTCTCTCACACACATTTTTGGATGCACTATTATTATTTGTACTGAGTTATCTCAGTGGGTATGAGTATGCCTCCCCCGCCTCATTGAGGTCATGTACAAATAATAAATGAGACTTTCTCTGGCCAATAGGTTTTTCCACCTCTGGTTATATTTCTTCCCTATGCTACAGTGGCTCTCTCATTCTTTCTCCATTTGACTACCCCTTTAGTGTCTTGTGAATGTGAATGTACAATGTATTTTGGTCATACGATGTGCTCCTAACACTCGTACACCAGGGAACTATCTGTTATCACCTTTAAAGTGATCAACTAGCCCTTTTCCACTAGGATGATTGAAATACGCCATGTAGTATGGGTTTTACACATTAAAACCCACTTTCACCGTCATAAATAATTTAGAGAACCACTTTTCCTAAATTATTTTTGCTTAACCACTTGAAAATAACAGAGGAACCCATTTAATTAATTTCATGTTATTCTCATGTTTACCTATTTTTGTGAAAATAATTAACACATTTTCATCCATCCAAAGGCTTTATTTTATTTTATGTTTGGCATTCATGAGGCTACATTATGTCCATGTCCAGGAATAACACGTGAATAGGGTGGGGAATTGAACCAGTGATTTAACATCTAGGAGTGTCTTAACAATGCACCCGATCACCGTCTATCTAAGACCTTGTGGATATCCATAGGAATGATTAAATAAACCAATATTTATTTATTATTCCTTAATCATTTAAACTTTATCCCTTGAAATAATTATTAAATTATTATTTATTAATTATTTCTAACAATTTTTTTTTTTTTTACTGAAATGGGTATATTTTATTATAAGGGGTTTGGTTGGGCCAGAGCCTAAACAACTAACGTTACACAACATTTCCATACATCTTAATTCAGCTTGATCTACTCTTTAACTTGAATTAAGGAATGCATGATAAGATAGGGCTATTGTCGTTAATATTGAGATCTCCCGGTGCTAGGAGGCATCCTTTGTTTGCCATTACATCCACTTCACTATTCAAGCTTCTGAGAATGTGGAAAATTTTGAAGGAAGTGAAGTCCTGCAAAATGATCTTTAACCTTTTCAAAGACTTGTTGAGGATGGAGTTGTTGAACTGGTCCTTCCAGTTGATCTTCTTGATGAGAATTTCTGAATTTCTGAATCTCCGAACGCTTGACATTCTTTCATGCCTCTATCACATACAATTTGGCAGACTTTTGTGAGCCCAAGAAGTTCTACCTAGTTGTTTGTACGAGGACCAAGCCCCTAATAGAAGCAGTCTTTTCTAGAGTTGTCCGAGTAGTAGATGACTCCACCAGCCCCCGCAGCCCCAGGGTTACCCTTGGAGGCGCCATCAAAGAAGATAGTAGTTTTATTTTGGGACCTCCACCATACTTGAAAGGTATCATCTGGTTATCTAATTATCCAAGGTGGATTGGGAAGGGGAAGGATCTGGGCATTGCCTTTAGGGTGAGAGCTATGGAGATTTAGCCAATTCTTTTCAAAGGGGGGGAGAGAGGAGTCTGATTTATGAGATTGCAGTAGAACAGATTCAAGGAGAAGTGCTTTTGCCTTGGTAGCTGATTTTGCAGGATTGCAAGGAGAGTTGTTGAAGGTCAAGTCGTTCCGGGCGAGCCAGATTTCCCAACACACAAATTTGGGGATGGAGAGCCAAATGTGGTACCAGAGTGAATTGATGGGGATATTATGAGGATAGCTTTGGAACCAAGAGGAGTAGAGATCAACCATGGAGCTATGCTGGGGAGGGTGAACTTGCAATCTGAGAAGAATTAAATTCCAAATCTCTTTGGCAAAATCACAATCTATGAACAAATGAGAGGCTGTTTCTCCAGCATTTCTGTACATCACGCATCTGTGTGGTCCTGCTATATTTCTTTTTAACAAATTATCTCCTTTTAGATGTTTGTTGTGCATGAGGATCTAGAATTTTTTTTATTTTATTTTGGGAAGCCTTGTGATGTTCCAAACCCGTTTCCAAATGGTGGGAGAGCAAAGTTTGTCTTTTTTTGGCTGTAGGGCAATATATCCCATTGCTGAGGTGTAACAGCCGGAGCTTCCCCATCCCCATCTATTTGGGCTATCATGATGAACAGGGGCAACATTTATGATAAGCGGTTTGAGCAATTCAAGTTGACTGTGTAGATGCCCTCGCACGATTGGGAAGTCCCAGTCAAACCAATTCCCAATGCTGTCCCACGCAGAGATGTCATACTGCTTACGAAAGCCTGCACTGAGGATCCAGCCACTTAGCTCTCAGATCTCATCATGGGAATTGAGAGGAGCACAATTCATTATGCGGTCTTCCCACAATAATTTTTTTTTCCATTACTAGGTATGCGGTATAGATGATTCCTGAAGTTGCTGATACTATTTCTGCAAAGATTCCATGTTTGAGTGCATGTGGGAGTATTGTCCGCTGATAAATGCCAAAGAGAGATCCCCTGCGCATATTTGGTCCTAAGCATTTCGCTGACAGGATGTGAAGGGTCAGAGTAGATTTTCCAAAGGAGCTTGTAGCCAAGTGCGAGATTAGAGAGGGCTGGGTCTCTAATCTGGAGTTGTCCGTCCACTGTTGGGCACTTAACAAGATCCCAATTTTCCAAATGTAGTTTTCTGTGATTGCCTTTGCCTCCTTTCCAAAGAAAATGTCTCAAAAGACCAGAAATTTGTTCCATGATATGTTTCGGTGCAAGAAGGAATGAGGCTTGGTAGATGGGGAGGGCAGATAAAACTGATTTTAATAAGATAGTTTTCCCTCCCTTGGTAAGCCAATAACCTCCCTAGGAGATGATCTTGGCTTTAATCTTGTTGATGATGCCATGCCATAGAGTTTTATTGTTGACTCCAGATGTGAGAGGTAAGCCAAGATATTTGATGCTGTCCCAATGAGAAAAACACTCAAAGCCAAGAATCTGGGCTATGTTGTTAAGACTATGTTGGTTCACATTCCATCCATAGATTGAACTCTTTCTATCATTTATCAATGCTCCTGAGGCTTTGAAGAAATTTTTTAGAACCGTGTCAAAGGAGGTAGTTATTCTGATAGAGGCTCCACCTAATAGGAGAGAGTCATCTGCAAAGAGTGCATGGTTTATAGGCTTTAGAACATTCGAAGTTGGAATTCTGGGGAGTCCACCAGTGTTCATTTCTGCAACAAGCTTCCTGTTGAGAGAATCCGCCATAAGAATATACAGGAATGGGGATAACGGACAACCTTGCCTCAAGCCATGATAGACTTGGAAGAAGGATGCTGGGCGACCATTGAGCAGGGGAGAAATCCAAGAATTTGTGATGCAGGCTTTGATGAGATCGATAAATTGACCAGGGAAGCCGAAGGATCGGAGAACTTGGAGGAGGAAGGAGTGATTGACCCTATTGAAGGCATTGGCCATGTCGAGCTTGATCAACATCCCCTTTTCTTTCCTTTGTTTACTGGAATGGATAGCTTCCTGAACTTGAATGACGTTATCCAAGATGTGTTTGCCTTTGACAAATCCCCATTGGGGACTGGATATTAATTTGTCTAGCAAGGTTTTGATTCTGTTTGCAAGGATTTTGGCCAAGATTTTGTAAGAGGCATTACATAGGGAGATAGGCCTGAACTTGCCAAAAGTTTCTGGATTGACCTCTTTTGGGATTAATGGTAGGAAGGTTGAGTTGATGCCTCCCCCAACCTTAGCTTTGCTAAAAAATCCATGTATCATTTTCAGTAGATCTGTTTTGATGATCTTCCAGCAGACTTTGTAGAAGTGAATTGTGAAGCCATCTGGCCCGGGTGCCTTGTCTGATTCCATTGCCCATATAACTTTGATGATTTCTTCTTCAAATAGAGGTTTCAAAAGAGTTTGATTGTCCTCTTAATTGATGAGATGGGGGATGTTGGAGAGGAGATCTTCAGTGTCTTCTAAACTGCCTTCATTCTCAAGCCCATAAAGATTTTTGAAATGATTTTCAGCTATTTTTTTAATTTGGTCAATCTTATTGGAGATCTATCCTTCTTCATTCTTGATCTCAGAGATATGGTTTCGAGATAGGCGAGCTTTTTACTGGCAATGGAAGAATGAAGTGTTTCGACCTCTTGCCTTGAGCCACAGACTACGGGATTTGAGTCTCCAAAACTTTTCTTCCCGTCTGAATGAGTGGTGGGTATTTCTTTGGTGAGCAACTTCTTTATTTAGAATTTTAGGGGTGATGTAAAGACCTTCCATTCCCATTTGCATAGTTTCCAATAGCTGAACTTCTTCATTTCTCTGATGGGAGAGGGATTTGGGGAGGTTTCTTAGCCACTCTTTTAAGGCTTTTTTGGTGGCTTTTAATTTTTTCTCCCAAACATAGCTTGGGGATCCATTGATAGGGGTGTCCCATGCAGATTGAACTGTGTCTAGAAAGCCTTCTTTTTCAATCCAAAGAGGACTGAATTTAAAGGGGATTGGTCCAAGATCATCCTTAGGAGCCATGAGGAGTAGAATTGCCTGATGGTTCGAGGTGAGTTTGGGAAGAATTTTTGTAGAGATAAGAAGATTTTCCAGTAACAAGGAGCTTTGTAGCAGGAATCTATCCAACTGGGCAGATATGTGGTCAGTCCTAGTTCTATTATTGGTCCAAGTATATTTTCCTCTTATCGAGGAAAAATCTAGAAGGTCCCTTTGCTGCATTAAATCTTCCACCAAAGGCAGCAGTTGGTCTCTGGTGCTGTTTCCCCCCTTTTTCTTTTGGCTTCATGACTATGTTGAGATCTCCACCCAGGATGATGTTGTTGGGGGAGTGGAGGTCTAAAAATTTGGAGAGAGAGTTCCAACATTCTCATTTTTCAACATAAATGACAGGAACATAGATATTGAATAGGGCTATAGTTAAATTACTTTCTAGATGCTTGAGCTCGGTAAAGATCCAATGTTGGGTCTCATGAGAGTTAAGCAGGTGGAAGTGATATTCAGACCAGAGAGTTGCAACACCTCCTAAAGTTCCCCTCGAGCTGACTGCTTTGACTGCATTCTTCTTCCATTTAGACTTGCTGATATCCATAATGGCTTGGCCTTCGCTTTTAGTCTCTTGGAGCAGGAGGATATTTGAGGGCTCTATTTTCAGTAGATCTTTGACAACTTCGATTTTTTGGTTGGGTCCCAAAACCTCTGCAGTTCCAAGAGACTATATGCATTATTTACCTGGTGAGGGATTTGGGATTCCTCCCTTGGAAGGTCTTGCTCTAGTGTTTCTCTCGATTGTCATTTCTATTGTGGATTGGCTGCCTTGCATTTTAAGGCGTTCTACCTCCTCTTCCCTGACTACTTTGTGAGGCTTCCTGCCTGCTCTCTTCGAGGGCCTCTCATAGATCTCTTCATTTGAGGAGTCATAGGGTTCTGCCACTTTTTTCTTTGTTATATCTGCATACGAGGGGATGGAGGGGCTACCTTGAGAGGCACCAGGCGAGGCAACTCCACCTCCATCTTTTTTAGCTTGAGGATCTTCAATCTGAGCCGGAGTAATTAGATCTGCTCCTAGAGGATTTGGTGAAGAGCTTCCTTTGGGTTTTGGGTTCTCATCTGGGGCCTGGGGGTTCCTTTTTTCATTTCCATGTTCTTCCGAGTTGTTCCCCTTGTTAGGTCCTTTCCCAGCTGCTTTTGCATGTCCATTTTTATGAACTGAGGTCCACTGTTCTTCCTTTGATTTATCACTCTGTTCTTTAGCTTTTTTCTTGTAGTATCGCGCAAAGTGTCCATAGCCATGGCCGTGTCTACATTTAAAAGGAATCTACTCATAGTCCAGCTCTTGAATGTGAGACCATCCGGCGACCGTGAGTTTTATTGCTTCTGGTAGTCCTTCTTCTAGATCTATTTCCATGCATATGCAGGCACAGGAGTACTGGTCTTTCTTGGCAGCCTAATCAATGTATTTACCAAGGGAGTTGCCAATGATTTGGAGAGATTTCTGATTCCAGTAGTGCAGGGGAAGGTGGGGAAGTCACACCCATACTGGGACTGCAGTGGGAACATCCTGGGTCGGATCAAAGTCTAGAGACCATTTGTTTAGATATAAGCCTTGCGGCCCCATGAAATAGGGCCCGTTCCTGAAGATGAGGCTCCGATCCTCGACAGATTCAAACACGAACACGAAGAAGCCCTTGCCTACAAAATAAGATTTGATACCTTCCTTGGTCAACGAGGACCAGTTTCTCTTGATCCAGTCTTCAATTGATTTGGGCGAGGGCCAGAGGCCAGTAAACTGCCCTATGAGGCCTCGATCAACAAGATTCAGTGCTGAGCGACAAGTTTCTTCCACAGGGAGGGCCACCGTGGGAATGCAATGCTTCTTTTTTACAAATTTCTGTTGCTGTGTTGAAGGGGGTCATTTTCCGCATGCAGCCACCATCTTCTGGAAATCAAGGACTTCAAGATGCGGGGGGGGGACTCCAAGCCCCCGTCGTTGGTCATGGCTGCCTGGGAGGGTGCGTAACTGCTCAGTGGCGGGCATGCACAGTGCTAGAGCAACGAAGTAGCTCGAGGGAGCTAGGTCCGATATGATATATCGATATTTAGATTGATTGACTATTTCTAACACATTTTGACCGCATTACCCAGAAATAATTAAATAAACTATTACTTATTTATTATTCCTTAATGTTTATGCATTTCTTCGTGAACTAATTATCAAATCATTATTTAATAATTATTTCTAACTTGCTTTGACCATATCTTCTTAAAGTAATTAATAAGTCATTTTTATTTATTAATTAGTTGAACAACTTTTCTTAATTAAATTAATTAATCAATATTTTTTAGTTTGTTCACTAAATAAAGGTTTTTTACCATTTCATCAATCTTTTCCTATCCTAAATATAATAAAATACTCATAGCTGATAGACCTTGATTTGGTTTAATAATATTTTATTATTTGATTAAATCTAGACCCATCCTAGCATTTTATTATAAATAGAAAAGTTTTCCTTCACTCTCTACATATGATCATTCATTATCATCATCGTTAATCTAATATTTTTACTTTCTAGCTGTCATGTTCAGCTTCCATTGTCTTTTTCTATAATCAAGAGAGAGAAATAGCCCAATAAAGTGTAGGGATATCAAAAGAACCCTCTTGTGGATGAGGGCTTTAGATACCCTGTCTACATTCTTCTTCTTAGGTGAATATTATTAATAAAAAAAGTTCCTTTCCATTGGGGATTATATATGCAACTTTGGTATATAGATAAAATAAAGCCATAGCCTTCATGGCTTTCCTAAGGTAATAGTAAGTGATAAAGATCCAAAGTTCATAGGAAATTTTTCTCATACTCAGTCACAAACTCTAAGTCTGAGAGCAGAGAACTAAAATAGTTACATGGCTAAAATAATTACATGAAAATTGCAGTCTCAGAAACCCGTGGGAAAAAGACTTTCGAGAACCATAAATTGAACATCCCAATGATGTTTAGCCCACATATTTTCCATACTTTTTAGTGTCTGAATCTCTATTCACACCTTCTTTTGTGGCCATAGTTTATATGTGACATACTAGGGTCATTTTGTTTAGTGTTTACCTGATTTAGAATTCAAGACTTATTCTAGACTTTTCATGTACACTTTTCTATTATTTTTATTATTTTATTTTCTACTATAATAATTGTGTTGAGTGTTTATTATTTTATTTTCTACTATAATAATTGTGTTGAGTGTTTACTTAATTTAGAATTCTAAACACTTACCACTTATTATAACTTTTATGTATGCACTTTTCCTGTCACATATCTCTCACCTGTATTTAAATATATAGAATTTTTTTTTTAATAGTGGCTACACCATCCTTATATATATGCATACACCGTCGGATATAACGTATATTTGATGCGATACCATCACAGTACCAAGGCTTAACTTATTATATAGTTTTAATTGTTCCACTTCCATATGAATTGATGCTACCTCGATACAATGCAAAGGATGTTTCTTAATTTGTGTTTGTAAGGGTATTAAGTCTCAACCACTGTTTATATGCTGGCGCCTTCTCTACAATACACCTGGACTAGCATTTAGGTCCGCCAGCCTGATCACGTGATCGGCCATGGCTCTACAGGTTGGAGCTTTCCCGCCTTCATACTTTGGCATTACCGCCAAGATCTACGGCATGGAGGTTCTGTGGATGATCAAAGGTGGAGATTGCTCCACGTCGCAGGGTTATAGTTTCACGTTTATAAGTTTGATATCCCGTGTTCGTCTAGGTTTTGCTGCTTCTGCTTGGCGCTCCAGAGCTCGGTGTAATTCCCTGTTACCACTGGGCGTTTGTCCCCCAATTTCTGCACCGGTTCTCTTCTGTCAGCCTCGACCAGCATGCGATCTCATCATGTTGTTACCGCTCCGAGGCTGTAAATCCTTGAACTGGCTGGGTAAGATTTACATTCGTAAACTGGATTTGCATTGTTATTTAGGGTTATATTAATGAACGCACAATGTAACTGCCTCTCTCTTTGATTGACAGGTAGTGAAGAATCCGCTGTCATGGCTCCTTCAGCGGTCTACACTGCTCTCTGTTGCTATTATGCTGAACATATACAGGTACACTAATTGTTTCGTTTCCCTACCTCATAGTGTAAACTTCTGGTTACGATTTTGTTTATCTTTGTCGGAGGGTTACCGCAGTGTTGAATTATAAATCCCACCCACCTTATTCCTCTACGGTTGGCGCAGATGGCGATACACGGCCTCCTAATTTCCGGGGCCATACCCATTGGGGTTTGATTATGTGGAAGCCGGGTTCACATTCTCTATTGTCTACGGCAGTTTTTGGGTCGAACTCTCAAGTTCATGAGACTGAGCTATTCGACTGCTGCCTATGTAGTTTTTGGAACATTAACTCACCATGTATTATTTGCATCTGTGATTACATGTAACACTTAATAGTTTCTACCGATTTAATGGATCTTGGTCTGAACCCATATAGTTGACGGCTCTTTTGGCTATTACAGAATATGGTTAAACTTCTGTGGTTTATTTTCATGCTCAGCTCTTCTGTTTATCGCAGAGCAATATTAAACTTTCTGATGTTTATTATCGCTCTCTTTATAAGATTTCCCGTAAGGGTTGAGTTTAAGCATTACCCAGTTGTTTATTTAAATGTATGCTCTGGAGTTTATTCGCAATGTCTATAGTTTTAGAGAGGGTTTGGGCGGGACGGAATACGCCGCTTTCCAACCGCATTCGATGGTTTCGCCAGGGTTCGCACCTGCATCTCATTCAATAGATGTTTTGTCGAACTCGGCGATGGTTGAGAAAAAGAGACCTTTGGTCATACAGATTTATGGTTATACGCTATATTTGTTCTTTTACTGTCACGATATGGTCTCAGTTCACCACATATTGTCTGATCTGTAATTCTCTGAAATGAATATTATAGTTGACTCTGCATTTATTCCGTTGCCATAGCAGTGTTCCTTCTACTGTATATACAACGTTTAACTTCATATCATTTTGTTTTAAGGACAGTAATGCATTTAGTCTATATGCTAAAGATAATTCGATCACCTGCTGATGTTATTATACCCGGGGGTGATATCATGGTAGTCTGTTACAGTCTTTAACAGTTTCACTACTTTGTTCCTCTTTTATTTAAGGTTCAAGCATGAGGTTAAGCTCTGCTTTACGACCGGTTATTGTCCAAGAGGAATGACGGCGGTGGCTTCAGGCTTCTGCCTGCCGCAAGGGTTCTTCCAACAGCGGACCTATTCTGGTTTATTTACTAACTACCTACTTCTCTTCAGACTTTGCAATCCCGAGGTTATCTACGGGTTCCTCTTTGGGTTATCATTTACCAGATAAGGGTACATTGGGCTCTTGAAATTATTATGTATTAGGGTATGGATTTCTGTTACAGGGTTTCCTCCTACTTTGCATGATACCCGACCCTGCATATTCAGACCCTAACCTCTGATAATATTCTATGCTTTAATAATAAATGACCCCTCATGCTACAGGTATTGCAGATTTATGCAGCTACCTAGTTGAACACGAAGACCTGCATTTCTATGTCACTTACATATTCACAGTTATTCTGTTTTTAATAGTGCTGTAAGGTCTCTGTCCAACTGATATTACGCAATTAGCTACAGGTATTCTGAGTTACCCATTCTACACAAACAATTGCAGTTACTTTAGGATTTTGATACTTACCTGGTCACTGATCGTAGGGACAATCTTCAACAAATCTCCTGCAAATTCCTGTGTCAAGCTCGTTATCCACCCAGCCGTGAGACTTGTCCTTCGGGACCTGAGTCTCCCCCCGAGCTCCTTCTTACCGGATCACAATCCTCAGTAAGACAGCACCTAGTGCTCGACTATCTGGTCACTACCAGACTTAGTCCAAAACAAAGTCTTTCTTTTTTCCTTACTGTCTGTCTCTACAACACAACATTCTCCCACCATCTTTTTCCTTTTCCTGGAAATCCCTCCAGTTAGGGAAGGTGGTTATTTTCTATTTAATTAACTACTTTCCTTTTCTTTCCCCAGTTCCCTTTTGGGATTCCAATACTTTTCTGAGTAATTCTTTAAACATTATTTTAATGCATATTTAAAATAAAGAGATTACTCTTTAAAATAAAATAAGTCTCTCAATGTCATTCAGTTTTTACCACAATAAACTTTAGTAATTACATTTTACAGGGTCATCACATTTCCATAGTTAGAAAGTTTCTATATTTTTTTAATAAAAAAACTGTAATGTCATTTTCATTTTACCAATAAATTAGTTGCATTATTTTAAGAGCTATATTTTATATTTTAAATTTTTTATTAGATAAAAATATATTTATAGGAGAAAAGTGAAATCATTTAATATTATAATAAATTAGCTTTTTATTATAATAAAAAAATAATTTTTATTTTTAAATATTTTAACATGTTTTAATTCAAAATTATATTAAATAATTTTTATACTTCAAAAATCATCTATAATTTATTTTTAAACCTTTAAATTAATTTATACCTTCACATAAAGTGATTATTATCCCTTCCCCCTATAAAAATATAAAATAACTTCTAGCTAGTTCAGATTTTATGGCTGGCTTTTCCGTATCAAACACTGCCACTAACGGAACCTTTAATTTAAACCTTCACATAAAGTGATTATTATGGAGTTGTCTATAATGCTATTTTTTGGAGATTCTGGTGACAGAATCTGGTGGAAGAAATTGAGGTCAAATCTTAATTTGTTGCAGTTAAAATGGTTTTTTAACTGCATATTTGGATTCAGCACCTTGAAAAACCCCTGGGAAGCTTTCATTGTGCAGAAACTAGCTATCAAACTTGCGATTCCAATAAATTTCTGCTGGACTTTGACCAAAAAACCAGCCAAAAAAACTTTCAAAAAAAATTGCTTTATAGACAACTACGATTATTATCCGTTCCCCTATAAAAATATAAAATAACTTCCAGCTAGTTCAGATTTTATGGCTGGCTTTTCCGTATCAAAGACTGCCACTAACGGAACGTCTCTATCATTGTTCTTAATTATTGATAAAATGAAAAACGGGAATGTTTTATGTATATTAAACCAAGTAAACTTTATATTAAAAAAATAATAATATATTTATCATTTATTTGAAAATTTATTTTTATGTGAAAAATAAAAAATTCATATTTATTTTATTTAATATAGTTATCTTAAATTTCAATTGAAAAATATTAAATTTATTTAACATATTTATATTAATTTTTATTCTAGTGAAAAACAAGAAGTCTAACACTATGTTAAGGCATGTGTTTTTGGCATTTTAGTTTGTAAGAAGTTTAAGCTGTTTTTTAATTTTATTATTAAATTTTGTTTTTGGCATTTTAGTTTATGGCATCCTAGTTTATAGGAAGTTTGAGTTGTTTTTTAATTTTATTATTAAATTTTATTTTATATTAAATTTGTTGGATCACTAGATTATTTATTTTTAGTAATGGAATTAATAATTTTTTTATTTGTTTCAATTTTATTTTATATTAATATAAAAATTTCAATACAATTTTGGTGTATAATAATATCTATTTTCTCATGACTTAACATGTTATATTATCATGGTAGTAGAAATGATCATAGCCTCGTTCCAAGTTCTCAAATAAAAAAAATTGGTAATCAAATATAAATTTTATTTTAGCAGTATTTTAATATTTATTTTCAAAATTAAATTATGTTGAAACTAAAATTATTTTAATAATAAAGTTAAGTTTCACACAAATCAATTAATTAGTTTTAACATTTGTGGTTCCTTTCTTTATTCAAGCCTACAACAAGATCATGAATGCCTATGGCACTGGTTACCCCTCTTCTAGGGGGTACCTATATTGATATTTTTCAATTTCATGGGCATTTTTGCGAGTAAAATAGTCTAGATACATAGTTACAACATTAGGCCAAATTTTTTACTTGGATTTTTCTCCATTGATAATCAACATACCCCTGCCCGAAACCCATATATCTTCCCCTTTTCTTCCAGATCCACAAATCCCTTTTAAGGTTATGAAAATGACATCGAGATTTTTTTTGAACAAAGCTAGGCATTTCTTTCGGCTCTCATAAGTTCAAAACTTGTTATGCTTGCAAAAGTTGTAGAAAACATGCAAATATCCCAAAACCCTAAACTTTATGATGCCCTTAAATGAAAATAATCAAGTTGAATTCCATAATATGAAAAATTGACTCAACAACACTAACAAAAATACTATGACGTATAGGACTTAAATGGTAGAACTTATGAAAAGGAGCATGAGCACCACGACCTCTGAACTTCTTGGGATCATAGCGCCTTGGATCAACCACCAGCATAGTCTTGTCATACTTGATAAGGGTATCCTTTATATCCTTCTTCGACTACTCGTCCATGTATTTCTGGTAGAAGGAAACTAGGGCCTTTGCAATGCTCTGCATAATGGCGTAGATCTACAAGTGTGCCCTCCTCATTTCATTCTCATTCTCATATCCACACCAGCGAAGCGATGACGTCCCAATAGAAGAATGGGCTCTAATGCCTTGTAACATAGAATATCAGGTTCTTATAACAGATGTGGTTTGTGTACTTGGAAGGGCATTGATAGTCTGCAACGTTTTTTTTTAATAATATTTTTTAGTTAAGAATGGATCATCATGGCTGTGTCATCTTTCTTGTTTGGGGAGAAGAATCTCATGAAATCCTCCTTCAAGGAGGACCCCCCACCTACACACACACATATATATATGCACAATATAAGGCGCGACAAAATCTTTTTCCAAATTACTTGAGAGAACCGTCAAATTACTTGAGAGCAATGCGTTACAGCATTATGTAAACCCCAACACACAATTATATATATATATATATACAGGCAATATAAGCGACAAAATAATTTTTAAAATTACTTGAAAGAACCACATTATAACATTAGATAAAGATGAATGAATTGCTGCATTGAAGAAAATAGAGAGAGGTCTGTACTTGAAACATAGGTCGTTTCATTAATTGAAAGGGAGTGTTGATCTTCAACTTTATTTTATTTTTTATAATCTTCTTGAATTCTCACCAGACCATTGTGACTCTCTCCCCAAACAATTCTTTTAGCAAATCATCCCTCCATTTCTTCTCCATTCAACCATTGAGATTTGCTACAAAGCCACTCTTAATACCTTCATAATACTATAAACACATGGCTATTACTAGCGCTCCTTCATCCCACACTCATTCAATTCCCTTCCAGGGCTCAATGGGGTTGTCATTGTGTCGTAGCGGCAACAACCACCCTCCAAAATTTTTCCTTAGCTTCGTTTTGGAGCCTCCCTACCAACCTTTCACAGTACCTTGTCTTGATTTGATAAGTACACAAGCTTCAGTGCTTTTCTAGTGCAAAGAGATCTTGTCAATCAAAGCTTGATGTATTCCCCTCACAGGTTGTTCATCCAGACTTGGTCCAACTAAAGGTTGAGCAACTTCCCCAAGAAATTGTGCAATTGTGGAGGGAAACAAGCCTTCCCTCCAGAAATTGTGCAATTCTGTATGGTAGCTTGTTGGGCTCCAGAATTGCGCAATCCTGCTAGTCACGCTTCACCCATAAAACTATGCAATGCTTCCTAGCATGCCTGCTCAACACAGGAATTGTGCAATCCTAGGTAACAGTCATATGCTCTGCCCAGAAATTGCGCAAATCTCCTAGGCAGCTAGCCCAACTCCCATCAAGAAATGCACATTTTCTCCCACCAGTTGAGCAACCTCATGCATGAGTAGTTGGATTGACCAGCTCCACTCGGGACCAAGGAAACTTGAATTGCATGCATGGATTTATTTTTATTGGAATAACAAAAGGCAACATGCAAAATGTATCCCTTGATTTAGGGAGCTATTTTTAGCAGCCAAAGGTTACATGCAAAGTTTGTTTTAGAAACTTTCCTCCAAATGTCACTTTTTCCTAGATTTGTGGCATGCACGTCATTAACTCAAACTTATTTATTTGACACATCAAAGCTCATTCTTTCACATCGATCTTTGAGCTCTAACATCCCAAAACACATCCAAGACTCTTCAACACATCTGACTCAGCTATTCACGGGTCAGTGGTCTCAACTTGTCTTTTTCAACATTTTTGTTTCTTTTTGTGTTTTCGCTTGTGTGAGTGTTGTTTTCTTGATTTCTTTGAATGCTTGCTATCGTTTACATGCATACTAGCTTGTACTAACACCGTTTCAGTTTTCGTTGCTATCTCACATTTGTCACATGCATGAAACTATTTTGCACGAATGGTCGTCGATTCAGTGACTTGCTTCACCCACATGCATGTTGATCTGTTTACTGAATCTTTCATTCAATGTTTGAATTCATGATCAATAAATTTTGCTTTCACTTAGTGTCACCATGCATTCACTTTCAGATTTGCTTTCAGTTGCCTGTCAGTGGGTCTGGGCAGCCTTGGCCTGGACTCTACCTCACTAGACAACATTGCGCAATCTGGAGAAGGAAGGCTCTGTCTTCCTCTCTAGAAATGCGCATTTTTTCTGAGACACTATCCTCCAGGACTGTTTTGCACATTTATGAAGGACAGTGACTGCTGGCCCAAAAAATTGCGAAATGCAGTCCCTAAGCCTATAGTCATTGCCAGCTGGAATTGCGCATTGCGCAATCCCAGCAATCAACAGTCAGCCTGGATTGTGCATTGCGCAAATCCAGCAGCTAGTCTTGCCTCCTAGACAACCCAGACTTCCTTTTGCGTAGTTATGGCAGCCAGTCACCCAACCTCCCAAAAGAAATTGTGCAATCTTTGCCTATCATTCCCCAAGTATGTGTTAAGTCATTCCCCAAATTCGCTTTGGTTTTCGCTGACTGATTTATTGCCATGCATGTTGCCTTATATCCAGATCTTTCATGTGTTCATCCACCTCTTAGTAGGACATGATCAATGGCCTCCAAGAGAGCATGATAAAAGGACACAGACGAAAGTGTAACTGGAGAAGTAGTTGAGCAGGGGTCCGTGTGTCTACCAATCTATGAATATACCAAGCTATTTCTAGACAAGGACATAAAGCTGAAATGGCAAGAGGTCAATGAAGCATTTGCAGGCACATTTGTGGAAGACCTTGAAGATGGTCAAGTGTATGTGAACATTCACAAGTCTGCCTTGTACCGGATTGCATGCAGATACACCGCGTTCCCATGTGCGGACATGATACACTAGAGTGTCTTGTACACCTGTCCCAAGACGATGAATCTAAGAAGTGCCAGAGGGAAGAAGCTTGCCACCTTATGGGCACATGATTATGATGAGATGTATCAGATGTCAAAGCCGTGACTAACATGGAGACTCCTTTTAGCTTACCTAGCAGCAGTGCTAATTCCAGGGACATTCTGAAGAACTAGGTAAAGGAGTCGGCTAGATTCAAGACGACACCCAACCAAATCTATAAGTCGAAGATACTGCGGAAGGCGTATTAATACTTGGTCATAATTTCATGTCAACTATGTGGCCAACAAAGCACGAAAACCTTTCCACGGACTTGGGTGATCGTGCTGGACCAACTGGCCAGAGAGGGTAAACCATGTAACTGGTCCGGCATGTTGGCTCATCAACTGAAGGAATAGGTATTGAAGGCTCGAAAATCACCTGGAGGAATGAAAGTAGAGATTCAGATGTTCACCTACATCTTAGATGCAATCTGTGCCTGACAGGAGTTCTCGGGCTTGGAGTGGGCATGGTCATTGACAGAGATTTCTGTGAACACATATTGTAAGTTGTTGTCTAAATGCAACTTCAGAGGAGTAATCACATAGTTGTCCGATCATTTTGTTACCCCAGTTTACAAGATGATATTCAAACAGTATCCACCCTACATGTTGAAGGAAGTAATGGAGGCACTGATAGACATTGCTAATTGGTTTGCCTCACCGTCCAACACCTTCATACGAATGTTTAGCGCAGAGAAGCCTCCGCATGTGCTACCGAAGTTTTCCTTGGACATACTCGTCATGCAGGAAGTAACATATCACACCTCGATAGGATTGATAGCTAGACTGCACTGGAAGAAGAAGGCACCTTGGCCCGCTCTCCCGTTGCAGATTGGGTTATACGAGATCTGAAGTATCAAGCAAGCGGATGTCGAATCAGAACTGATGAAGAAGTATCCATTCGACCTTCGAAGCTACAATCCGTATGACCCACATTGTATTGTGAAAGATCATTGCACGAGAGTGCTATTCAGTTGGATCAACGGGGCATTTCATTGGGCCGAGGAGACCCTATGGATATATTGCTACAGTTTCTCGAGACCCAATGAACAAGTCGGCTTCGCTGTGGAGTGGTTAGTGAAGCAACATACTGGAGAGCATCAGCACTAGCAGTAGTAGCAATAGAGGCAAGCACACCAATGCGCAAAAAGGGCAAGAGGAAGATTGTCAATCACATGGAGGAAGAGAAAAGTTGCAAGTTCTAAGCAAATCCACTTGTGGAGAAAGCAACTATGGCTATAGAGGCTAAGAGGCAACAACACGACAAGTGAATTGCGCAAAGGCAGAGGGATAAGAGAAGAATGGAAGAATTAGAGAAGGAGTTGCATGAGTTGAAGGAGCAACTCTGAAAGGAACAAGAGCTGCACAAGCAGGAGAGGGAAGTACAACAACAATAGGTACAACAAGGGGCGAAACATGTGCAAAAAAATGAAACAATGCTTGTACAGGTAGTGGATTCATCAGAACAGCTGGCATCAGGCACACATGGTGAACCATCGCAGGAGTAGGACTTCGCCCATGAGATAGAACAAGCACTTCAATAGTTGGATACAGATATGGAGCAATGGGAATTGGAATAGGATATCAACCTCATGCCTGACCACCAAGAGGTCGACTTACCCACTTCACTGCATCTAGATGATGAGAAAGTCTCAAGTGACCAAGAAGGCACCAAGCTCCTTGGATATTAGCTGGAAAGAGAGATGCACAACATCTAATTCGATGAGTCTCAAGATAGAGTTGTGAAGTCTCACAGAGTGTCAACTTCAGAGGATCATACATCTCTTGCGCAAGTTGAGGAACGAGTGATCGTGTATGATGTGCAAAAACATCCAACAACATTGGTTGATGCAACTAGAGTGTATGCCGAAGCCACTAGCTCAAGTGTTCACTTTCTAATAGTTGAAAATGAGTGAATGGGTAAAGAACTTCAGATGACCAAGCAAGGAGGAGAGTTGATGATAGCGTCCGCCTGAGCTGAACTGAAGAAGGAAATACTAGATGAAGTATTGTCCCTTGACACAATTATGCGAGCGTTGTAATCCAAGTTTGGCACCTTGCATAAGGCAGTCTTCCATCTCAACGAATGGCAATAGTGATGTGCTAGAAGAGCATGTATCTTGACAAACTTGCATGCTGTTGTTGATTACATGCAAACATGGACGATGAGATACAAGGGAGCCCCGCTTCACTTGGCTAAGATGATGAAGGCCAATGTGGTCGAGATGAAGGCACATATTCAGAGTCAAATCTAGAACTATGAAGAGCTCCCGCAGCTCATCACTAGTATACAGGCTTCCCATGCATGTGTGTTTAAGAGTATGGATGTTGTGGTGCGTGCACATGCGATCCCATGTGTTGGGACTCTCACCCAAGCAAAGATAAAGTGTTATGAAACCAAATCACAAAAAGATAGAAAAGGTAGATGAATGCCTTAGAAATAAGCCTCTTCGATGGGGCAACCTTCTTTACATTACACAAATGAACAATTATTGGATGATACAAATGACAAGGCCTCCTTTATATATGTAGGAGTCTAAGGGGTCATAATATAATTAGAGCCGACATAACAATAAAAATGGAGGGCACAATAATAACAATAGTGGGCTTCTATGGGGCACAATAATAACAATATGGGGACTACATGGGCACAACAATATAATAAGGGGGTTGTACTAATAACAATAAGGGGTTACACTAGTAGTATAGGGACCTAACATGCCCCTCTCCTTCACAAAGTGTTGTCCTCAACGCTTGAGTAGTTCTTGATGCTTACGTATAAAATTCTTGTCCTCCCATGTGGAATATTCAGTGGGTAAGTTCTTCCACTTGATTAGATACTCTGAAATTGATCGATTTCGTCACTGTCGGGTTCTTGTTCCTGGGACTGCTCCAGGTTCCAATATGAATTTTCCTTACTCATCAAGTTCTGGAAATATTGTTTGAATTGGGATCTTCTGCAACTTTTGAATAAGTGGCCACATTTCTTCGTCCTTCTTCCATTCATCCCTTGCTTCATTTATCCAATCTAGTTGGATAATAGAAATAGCACAAAACAATGCTTCCATGTACTCATCCTTTCTTGAGAGTGCATATGAAACAACATTTTTCTTCCCTTTTTTGTAGATGATTTCAAAGTCATAACCCAACATATTTGTGACCCATTTTTTATGTTCATCTAAATATAATCTTTGTTCTAAAAAGTATTTAAGACTATCATGATCCATTTTTACCTTGAAGTGTCTTCCCATTAGGAAAGGTCACCATTTCTTAAGTGCATGTAGTATTTCCAACATTTCCTTCTCATAAATAACTTGCTTAAGATATAGCGGTAAAAATACCCAATTGCCTACATCAAAACTTCTTTCACTGTGATCTTGATTTTCCTGTTGTTTCATTCGATTCTGCACCAAAGTAATGTTATCCTTTAAAAGTTGGAGAACTCGTTGTTGATGCTTGATGTGATCTTTCACTGCTTGAATATTTTTCTTCTTGATATGTCCTTCTATCTTGAGAGTTTGAGGAGTGATAATTTCTTCCAATGCATTACACGATATGGTCGGATTCATTTCTTGATGATCGATGTGATATTTCACTTCTTGAAAATTTTTCTTCTTGATATGTCCTTCTATCTTGATAGTTTGAGGAGTGGTAATTTTGGCTAATGCATTACAAGATATGGTCAGATTCATTTCTTCTTTCTCGATGTGATATTTCACTTCTTGAACCTTTTTCTTCTTGATATGTCCTTCTATCTTAAGAGTTTGAGGAGTGGTAAATATTGCCAATTCTTTACGAGTTATGGTCGGATTCATTTCTTCTTTCTTTGGGGTTGGTTCCTAGTGTATATCCTCTTCTTTTGATGTTTCTTGATCCTTTCCTTTCTCCTCTTCACAATAAATGTAAAATAATTTCTTCTCAGCACAGTTATGACCTTTAATGTATTTGTTATCACAATTGTAACAAAGTCATTTTGCTCTTTTTTATTCCAATTGTTGTGTTGTCACCCTTGTAGGTTGTGGAAGGCTAGGAGAAACAACACTTCTATCTTTATAGTTGTGAGGGGTAGAATTCCTTGTTTCCATAATTTCGCTTTCAATTTTTCTTGCCAACTTGAATCCTCATAATGTGCTATCATTTCCTCCGTGAAAATTGACCACGTGACAAGTGGTTTACAAGAACAAAGCCATTTATACCATAAAAATTGATTTGGTTCTAAATAATTAGATGCAATACATACCTTTTGTAACAGTGGTAAACCGTGTCGATCAAAATATTTCTCCATATATAGTTTCCAATTTACCAGATCCTTGCCATCAAACTTCCTCATCTCACTTTTTCTTGATTTTGGGAGCTCGATCTTGAAACGACTGTAACTTTGTAATATCTATCTTCTAGTTGTGAAATCACGATCTGAAGTAGTCCGCTGCGTCCTCCTTCCAATGCCACCGGTCTGATCAAAATTGAATTCTCCAAGAAAGAGTTATACACAATCTCCCAAGATGACCTGATTATATACTTTTTCAAAAGAGTGAACTTGTATGAGTTCCACGTGTCACTGTTTTGACCTTTGGATCTGAAAAATATACACAGAAAACTACAGTCCGTCCTATTTCTATAACTTCTTACGATATTTCAATCTGATGCTCAAAGAGATACTTATGACAATTTTCCCTAGGTCACCTATTTAGGATGTAATTCGGGTGTCTTCCAAAAGCCTAACTTCCTTAGATCATATATCCACAAATATAGTGAGACAAGATGTGAAATTCAAGCTTGAGATTCAGATCGATGTCCTCTCAAATGGGTTTCTTTTTTAGCTTCTGAAACTTCGTATCAACAAATTTATAGCGCAAATTCAACGATGACCTGTTTTAGATGAAATTTTGGAACTTGGAAAAACCCTAACTTCCTCAGATCATATCTCCAAAACTATAGTGAGACAAGATCTGAAATTTGTACCCAAGGTTCAGTGCAATTTCGCCTCAAATGGGTTTTTTTTAACTTCTGAAATGTTGCAGAAAAATAGTTATAGAGAAAAGGCCATGATGACCTGTTTGGAGCAGCGAAACCATAAAATTTAAAGCTCTGATACCAAATGTTATGAAACCAGATCACAAAAATATAGGAAAGATAAATGAACGCCTTAGAAATAAGCCTCTTCAAGGGGGCAACCTCTTTTATCTTACACAAATTAACAATTCTTGGATGATACAAATGACAAGGCCTCCTTTCTATATGTAGGAGTCTAAGGAGTCATAATATAATTAGAGCTGACATAACAATAATAATGTAAGGGCACAATAATAAAAATAGTGGGCTTCTATGGGGCACAATAATAACAATATGGGGACTACATGGGCACAACAATATAATAAGGGGGTTGTACTAATAACAATAAGGGGTTACATTAGTAGTATAGGGACCTAACATAAAGGCATAGGTCTAAATAGAGCTTGAATCGTACTTCAACGAGTTGATGAACATTGCTACTAACCCTGAATTTCCCATCAATGCAGACATCATGCACAAGTATGCTGTTGATCAGCTGCATTGAAGACAATGATGCGCATGCTCACAGACGAGTTGGACAGAGAAGCCTAATCAATATACTCGGATGCTATGGAGGCAAGAGTTAGGTTCCAGAAAGATGTCACCTTGGAGCACACAGATAACATCGTGGACTACTGATATTGGCATCAATATGTTACTGTTGATCAGCACGAGGATGTTGAGGAGTTGGAATTCCATGGTTTTCTAAGTCATAGTGATGTCTAGCATGGCTTGCTCAAGCCATTTCTCTCACATGGGTACATGTGAATTGTAATGTAATGTCTTGGCAAGTGTAAGTCAAGTGTCGATAGTGGGATGTAAAAGTAATAGAGTAGATGAAGAGTCATGAGGGTAGTTGAATTGACACAAAGGGGAATGTTAAGGGTCACCCGACCCTTTGCTGTAAACAGTCTCTCATAACTCATTGTAGAGGCTTTTGGTCAGACAAGCTTCCGATAAGACTATCTTGGAGAGAGCTTGGACAGTATTGTAACAAGCCTTGGCTTCTCCACTGTGTAGAGCTAGTACATCTCTTTGGAGGAGCAGGTGGTTGTGGCTCTAATGTTCCGCTATCGGAACTAGTGGTTGGACATGGATGTATTGTATGGTTGGAACTTACACTTCTTAATATAACAAGAGCCAACGCGTTTCATGCATATGTTGTATTGCATTCTATGCTATCTGGTTTACTCTAAATGATATATGTATTGGTTTTCTTACACATGCATGTATAGATATCTGTGTATGTATGTATGCACGAATCATTATGAAATTTGTTGTCGGTTTAACCATCACTTTGGATTGCTTGCTAACTATCCTTCCATGTTGTGATGTATCTTTGCTTGTGTGTTCCCTTCTTAATTGCATGCTATCATAGGTTTCCAAGAGGCGCACTCACCTCAACCCCGTGTGTTAGAACCTCTCATGCACCTTTCTTGGCTCGCTACAATTGTCACACCCTTGCTACCAATAGAGTTATCTTACTTACCTCTATGTAAAATCGCGGTCAAGTTATTACAATACGACCCACTGCTGGGAATCCTACACCAAACAGTCTGAGGTCAAATTGGGACTTCTTACCGGGGAGATCCCCTGACATGTTGGCAGGTCTAGCACTGTCAACATTTCTAGTGCTAGAAGGAGGGCCAGATGATAAGATGTGTCCTCTCATTTTGTTTTGAACCTTTTCATTTCTATCATGGATTCTTTCACTCTTCTCTCTCCACGTGGTTTTTTGAATCATGAAGATGTCACCATCACAAGGGAGTTCTTTGATCTCTTGTCCACTTACACGTATGATGGTGAAGGTGAAGTGGCCTGGCCTGAGTTCTTACATGACTTTATTTCCATGCTTCATGAGGAATATGGGTGTTCTGACGAACAGGCCAGCTTGCTGCTTGCATACACACTTCACAAATCTCCACTTTGATGGTTGTGCAGCCTACCGGTTGACAACATGCACTCAATTTAGCACTTCTGTGATCTTATTGAAGAAACTTTATATCATTTTGATCCAGACCATCTTGACCAAAAACTATTATAACAACGGAAGGCTCCTCATGAATCAACTATGCATTTTTGGCAGTGCTTCCGTGAATTGCAGTTTCAAGCTTCGAAGAGCCAAATGAAAATTTTCTATCTTTGCGACTCGTTTGAGTATCGTGTTAAGAAATATGCTCATCCCAAAAGAAGTTTGAAATCAAGCCTCATTCAATATTCTTCAGTGATGGAGCTGGGCAATCCTACAAGTGACTATCTACCATCCCCTCATCAAACAGCTCCACCACTGCAGAGTGATGTTGAGGATCATGCTCACACACTTATTCAACTGTCACATCCTCCCAACATTACTTCGCTTAATTTTCGCGAAGATTTGGTTGTGAGTCCATCGAGTTGTCACATGCATTTTGTTCCACAACCTCCGTCTTCGCACTCGGCTATTCCTTCGGATGATATTGTCTTGTGTTCTTCCATTCCTGACTCGACACTTGTTGTGAATGAGGAACAAGCCACTAATGGAGTTGGTGTTGCATAACCAACATGCGTTGTCGTTCATGAAGAATGTAAGTGGGAGCTTAAGCGCCAACACTTGGTGAAGGATGAGTCCCTTCTGTTTGAGCCTCCTCCATTCCTGACATCTTTGGTGAACCTGCCATCCATGATTTCGAATGTGTATCTTCATCCACGGATGTACCCATTGTTGATCAGTCACAGGACACATCGGATGTCAGTCCACCATTTGAAAACAGAGAGGATAAGTTAGTCATTGAAAATCCACTTAATCTTTCATCTGTCTTTTTCAAAAACACGGAGGATGATTATGTTTGCTTTTCATCTACCCCTCTGTTTGATTCATCAGATCATGAGGATGCCAATGAAATCATTGATTTTCCTGATCATGGTTGTCGTGATCCATTTACCCCTATATTTGATCACGATCATGATCCTATCGCAGTTGATTTTTTGAAGCCACCAGTCTATGATGATCTGTTACACTAAAAAATGTCACCATGGCTATTACCAGTTAGTATGGCTCTATCAACAGTCATGCTATCCTCCTGGGCAAGTCTTATGCCTCTGCTCTCTATGTCAAACTCCAAAAAGAGAGAAAGTCTTTATAAATGTATTTATCTCTGGGTACGCAGATTCTCTCAACCTTACCTGCGTGTACGCACCTAATGTTCACAATAACTGCGTACTTGTACGCTCTGTATGTAAAGTGGCAGGTGCGTACCCCTGTAAAGGTCAAAAGGCGCGAGTTTCATCTTTAAAAAGTTACTTGTGGTCATTTCTAGAGAATTCTAGAAGGTTGTTCGACGTGTATTGAGTGCCTCCAGATGGTTCATGTACCCCTATGAAAGAGGAACTTATCCCATCAAGAGGGGAGCTATCCCTTCCAAAGAGGGGGCTTATCCCATTGATGGCGGACCTGATTAACTTCCTCTTGAGCACTATAAATACAGGCATTTGGCCAGAATGAGGGGAGGTTGAAAGCTAAACATTTCTAAGGGTAGATGCTGCTAGAATTAGGACTCCCATTTAGAAGCTTGTGAGGAGAGATTCCCATCCTTTCTTGTTTCATTTGGAAGTGGGTGAGCTTTGTCAAAGTAAAGGAGAACTCTTGATGGACCCTGGGAGGGACTTGCACAACACCAAGGCTCAGGTTGTAATGGTTCATTTTGTTTCCTATTAATGCAAATGAGTCCATTCTTCTCAATAACTTGTTATTTATGAGTTGTTTCATGTACTCCTTGGTCTATATGTTAAATATGTTTTATTTTATGAGATTATCAAGTGCTATTTAATCGTTTGATTGTTGGTGAATGGAGGTTTCGAAGTGAAGGAGGAGCTCATCCGGATCGGCGAGGCTAGACTACTACAACAGCATTGGACTACAGGTAGGATCTAAACACTTGATTTCTTGTATGGTAAATGCATGTTTAGAGAAGGATTGCTCTTATTTGTCTTGTTTGTCACTAGAGAGTCTTAGGCTCCTAGGGAGGTTGGTTGTATCCGCACTATCGACTCTTTCCGCCTGACAAAATGGCGACTCCACTGGGGACTCCATTGATGTGAATGATTTTTCCTTTGTGTGAAACTTTGATCTGAGAAAAGTTGTTTATTTTCTGGTTTTTGGTTATCTGACTGTGTATTTGGGGTGGCTAGCTTAGGGTTAAATTAGATTTTAGTTTTTCTTGGTTTTTCCAGTAGTACGCACCCTCTGAGTAGAGCACAGTGCGTACCTGTACGCACTATTGTCTTGTGCACAGAGCGGGCCCGCACCTGTCTTAACAGGTTACCCGCGTACCCTGCTAAAAATTAAGAAAATTCCATTTTTTCCATTTTTCCTCTTAGATTTTGCTTTTAATTACTTTTTACTGCCCAGATCCACTGGTTACCTGTCAGAGATCTTCACCTGAACTTGTTTCGTTAGCGTCAAGTGTTTTAGTGGATTTCATAGAAGTTTAAGCCCTAGGGTTTGATTTTTACATAGGTCCTGTAGTGACTTTGGCATTAGAAGTCGTGAAACCTTAGATCTCTCTGGTTTTATCAGTCTTCTTAGGAGTCAGACCTGTCATAAAGTCTACCTGCGTGAGAAACCTACCTTTTGAGTTGTCTCTTTGGTAAATTTTGAAATTCTTGTTGATTGAGTAGTGAATTCCATTTTACAAAAAGAACAGAAGATTTTGATTTTGTTTTTGACTGGTTTTTTGATTCTGCATTAGCTGGTCCTTGGTTTGATTGTTGCCAAGTAAAACAACCTGGAATCATTCTTGTAGGCTTTTGCCTCGTTAGGTTTGCTTTAGAGTAAATTTCCTTTTGATTTGCTTGTGAGTGAATTTTTCATAGATTTTATAGATTTTGAGATTGATTTTCGTTAAAATAGATTTATATGCTTTATTGAATAGAAAAAATACAAAAACATCTCCTTTGACAAGTTTGTTTTAAGTAGCTTTTGAAGTATTTTGAAAGAGAAAGGAATTTTCGTGCACGTAATGAGTGGTCATGTTTTGTATGCTTGAAAAGATAAAGAGTTTATTTCTTTGATTTTCGTTGCCAAGAAAGTTGTTTTTATATAAATTTGCATTTTCTAACTTTCTTAGCTAAGAATTTCATTGAAAAAGCAAAAGTAGTGTAAATCATCCTAAGTGCATCTTTGTAGTGGTTTGAGTCGAGTCTACACACCATTAGTTTCATCTCCGCCACCTTTTGTGTTAAAGAAAAACCATAAAAAATTAACGCTTAAAGTAAAATCAACGTAGTAACTTTTTCTTTTACTAGGGCTCTGAAGCACCAATATAGCTTAGGCTAGTGTCTTGGAGTAGGAGAGTAATTAACTCTCCAAGACAGTAAAACCAAACAAGTAGCTTATCTTGTGGTAGGATAAATCCAACTATTGCATTTATACGCTGGGAAAGCTCCTCTTAAAGGAGAAGCACGAGCTCGTGTCCGAACCAGTGAGGGGATCAATCTTCCCTCATTGGGAACGACGCCAGACATGCATGTATTACAAACGGTAAAACTCAGATTAACCATTTTCGAGGAGCCAAGGGTCACTTATCGGTAAACCTTGGATTATTGTCAAGGAGCCGGTAAGGGGATTGAGCTTGATACTCTGCCCTTGCGTGCTGTCAGAGTGTAGACTGTTCCCCCAGGTGTACTTGTTGCTGTTGGTAACCTTAGTGACCATTATCTTTAGGATTCTACCCAAGGTGACGGTGGAGGGAAGATCCCACTGTACCTGGAGCAGACGTCGGCTAGACTCACTTGGATTTTCTGGGGGGTTCACTTCACTCGAGACGGTTAAAGTGGAGGAACTTGGTCCAGTCTATTCATTAAGCAGGTTGCCGGGGTAACTGTTCCACCCACTATTTCTGTACTGGATTCTGCGAGGTTGGGCTTAATCACCAACTAGTGTTTTCGGTCCGGAGAGCTTATTGTTTGTGTGTGGTTTGACGCCCTAGATTCTTTAGGCGTGTGTTTCAAAATTTGTTTGGTTCTTTAGCGACTTTAGGTGGTTTGATTTGAGTTTTTACTTTGTTTTCATGTGTAGTAGTTAAAAGTTTTAACTGTGGCAGAATTACCGATACAGTCCCATAGACTTCGGGGCAAGTCACCTGAGATTGTTACCGAAACTGATTTGTTGAGGAAACTCCGTAGATCGTGGGGTGGACCTCCTGAAGACATCCCGGGTCATTAGGAAGGTCTGAAATTCCTTGTAACTCCTCCTAGCGGCAATAGAGTAGGTTCAACTGAAGAAGGAGAGTCTTCGTTGGTAGTCCATCCAGATTACCAAAGTCTAGAAACAGCTTATAATCCTGAAGCTGTTACAGTTTCCGAGCTTGCTGGTAGTTTTTCATCTACTAGTGATTTAGGTGAGGAACCTGAAATATCTGAACCTGTTACTCCAACTTCTAGTGTTCCAGATTCACCAAGAGTAGAATGAGTTATCACTGAAAATCTTCCTACTAGTTTGATTGCTATTGAAGAACTTGCTCCAGAGGAAGAAATAGTCGTCTCTTACCTTGAAGATCAACCTACTATTGATCTAAGGGAGCGTGAATCCATATTTTACAGTCCTCCTAGAAGTACTACTTGGTACCTTTCGTTAACTAATTATTTAGACAACTCAGGGTCAAGTTTTTCTCCACCTCGTACTCCTTTTCCACCCGGAGGTTTTACTACTCCTGTAAATATGTCTGGTCAGTCGTCAATGTTTACTCAATCACCTGAATCATTCTTGCAAGGCGGTCCTTATGTTCCTTTTGGGTATCAGTCTTTGTCTGGTACTTTTGCGGGAGCATCTCCTCAACCCATTGAACATGGGTTATTAGCTGGAAACAATGGTAATAAACCATTGGGTGTAGGAGACATTTATATGATGTCAGGTTCAAATCCCGGTTCTCAACCTCAAGGTGGTCAGTTACCGCCTGGGGGGCAGCCTCAAGTAATGCCTGGGGGGCAACCTCAAGGTACACAAGTTGTGGCTGGGGGGCAGCCTCAAGGACAGTATGTACCTATGGTGCAATACATTCCTCAAGGTCAACCCCAACCTCAATATGTACCTCAGGGTCAACCTCAGTATCAATTTATGCCTCAAGGCCAACCCCAGTATCAGTATTTACCTCAAGGCTATCTCCCTCAAGGTCAATACTCGAGTCAAGGTTATCAACCGCCTCAAGGTCAATCTTACGTTCAAGGTACGGGAAATGTGCCTTTCAATTATCAATCCTATCCTCAATCCGGTTATGGATCTCAATATCCTCAACCTGTTATGGGTCAAATGGGTCAATACCCCGGAATGACTGTAGTGTGGGATCCTTCGCAAGGTCAACAAGTGTTGCAACCAAGCGTACAGTTGTCATCTCAAGCTGGACAACCTTTAGTTTCTGGTTCACCCCAGCAACCAGTCCAGTCAAATGTTCAAACTTCTGTACCTTCAGTAGTTTCTCAGTCTGGGCCCATTGCGCCTAGTACTCCATCTCAAACGACTGCTGCAACTACTGCAACATCTGTTTCATCTACCGCACTCACTTCTGGAGTATCGACAGCTCCTGTTTCTACTGTCTCTGCAACTACTCCTCAGACATCTTTACCTTTGTCTGGATCTACGATTCAAACTACGGTTCAGATGCCTGTAGGCCAGCCTGGTATAAGTACGGTTGTCACTACTCAACCACAATTTGTTTATCAACCGTACCAGGGACAGTACCAATATGGGCAAGCTGTCCAGCAGCCGGTTTACCAGTATCAACCGTATCCTGGGTACACTTATCAACAACCTCAACAACCCCAGTACGGTCCGGTTAATCCTGGTTTTCCAGGAGGATACAATATCCCGAACGCGATTCCTATTCCAAGTTATCCTGGATATCCTCCTCCCGGGGCTGGTATAATGACTCAGAGTTTTAGGGATCCGAACCGGCAATTGTCGTTTATCGCAACTTTAGATTTACCAGACTTGTCGCGCCTAACGAACGATCCAATCAATTATCTTCCGTTTTGGCCGACAATGCCGAATAAGTTGCCCTGCGACATACCCAAGTTCGAAGGTAAGTCTGGAGAGGACCCGTCAAATCATGTGATGACTTACCACCTCTGGTATGCTTCAAATTCTATTTCGGATGATTCGATCCGCTTGCGTCTTTTCTAGCGTACACTCATTGGTCTCGCAGCCAAGTGATACATTGAGTTACCATGGGCCTCTTTTTACAATTTTAGCCAGTTAGCTACCTCATTCTTAACTCACTTTCAGTTTCCAGTCAGATACGATAACGGCACGGAGTTATTAACTTCACTAAAAAAATCAACATCCACGTATATTTCCGATCATATCCATGAGTGGAGACGTCGAAGAAGGTTAGTGAAAGTTTTTATCCCGGACCAAATCTTAGCTGAATGGTTTGTTAAATCATTATTACCGAAGATTACTGAAGATGTAGCTAAGGCCGGAGTAGTTACTGAGGAGCAAGTCATTGCTCAAGCGCAATACCTTGACTTAGTTTACACTTAGTCGGGTACGTTACACGAGAAGATCCCAGATCTTCCAAAATCGAATCAAATCGCTGCTGCTCCTTCGGGATCTCATGCCTTTGATGGTATGATTGGTACGGTGAACACAAAGAGTAAGAAGAAATCTTCTAAGAATTCTACTACTATAATCACTCTGCCTGATTCCCCGACAGGAGAGTCTTCTCTTGAAATTTCCGCCGATATTCACGCTATAGAATCATCTACGGCCAAATCAAAAAACGGTGGAAAGAAGAAGGGTAAGAAGAAGACTAAAGCAGACAAGGCTCCGAAGGAGAAAACAGAAAAGTCAGAAACCAATGACGAAAAACGCAAACCTCGATATCCTTGTCTTATTTGTGAAGAGGACCATTTTACAAGAAATTGCCCTCATCGGGCCGAGGTTGTGAAAATAGTCAAAGGTTCTCCAACTCCTGCCGTATTGAAAGATCCATTTCCAAAGCAGGAGAGTAAGATGATAGGTTCTTCCTCAAATGCCAGTGAAGAACCCATTTTGATGATGTCCCATGTGAGGATTGCGACTCAATCGCAAGATTATGGTAGTAAGAATCCTGTTGATGGTAAAGAAGCAGAATCTTCTCATTTTAATCCATCAACCTCAGCTCCCGGTTCCGATCCACTACAGATCGAGAAACCTAACCCAAACTTAGTAATCAAACCTCCTGCCAAGGGTGTACTTCGAAGGTCTGCTTTCAATCCACATGCGAGAGCGGCCCAGAATTACAACATTGTTGAGGATTTAGCTGTTTCACCCTCAACAATGTCGGCTTTAGAAGTGCTGCAATCATGTCCAACACAACGAAAATTACTTTTGTCGGCTATCGGAGCTGTTGATGTTCAGGACCCAAACCTGATAATCTTCGATCTAGAAAATAGTACACCGCCCCTACCCCATCAAATGGCTTTCCAGATCCCAGTGATAGTAAAAAACAGACCTATTCATCAGACTGTAATTGATGAGGGAGCTTCCACGTGTATTATGTCGATTCAGTGTTGGAGATCCCTTGGTTCTCCTTCGCTGAACCAATCCCTGACCATCCTTAAGGCCTTTGATGGCCGTGGGTTCCATCCGTTTGGCATTCTACAGGATTTGCCTATAGGGGTTGAAGGAAAAATCGTTAGTCTGGACGTGGAAGTGGTTGATGCCCCTCTAGACTACAACCTTCTCTTGGGTCGAAGTTGGTCATATGCTATGACAGCGGTCGTGTCATCGGTCTTCAGAGTAATAAAGTTTCCATATAATGGCAAGATCGTGACAATAGACCAGCTGACGTACTTTTCATCCGACCCAGCCTCTTCAGAGAGTATCCAGCATGTCGGTAAAACGACCATCCCTTACAGGGACGTTGGCGTAGGTTTAGTTAAAGATTCCGGTTTACTGGGAACTTTTCCTTTTCCTCCAATCAACGCAGACCCTTCATTTGCATCTATTCATATGATTACATCAGACACCATTATTTACGACGATCCTTGGATTGTCCCATCTGAATCTGAGATAGACTCATTCGGTGATGCTATGCCTTTGAGTCCATATGAAATTGCTTATGAAGCTGTAGTGTCTTTTACCGACCCGCGTTCAACCCAAATCGACCAAATGAATGTGGTTAGTGAGGAATCACTTTTCACATCAACCTCAGAACGGATAGCGTTTCCCGAAGTCGTCTCATCTAACGAGCAACTTCGCGAAATCCTAAGTGTAGATGATCTACCATGGGAAGATCTTCATCATAGGTCTTCGTTTTTACCTGAGGGCAATGCCTTTGAAAATGATTTTTCATCTATATTTACCGCTGAATATGTCAAAGAAGCTCAGAGTCCAACGAAACATCCTGATTCAGAGCTGAATTTAGGGAATATTTCTCGAACTGTTCCCATTGACATTTCAGTGAAGCCCGGAATTGTTGAGAACATTCATATAGGTGCCTCGTGTACAGATGATAAAATTCAAACTTACAAGGCCCTATTCCAAGAATTCTGTGACGTGTTTGCCTGGTCCTACGAGGAAATGCCAGGAATCGATCCCGCTATTGTTGTCCATGAAATCAAAACCTACCCGGACGCTAAACCCGTCCGACAACGGTTTCGTCAGATTCACCCTCAAGAAGCGGCTGCCATTAAAGCAGAAGTTGAAAAGCTGTTGAAAGCAGGTTTCATTTATCCGATCCCGTTAACGGATTGGGTATCGAATATTGTTCCAGTTAACAAGAAACAAGGAACAATAAGAATCTGTATCGACTATAGGGATATAAACCGAGCTTGTCCAAAAGACAACTATCCCACGCCCTATATCGATCAAATAATTGATGATTGTGCCGGAAGTGAAATGTTTTCCTTTATGGATGGTTTTTCGGGCTATAATCAAATCAATATTCTACCTGCCGATCAACCAAAAAGGACATTCATTTGTCCATGGGGGACATTTGCTTATTGCAAATTACATTTTGGACTTAAGAATGCCGGAGCCACTTTTCAACGGGCGATGTCTTATGCGTTTCATGACATCAAGCACATTGTGCAACCGTATCTCGATGATTTGCCTGCTCATTCTTTACATCGAGCTGATCACCTTGTCCACTTACGAGCAATCTTTATGAGGTGTAGGCATTATCATATTCGGTTGAATCCGCATAAGGGTGTATTCTGTATAGAGGCAGGTCGATTGCTGGGATTTGTTGTTTCAAAAGCCGGCATTCACGTCGATCCCTCGAAGGTCGAAGCTATCATCAAATTGCCTCCTCCTTCGAGTTTGCGCCAACTCCAAAGTTTGCAGGGGAAAGCAAACTTTTTACGCCGATTCATTCCAAACTACGCCGAGGTCACTAAGGGTTTTACCCGGTTGTTGAAACATAACACTCAATTCTCTTGGGATGAGATTGCTCAGCAATATTTTGATGCACTTAAGCACGCGTTGACCCATGCACCATTGCTGCATCCTCCCAACTACAACCAGGACTACTTCTTATACCTCGCAGCTCCCCATTCCACTATTGGAATGGTGTTAGTCCAGGAAGACGAATTCAGAATGGAACATGTGATATATTATCTTAGTAGGACATTAAATCCCACTGAGCTCAAATATTCGCATGTGGAGAAATTGGCCCTGGCAGCCGTTCAAGCTGTCCAGCGTTTTCGTCACTACATTCTTCTCCGTAAAACTACAGTTATTTCGGATTGCAACCCTATGATTTATATTTTGACTAAACAACTGCTAGGGGGCAAGTACTCTAAATGGATTGTTATCCTGCAAGAGTTCGATTTGGAGTTCAAAAAGTCCAAGTCTAAGAAATCCTTAGTTTTTGCAGAGTTAATGTGTGATTTCCCGCGTGCTGACACAGAGACTGTGGCAGAGGAGTCCATTGCGGACAAATATTTGTTTCTTATCAGTACTTTAGATCCGTGGTATGGGGATATAATCATCTATCTCCAAACCCAAACCTTTCGGCCTGAAGCTTCAAAGTCGAAACGTCGGAAAATTCGATTCCAGTCCCAGCAATACAAAATTATTGGAGATACTCTTTATCGTCGTGGGGCAAACTTGGTTTTTCGACGTTGTTTAACTCACGAAGAGGCTAAGAGGGTTTTGAATGACTATCACTCTGGGGCGTGTGGCAGTCATATGTCTAGGTATGCCACAGCTCAGAAGGTGTTGCATGCTGGCTACTTCTGGCCGTCCATGTTTAAAGATTGTATCATTTCGGTCCGAAAATGCCACAACTGTCAAGTGTTTGATCGCAAGATGCGCGCACCACCTTCTCCTCTCCACCCTATAATTGCCGTTGGTCCTTTCGCCAAATGGGGTATCGATTTTATTACTTGTAACCCTCACTCAACCGGGGGGCATGCGTATATCATCCTCGCGGTTGATTATTTTAGTAAATGGGCCGAGGCGATGCCTACATTTGAGGCAAGCGGCAAAACAGCTACAGTTTTCGTATTCAATCATGTTATAGCTAGGTTTGGTGTCCCGCAAGCGATCATCATTGACCATGGTCGCCATTTTCGAGACATCATGATGACCGAACTTACAGACCAGCTTGGTTTGCACCACGATAGCTCTACTCCTTATTACCCGCAAGCTAACGGTTTGGTTGAGTCTATCAACAAAGTTCTCGTTATCATGATCCGACGAATCATTGGTATTCATCGGTTGAATTGGCACAACATGTTATTTTCAGCGCTATGGGCATACTGAACCTCAGTGAAAACATCAACAGGGTTCACTCCTTTCTAGCTAGTTTATGGCTTGGAAGCAGTGTTGCCCATTGAATGCGAAATCCCATCACTTCAAATGGTTGTCGAATTACTTCCAGCTACTTCCCAAGAGGAGAAGTGTTTATTATACTTAGCTCAATTAGATGAGACTCGACGTGACGCTGCATTAGCAATCGAGACTCACACAAAACGAACGAAAGCTCAGTATGATACAAGTGTGACCCCTCGAAATTTTTTGGAGGGAGACCTAGTGCTATTATATGATCAAGCTAACGATAAGCTAGGTGCTGGAAAATTCGTTCCTATGTGGCATGGGCCCTACATTGTCAAGCGAAAGCTAGCAAAAGGGGCCTATGAGCTCGTTGATTTTGACGGGGACTCTTTGGGTAAACCCAGAAATGGACTTTACCTAAAGAGGTATTATGCTTAAATGATGGGTATGGAGAATTTTTAGTTAGGTTAGGTTTTTCTTTCTAGCTAGTGTGTTTGTTAGTTTAGACAGTGTGCTTAGCTTAGAAAGTGTCTTTTTCGTCGTTATTCTGGCTTATCTTGGTTTTACTCTTGATATTGCAGATGTCGACGCCTCTCCAAACATACATTGGATTCGTTGATGGTGCTTGTCGTAGCACACGGAATATTTCTTCCACAGCTTGGGTTATCTATTCGCCCTCTGACGAGTTAGTTTCTATGCATGGGGTGAGCCTCGGTCAAACAACGAACAACATTGCAGAATACAGTGAAGTGGTTGAATTATTGTCTGAATCTATTTCATTTGGGATTCGACGTTTGATAGTGAGGTTAGATTCTGAACTCGTTGTATTACAGCTTAATAGAGTATATGCCATTAGAAATCCTGTGTTATTAAGGTTATTTTTGAGAGTGCGTCTCTTGGAACGTGAATTTGATTACATTGAATATCAGCATATTCCAAGGTCTCTAAATACATTAGCAGATGCAATTGCTTCTCGAATGTTGGACAGACATTTGCGATAATCATACAAGTAAATTTAAAAACATTTCATCACACATGTTTAACAAGATAAGCCGGTAATAATGATATATATATAAATAGGAGTGTGTCAAAAATATACATCGTCTTCGATCATAGGTTGAAAAACACCTTATGATCGACAAAAATGATAAGTACAAAAAACCAAAATGTCACATGTGTCTACAAAAGTGACCATCCAATCACTGGTGGTGCTCCCTATACGACACCACTGCACGGGCTACCCTACACAAGAACCTCCTAAAAGGTCCAGGGACTGCGACTACATAGCGCTGAAGTCTGATAGGAATATCATCTATAGTAGTCTCAGGTATATCCGCCGTCAGACACTCTAGATCGTGCTCCAACTCAGCTAGTGTCTCTGCAGCCGCGTCCTGTGGGACCAGTACCGGTGCCACTGGCTGTCTCCTCTCAAAAGGTCGGAGGTTGACTGGGCGTTGTGGACCTACATCTGCATTTTGAAAATTTTTACTGTCAGTTTTGAGACGATATATAAAAACAAAAAAAATTAGATAATTTAAAAACTTGTGAAAAATAAAGTACCTCTGTCGTCCCATGGTTCTCCTTGTGGAAGAACCATGTCCGGATCACCGCGAAAATCTACTCCGACGTACGGAAAGTCCTGGATCACAAAGAAATAGTCCTCTAACCAGTGAAAGTAACCAACAGGAAATCGAACAACTGCCGCTCCCTCGTCAGGATGCCGGGCCATCACCGCAACCCATCGTGTCAACTTTGGCTCCCGAGGAGGCAAAACCTCAACAGTGAGATGCTGAGGGATCAGCATCAGAACTCTCTCTAGGGCAAAGCTCACAACTAAAGGCCCATACCCAAAGGTCTTTAATTGCCCGTTCTTTGCCCTAGTCAGTTGGCCCTTCATATTGGCCGACACAGCATCGCACCAGTTGAAAATGGTGCCTCGGAAGCAGTCAACCGCCATCCGCATTTGGGACCCGGTGGCGATATGTAAAGCGGCTGCGCCGCAGAGTCTGGTAACCGTGAAAGCTATTACCATAAGTTCAGGTCGGGATATGTATTTGATTTCTATCCCTTTATCTTGGTTTTGATTGTTGCACCACTCTAGCCGGAGACTAGCAAGGGATTGGCCACCCGGCCTAGTCCCGAACAGAGAAAGTTGCTCGCCCCTATTAGGCAAACCAGTGAGAAAATATACGTTTGAGGGCTCTATCTCAAGCTGGTTCCCTCCGATGTAAAAGCATTGATCCTGAACGTTCCACCTCTCAACCAACCACTCCAAGAATCTCACCTGAGCCCTCATGCCAGGTATGGCCCAGTATTTGTATAGTCCGTAGGCTTTCAAGGCATCAATGGAAGGTTGATGATTTATTGTGGCCAAATCCACATCTTCGTGTTCTCTTTCTCGCCAATCTAGCATGGTGGGTATCCTACACACCAATAAACATGCATTAGAATTCACCAAATAAAAAATTAATGGTTCAATTTTGAGTTTTGGGGGTTTTAAAAACCTTTGCGCGGAGTATGCACCCCACGTTCAGAAAACAGAGCGTGGGTACGCAGCTGCTCTGAAGGTGGGCTGCGTACTCCGACCATTTTCCCATACACGAAAATGTCGGGGTATGCAAGTCACCCATGGGGGACCTGCGTACCCCGAGAGGCGGTTTCTAAAACCCTAAAGCCCCCCAAAAATCAAAATAGGGCTAGAAATGAAATTCTAAATGGATGAAAACAAAGAGGAGGATGTTGTGAAATACCTGAAAGAGACGACGTTCGATTCTGACGGTCGGATTCTCCGCAAAGTCCACGGGAAGTTTCTTGCCAAAAGCCCTTTTCTCTCGCTCAACAGTAAAATGGTAAAAATGACATGATAAAAAGTCTTTTTATAGGTTTTTTGGATGAATGAATGCCAAGTTTGTTTATTTTTCACCATGGAAGGATATTTTTCAATGTATTTTTGCTTATCTTAAACAGGTATGAGTAATGTGTTGTTTTTGTGCAGGACAAAAGGATTTTGAGGGAATATTGTCATTTTTCACAAACCAAAAACATCAGAGTCATCTTTTAAGCCCTTTTCTGACTCCTAAAAAATGAAAAGATTGCCGAGCATTTCTTTTATACTCGTTAAAACAGAATTAAAAGACGGTACCCTTATAGCCCTTTTCTGACCGTAAAAACAGGAAAAGGTCGTCGGGTTTTTGTCGTTTCAAACTCAATACTGGAAATAAAACGACGTGTCCTTGATCGCTTTTTACTTTTCAGGTCAGAGACACTAATCATGAAAGTACTCCTTGGTTGCAAGATCAAGCGGTTCTCCCAGGTATTATTTTATACTTTTACGGGCTTGGGGGACACAAATTTACGAAAAAGTTCAACCTGGAGTTTTCTTAAGTTTTTTAGACTCTCTAAAATTGAAAAACATCGAGTTTCTCCTATACTGGACTCGTTAAAATTTCACAGTAAAGGACCTGTTCAATTACAAACAGGAACGAACCACTCCTTCCTAGGGTTTGAATCAAAACTAGGTTGGACTCATCCGAAGGATGAGCTTATAATCAAGCATATGTTATCCTCCTCAATCTTGTAAAAAATAAAGAGGTACTTGCCAGAAATGGTGGGGGAAAAGAGAGAAGAATGAGCCTATTTGTTATCCTTTGTCTCAGAAGAAACCTTATTACCACTCTTGAACATGACACTTTTCATTCACCTGGGTTGGGAAATCCTTTGCCTCACAGTTGATTAAACCACATTGAAAGTCTTCAGCTGGGTTTCGGGGATTAACTTTGAGTCATTTGTCACCAAGCCATCTGTTGTGTCGTTATGTGTTCAAGAGGTCTGCAAACAAAACTTTCATCTGCAAAATACCTTGTTATCCATTTTGACCATCCCTGAGTCAGTCCTTACAACAACATTTCTTCAACTTGAGCTATGATTTCGTGTTGTGGTCTTGCCTGCAACGGGTCGCTTTCTATCGACATCAGCACATTATCTAGAAAGATGACTTAGAAATCGTCAGTACCTTGAAGTCTGCATGCATCAATGGCAGGTTTCTCGCCTTTGACGTCAGTTTACATCATTGACTTTCGATCGAAGGACTCCGTGAAATGTTCGACATCAACTCATTCATTCACATCTCATGGATTGTATTGGGTACTTTGAGAACCATTGACATCACTGGTGGTCTCTCTCACACTTGTTAACAGTTTACATCATCGACTGGTAATCAAGTGGTTTCTACCATGTTCGACATCAACTCATTTATTCGCATGGCTAGAATCGTACCAATTCGGGAAGTAGAAATGAAGACCCTGGATCTAGTTTCCACCATCCAGGTTGCGAGGAGTTTTGTATTCATTATATAGTAGACCAATTATAAACAGATGGTTGCGTCCATACTGTGTCTACACAAGTCTATGATTATGATGTACTGCAAAATCATTCCTGTATCAGAGCAGTAGTTAGTCTGTTAGTTAAAGTTTTTGATCTGAGTATGGGAATGCCTACCTCAGTGATGATATAATCTTATACATGTATTTTGTGTTGAAAATTGCAGGTTCTGACCAGGCTCTCCACGAGATAATCCTTGAAATGATAAAGCGCTTCACCCTTCCTAGATAATACAAAACCCTAATCTACTACAGGCTTCGCACTTTAGGGGGAAATCTGTTACACTAGAAAATGTCACCATGGCTATTTACAGTTAGTATGGCTCTATCAACAGTCATGCTATCCTCCTGGGCAAGTCTTATGCCTCTGCTCTCTTTGTAAAACTCCAAAAAGAGAGAAAGTCTTTATAAATGTATTTATTTGTGGGTACGCAGATTCTCTCAACCTTACCTGCGTGTACGCACCTAATGTTCACAATAACTGCGTACTTGTACGCTCTGTATGTAAAGGGGTAGGTGCGTACCCCTGTAAAGGTCAAAAGGCGCGAGTTTCATCTTTAAAAAGTTACTTGTGGTCATTTCCAGAGCATTCTAGAAGGTTGTTCGACGTGTATTGAGCGCCTCCAGATGGTTCATGTACCCCTATGAAAGAGGAACTTATCCCATCAAGAGGGGAGTTATACCTTCCAAAGAGGGGGCTTATCCCATTGATGGTGGACCTGATTAACTTCCTCTTGAGCACTATAAATACAGGCATTGGGCCAGAAGGAGGGGAGGTTGAAAGCTAAACATTTCTAAGGGTAGATGCTGCTGGAATTAGGACTCCCATTTAGAAGCTTGTGAGGAGAGATTCCCATCCTTTCTTGTTTCATTTGGAAGTGGGTGAGCTTTGTCAAAGTAAAGGAGAACTCTTGATGGACCCTGGGAGGGACTTGCACAACACCAAGGCTCAGGTTGTAATGGTTCCTTTTGTTTCCTATTAATGCAAATGAGTCCATTCTTCTCAATAACTTGTTATTTATGAGTTGTTTCATGTACTCCTTGGTCTATATGTTAAATATGTTTTATTTTATGAGATTATCAAGTGCTATTTAATCGTTTGATTGTTGGTGAATGCAGGTTTCGAAGTGAAGGAGGAGCTCATCCGGATCGGCGAGGCTAGACTACTACAAGAGCGTTGGACTACAGGTAGGATCTAAACACTTGATTTCTTGTATGGTAAATGCATGTTTAGAGAAGGATTGCTCTTATTTGTCCTGTTTGTCACTAGAGAGTCTTAGGCTCCTAGGGAGGTTGGTTGTGTCCGCACTATCGACTCTTTCCGCTTGACATGATCTATCTGACGATGAAGTTGAAACACCCAAACTTTCGAGGCACCTCAGCGCAAGCTAATGGTTATGTTAGGTCCTCACTCTCTTGAGGTTAGTCTTACTTCCGATTAGGAAAATGTTCAACCACCCACGACTCCTCATCACTCATTTGTATGGATTGAAGATCAATCTCACACATAGATCATACTTCCTCCACTCGAACTACATGATCCTATCGCTCATGCATTGGAGGAATGCTACATTGTAAGAACACGTGCATGCCGCTAGTTGTATTTGTTTATTTTCTTTGCTTGCATGTCACAGTCAAGAGTGTGCAAATGCCTCAAAGCTGTACTAGTGTCACATAGCACCATGATAAGTCCATGGATTGCTTGTCATGCGCTTGCACTCACTTATGTCCTGTGGGCATTTTGAAACATGAAGTGTGTTTGTCTTCATTGTTATATCTTTCTTTCTTACTAGTTCACACAATTGGGTTGCTCATGGACCAAGCCTTCACCAACATGGCTCAACCAATGTGCTGGTGGCAACATTGGAAATATCACTTCATGTGATCAGGCCCATGCATCGTTAGTTTAGGAGTGGGAGTAGTGTTTGCTTTCAGCTGGTTTTCTTTCATGTTTGTTTTCTTACTTGCTTTGTTTGTTGGTTTGTCTCCTTGCTTGTTTTCTTACTCACTTTGTTTTCACTTTCACTTATGTTTCTTCTTTGCTTTGTTGTTTATTGTTTTCTTGTCTCGTTCGTAGGTTAGTTTCACATGAAACCATGTATGACTCTCGAAACAAGCTGGGTAAAGTACAAGAGGCCTTGTACAACTATTAACACTTGGTTATTTGTCATCCTAGCTCTGTATGAAGAACTTGTTACTCTTAGTCCATGATACATTGATGGAAAATACGTATTTTTCGAAGTGAACCTTGGTGAAAACACAACACTTGCACACTAATTAGTGTCACCTACTCTAGTCGGTTGTTTTTGGGTTAACCCTTGTAAGCTTAGTCAAGTAGAGTAAGGTGAGGGGGAAAAACTTAACAAGCACGTCAAATATATAATAAACTAAGTCTTTGCTGGAACAACCGCTTCTACTCTCAATAATTTAGGATCCCTTTTCTACTTATGAAATGAATAAGTGCTATGCACAATTGAAAATATGAAAAATGAAAAAATGAAAAGTGAAAAAATCAAAATAAAAAATCAATAAGGCAAAAGAAGGGAAAGGATTCTTACGTAGAGAGGTGATGCAAGTAACTCCGCCGAGGTACTGACCAGTCTCGCTGATAGCAGAGCCATGCTTGTGTTCCTATGTGACTCCACTGGGGTACTATCCAGGGCTGCTGGCAACAGAGCAACACCAGATATGAAACTAGGACTCCGACGACTATATTGCTTGTGCACCAATATACCCCTCAACCCCAACTGAAACAACTATGTTTCCTTAGCTTGGAATGTATATCAATCGACCAAGAGCTTGACAGATTCTACATCTTACAATCAAGCTAGTGTGAAACCAAGATGAACTGAGAACTGAACAATACTTCCGAAGGTGTTAGACTTGCTTTTCACGAACAAGGTCCATTAAGAGAGTTGGAGTTCTGCCAGTGTGTCACCAAGTGTTGTAGCGGCTACAACCACCCTCCAGAATTTTGCCTTAACTTTGTTTTGGAGCCTCCCTACCAATGTTTCATAGCACCTTGTCTTGATTCATCAAGTACACAAGCTTCAGTGTTTTTTTGGTACAAAGATAGCATGTCGATTAAAGCTTGATGCATTCCCATCACAAGCTTTTCATCCGGAATTAGTCTAACTGCAGACTGAGTAGCTCCCCCAAGAAATTGCGAAATTCTGGAGGGCAACCAACCTTCCCTCCAGAAATTGTGCAATTCTATCTGGCAGCCTGCTCGGCTCCAGAATTGCACAATCCTTCCAGTCAGGCTTCACCCAGAAAACTACGCAATCCTTCCCAGCAGGCTTGCTCAGCCCAGGAATTATGCAATCCTGGGTAGCAGTCAGTTGCTTTTCCCAGAAATTGTGCAGATATCTTGGGCAGCTAGCCCAACTCCCACTCTGAAATTCGCATTTCTGCTAGCAATTGAGCAGCCTCATGCATGAGCAGTTGGGTTGACCAGTGCCACCAGGGACCAAGGAAACTTGACTTGCATGCATGGCTTGATTTTTCCGAGAATATAAAAAGGCAACATGAAAAAAGCATCCCTTGATTCAGGGAGCTATTTTTAGCAGCCATAGGTTACATGCAAAGTTCGTTTTAGAAACTTTCCTCCAAGTGTCACTTTTTCCTAGATTTGTGGTAGGCGTGTCATGAGATCAAACTTATTTATTCGACACATCAAAGCTCATTCTTTCACATTGATCTTGGAGCTCTGACATCCCACAACACATCCAAGACTCTTCAACACATCTGGCTCATCTATTCACGGGTAAGTGGTCTCAACTTGTCTTTTTCAACATTTTTGTCGCTTTTTGTGTTTTCGCTTGTGTGAGTGTTGTTTTCTTGATTTCTTTGAACACTTGCTATCATTTACATGCATACTATCTTGTACTAGCACTGTTTCATGTTTCGTTGCTATCTCACTGTTGTCACATGCATGAAATTATTTTGCACGAACGGTCGCCAATTCAGCGTCTTAATTCACCCACACACATGTTGATCTATTTACTAAATCTTTCATTCAATGTTTGCATGCACGAAATCTCTTCTACTTTCACTTAGTTTTGCCTTGCATTCACTTTCATATTTGCTTTCAGTTTCCCGTCGGCAGGTCTGGGCAGCCTTGGCTCGGACTCTGCCTCACCAAACAACATCGCACAATCTGGAGAAGGAAAGCTCTATCTTCCCCTCCAAAAATGCACTTTTTTGCATAGTCACTGTCCTCTTTTGCGCATTTATGAATGATAGTGACTTATGGCCCAAAAAATTGCGCAATGTAGCCCCTGAGCCTACTGTCATTACTAATTGGAATTACGCATTGCACAATCCCAACAGTCAGCCTGGATTGTGTATTGCGCAAATCCAATAGCTAGTCTTGCCTCCCAGATGAGCTCAGACTTCATTTTTAGCAGTTTTGGCAGCCAGTTACCCAACCTCCCATAAGAAATTTCACAATATTTTCCTATCATTCCCCAGGTATGTGTTAAGCCATTCCCCGAATTTGATTTGTTTTTCGCTAACAGATTTCTTACCATGCATGTTGCTTTGTATCCAGACATTTCAAGTGTTCATCTGCCTCTTAGTAGCATAGGATCAATGGCCTCCAAGAGAGTAGGATCAAAGGACACAGATGAAAGTGCAACTGGAGCAGCAATGGAGGAGGTGTCCACATGTTTACCAATATATGAAGATACAAAGTTGTTCTAAAGAAGGACATCAAGATGAAATGGCAAGAGGTGAATGAAGCATTTTCAGGCACTTTTATGGAAGACCTCGAAGACGGTTAGGTGTATGTGAACATTCACAAGTCTGTCTTGTACCAGATTGCATGCGGATACCCCACGTTCACATACGTGAACATGATACACTGGGTAGTCTCGCACACTAATCCTGAGATGATGACTCTAAGCGGTGCCAGCGGGACGAAGCTTGCCATCTTCTGAGCACAGGATTATGATGAGATGTATCAGATGTTGAAACCTATGACTATCATGGAGAATCCTTTCAGCTTACCCAACAACAATGCCATTTCCAGGGACATTATGAAGAATTGGCTAACGGAGTCAGCTAGATTTAGGATGACACCCAACCAGATCTATAAGATGAAGATACTACAGAAGGCATATCAATACTTGGTCATATTTTCATGTCGACTATGTGGCCAAGAAAGCATAGAAACCTTCCTGCAGACTTGGGTGATCGCGTTGGACCAATTGGCTAGAGAGAGTAAACCATGTAACTGGTCTGACATGTTGGCTCATCAGCTGAAGGAGCATGTATCGAAAGCTCGACAGTCACCCAGAGGTATGAAAAAAATATCTACGTGTCCTCCTACATCTTAGATGCAATCTGTGCCCAACAGGAGTTCCCGAGCTTGGAGTGGGCGTGGTCACCGATGGAGACTGCTATGAACACATATTGTAATTTGTTGTCTGATTGTAGCTTCAGAGGAGTAATCACATGGTTGTCCGATCATTTTTTTACCCCATTTTACAAGATGATATTTGAACAGGATGCACTCTGCATGTCGAAGGAAGCAATGGAGGCACTGATAGACATTGCTGATTGGCATGCGTCACCGTTCAGCATCTTCATGCGAATGTTCAGCATGGAGAAGCCTCTTCATGTTCTACTAAAGTTTTCCTTGGACATAGTCATCATGTAGGAAATAGCATATCACATCTCGATGGGATTGATAACCAGATTGCACTGGAAGAAGAAGGCACCTTGGCCCGCTCTTCCATTGCGGATTGGGTTATATGAGATTTGGAGTATCAAGCAAGTGAATGTCGAAGCAGAACTGATGAAGAAGTATCCATTTGACCTCTGAAGCTACAATCCGTATGACCCACATTGTATTGTGAAAGATCACTGCACGAGAGTACAATTCAACTGGATCCACAGGGCATTTCATTGGGTCAAGGAGGACCCATGGAGATATTGCTACAGTTTCTCCAGACCCAATGAACAGGTTGGCTTCGCTGTGGAGTGGTTAGAGAAGTAACATGAGGCAGCATCTTAGAGAGCACCAACACCAACAACACTAGCAGCAGAGACAAGCATACCAGTGCACGATAAGGGCAAGAGGAAGATTGTCGATCGCATGGAGGAAGAGCAAAGATGCAAGTTCCGAGTAGATCCACTTGGGGATAAAGCAACTATGTTTATAGAGGCGAAGAGGCAACAATGCGACAAGTGAATCGCACAAAGGCAGAGGGATAATAGAAGAATGGAAGAAGCAGAGAAGGAGTTGCATGAGTTGAAGGATCAACTTTGGAAGGAACAAGAGCTGCGCAAAGAGAAGTAAGAAGCTCAACAACAACAAGTACAACAAGGGGTGCAACATGTGTAAACATATGAAACAATGCTCGTACAGGTAGTGGATTCATTAGAACAGTTGGCATCAGGCAGACATGGTGAACCATCGTAGGAGCAGGACTTCGCCCATGAGATAGAAGAAGCACTTCAACAGTTGGATACGGATATGGAGCAATGGGAATTGGAACAAGACATCGACCTCATTCCTCACCACTAAGAGGTCGAGTTACCCACTTCACCACATTTAGATGATGAGCAAGTCTCAAGTGACCAAGGAGGCACTGAGATCCTTGGAGATCATCCGAAAAGAGAGATGCACAACATCTCATTTGGCGAGTCTCAACATAGGGTTGTGCAGTCTCACGGAGTGTCAACTCTGGAGGATCATACATCTCCTGCACAAGTTTAGGAATGAGTGATCATGTCTGACATGTGCAAACATCCAATAGCGTTGGCTGATGCAACTAGGGTTTACGCTGAAGCCACTAGCTCAAGTGTTCACTTTCTGATAGCTGAAACTGAACGAATGGCTAAAGAACTTTAGATGGCCATGCGAGGAGGAGAGTTGGTGACAACGTCCGTTCGAGCTGAACTGAAGAAGGCAATACTAGATGAAGTATTGTCCCTTGACACAGTTATATGAGCATTGTACTCCAAGTTTAGCACTATGCATAAGGTAGTCGTCCATCTCAATGGATCGCAACAATGATGTTCTAGAAGAGCACATATCTTAACAAACTTACATGCTGCTATTGATTACATGCAAACATGTACGATGAGATACAAGGGATCCCCGCTTCACTTGCCTAAGATGATAAAGGGAAATGCAGTCAAGCTAAAGGCACGTATCCAGAGTTTGATCCAGAATTATGAAGAGCTCCCACAAGTCATCACTAGTATACAGGCTTCCCATGCACATGTGTTCAAGAGTATGGATGTTCTAGTGCTACACATGCGATCCCAGCAGTTGGGACTCTCACCTAGGCGAAGACAAAGGCACAGGTCTAACTAGATCTTGACACGATCCTCGACGAGTTGTTGCACATTTCTACCAGCCCAGACTTGCCCATTAGTGCAAACATCATTCACAAGTATGTTGTTGGTCTGACTGCATTGAAGACAATGATGCACATGCTTACAAGCGAGTTGGACAGAGGAGCCTGAGAAGTGTACCGAGATGCTCTGGAGGCAAGAGTCAAGTTCAAGAAAGATGCCACCTTGGAGCACACGGACACGATCGCAAACTACTGATCTCGACATTAGTATGTTACTGTTGATCAGTGCGAGGATGTTGAGGAGTTGGAATTCCATGGTTGTCTAAGTCATAGTGATGTCTAGCATGGCTTGCTTAAGCCATTTCTCTCACATGGGTACATGTGCATTGTAATGTAATGTCTTGTCAAGTGTAAGTCAAGTGTCAATAGTAGGATGTTACAGTCATAGAGTAGATGAAGAGTCATGAGGGTAGTTGAACTATCACAAAGGGGAATGTTAAGGGTCACCACACCCTTTGCTATAAATAGTCCCTCATAACTCATTATAGAGGCTTTTGGTTAGCCAAGTTTCTGATAAGACTATCTTGGAGATAGCTTGGATAGTATTGTAACGAGCCTTGGCTTCTGCACTGCATAGAGCTAGTACATATCTTTGGAGGAGTAGGCGGTTGTGGCTGTAACATTCCACCATCAGAATTAGTGGTTGGACATGGATGTATTGTATGACTGGAACTTACACTTCTTAATATAACAAGAGCCAACACGTTTCATGCATATGTTGTATTGTATTCTATCCTATCTGGTTTACTCTAAATGAAATATGTATTGGTTTTCTTACACATGAATGTATAGCTATTTGTGTATGTATGTATGAATCTTTTTATAATGTGTTGTTAGTTTAACCATCACTTTGGATTGCTTGCTAACTTTCCTTCCATGTTGTGATGTATCTTTGCTCGTGTGTTCCCTTGTTAATTGCATGCTATCACAAGTTTTCAAGGAACGCACTCACCTCAACCCTCGTGTGTTATAACCTCTCATGCACCTTTCTTGGCTCCTTGCAACGGTCGCACCTTTGCTACCAATAGAGTTATCTTACTCCTCTTCTCAGAATCTTTTTACACTTCCTTTGTGTGCAAAATTTATAAATCTCTCTTCACACCTTCCTGTGTGTCATAAAATTTATATTTGTTTATTGTTTGTCTAATTTAGAATTCAAGACTTACTGCTTAGTATAACTTCTAAGTGTTCACTTTTCTAACAATAAAAAGTTTTTATTATTTTTACTAAGATTGTTTTGTTTAGTTTTGGCCTAATTTAGAATTGAAGACTTCCACTTCCACTTCTTAGAGCTTGTTTTTGTGTGCACTTTTATATTATTAATTTTTTTTAGTGTGCGTTTTTCCTAATTTAGAACTCAAAAATTGCCACTTATTATATATTTTTTCGTGTCCACTTTTTCTAATTGTGAGAACGGTTTAATATTTTTTATTAAAACGGTTATGATTTTTTCTAAGTTTAGACTTCTATGATCCATAATGTTTAGAAGAGATTTTTTCTTTTGGAGAGATCACATCGAATAATTTCTTGGAGCCAATGTTTCGAACCCTCTACTGTGGTTCATCATCAGGGCAAAGGTGAAGTATCTTATTTAACATTAACAATATATATATATATATATATATATATATATATATATATATATATATCTATATATATATATATATATATATATATATATATATATATATATATAATGAAAATAAAGAGAAATCACACATTCAAAACAATGTATTGAAAAAATAAAAAGATAAAAAATTATATGGAGAAAATAAAGGAAGTCAAAAGTAGGATCAATACAAATTACTAAAAATGGGATCAATGAAAAAATAAAGAAAAATAATATAAATAAATAAATGAAAACAAATTATAATAATACAAATAGATGAATAAATAATAAACACCACATATGTATTGAGAAGATGGATAACAATTTGAATAGGTATGAAGGTTGGAAAATTAGCAACAACTAGATTCTGCTCTCCATTCCTAGTTTTTTTTGTTTTGGAAATTGCCTATTTCTTTAATCTCCTTTATATTTAATTTGATTATTTATTCATTTACTTGTATTATTGTAATTTATTTTTATTTATTTATATTATTATTATTATTAATTTTTTTTTCATTGATCCTCTTTTTAGTAATTTGTATTGATCTTGCTTTTGACTTCTTTTATTTTCTCCATATATTTTTATTTTTATATCTTATATTTTTATATATTTTATTTTATTTTATTGTTTTCTTCAATACATGAGGATTGTTTGGAACATTTGATTTCTTTTTACTTTGACTTTTTATATATAACCTCATGTATTGAACATTTGATTTCTTTTTTACTTTGACTTTAAAAATATAAAAAAAAGTAATTAATTTTTTATTTTTTTGACTTTCTAACGGAGGAATTTGTTTTATCTGAAACATTTACACCTATCTATATCTATATCTATATCTATATCTATATCTATATCTATATCTATATATATATATATATATATATATATATATATATATATATATATTGCTAATGTTAGATCAGATACTCCACTTTTGCCTTGATTATCAACCATAGTAGAGGGTTGGAAACATTGGCTCCAAAAAATTATTTGATGTGATCTCTTAGAAAGAAAAAATATCTTCTAAACGATTATGATTTTTGTTTTACCAAATTAATATGTTAAGTTGCATTATTTTAAATAGATATTTTAAATTTTTGATTCAATAAAAAAATATTTATATGAGAAAGCAAGATATTTTAATACTACAATAAATGTTGAAAATGGCAACAAGAAATGCTAAAAATAACATTTCAGGATATACTTTGTCGGAAATAGCAAAAAATAAAAATGCTAAAAATAGCATTTCTATAAATAGCATTTCGGGATGGATTCCTATTTTAGTTAGTCCTTGAACTAAAATAGAGAAGTAAAATTCGAATTTGATCTTAGCAGCTATTTGTAAAATAATTAATTAATTCATCTTGAGTTAATTAGTTGTAGAAAATCAAACATGAAGTCTATATGGGGACATGCAACAATTTCTCCATTGATTGAGGAATTTATCCCTCTGTTAAAGAGATAAGGATGAGTTGTAATTAGAGTTGTAATTAGTTAGATCAGTTAACTGAGTTAAGTCCAGTTAGATTAGTTCCAACAGTTTGTGGAATTAATTGTGAGTTCAGTTAGTTAATGCTTGCATGCATGTAACTGCTGCTCTCCAGATAACTGAATATTCTCTCATAAATAACTTATGCATGTTAGTTCAGTCAGAGACTCACTTGAGATTAGAGGAAGGGACAATGTACTATCAGTTGGAGGATTTTTTCTACATAGGAAACCATCATGTAGAAGGAATTATCTCCTTCAGGACTGTGCAGTTAGATCAAAGGTTAGTGAGTGTGTGAAGAGGCTAATTCACATAGGTGGCAGCACTGGACCCCAAGGAAAATTGTGCAAGGAAATAGGAGGCTTGGAGGGCAGAGGAGAAAGTTTCGAAGACAACTTTGGCTGTCTATGAGCAGCAGTTGGATTGCAGAGAGAGCAGGATAGCTTGTGAGCTGATTCATTTTGTAATCTGAACATATTTCCACTTGTATGATAATACAGAGATTGGGGTTTTAGGCTGAGGCTTTCCCCGAGTTATTTCTTCTTTGTTATGTCTGATTGAATCTTCTTCTCTGTTATATGTGTTCTATTTGATCTTGCTCAAAATCGATTAAGCTTCCGCAAGTTTGATTGTAGAAGTAGATTCTGTATTTTGCTTTAGTACATTGCATAATCAGTTTAATCTACGGTGAAATTTCTACATGGTATCAAAGCAAAGGTGATCAAGGCGAAGAACATTATACAAGAAGGGAGAAGCTTGAAGTTTGAGGTTCCTGAATATAGAAATCAAGTTCTTATCACATCTCAATTTCACCAATGGCGTTCAACGGTTTAAGACTCAAATATGCTCTTGATGGCAGTTCGAATCATGTAGCATGGAAGGATCGCATGGAAGCAATATTATAGGATAACAATATAAAGGAATTCATTGATCAAGAAGTCCCCAAGCCGACTGATGCTACTGAATTGGTGGAATGGAAGAAATGTGTGGCTAGAGCAAGGAGAATCCTTCTGGAGGGAGTTCCAGACCACATAGTCTCAAGTCTCCATGGGAAGGAGACACCATTTTCGATGTGGAAAACATTGAAAGATCTATATCAGAATAGCAGTGATTAGAGGAAGCTAGTGCTGAAAGACAAGCTTTGGAAAATCAAGTGTGAAAATGGCGACACGATCTCTACGTATCTGAACAAGCTCACCACCTACAGGGATGAGCTTGGAAGTGTAGGGATCACGACTGTTGATGATGACATGGTGAGTCTTGCACTCCTTGGTCTTCCTAAGAGCTAGTATAGCTACCAAGACTCGGTTAATGGAAGAGAAAAACTGTCAGATTGGGAATGACTTTGGTCGGGTTTGATGTAGGAGGAGATAAGAAGAAGCACCAGAGATGGATCCTCATCAAAGCAAGATGATGAGGAAAATCTAGCCTTAGCGAGTAAGGTGAGGAAAGGAAAAGGGAAGGCATCCCATCCCAAATATGGTTTTTCCCACGGTGGGAAGAAGTTTGACAAATCGAAAGTGCGATGCCTTCATTGTCATGAAGTGGGCCATTTTGATACAAATTGTCCACTGAAGAGATCCAAGATGGGATCCAAGGAAGGATCTAAAGGTGAGGCATTGACCTCACAGTTCGAGTTGGATTTCACTCTCTTCACATCCATGGTTTCATCCATGGTGGGATGTGTTTGGTTTCTTGACAATGGAGCTTCTTTCCACATGACCGACGACAAGAGTTTGTTCAGTACCTTGGAGGAGAAAGATCTCCAGATACTCATAGCGATGGGTAATGATGAAAAGTATAGTGTCTCAGGTGTAGGCACGATTGTTTTTCAGAGGGAGCATGGAGCTTGCATTACCTTGACCGATGTCAAGTATGTACCAGGACTGAAGAGAAATTTGGTGTCAATTGCAATGCTAGAAGACAAAGGCTATGATGTAGTCTTCAGTAAGGGAAAGGTTTTCCTTCGACACATCACCACTAGACAGGTGAAGCACATCGGTTCACGAGTCAAGAACTTATATGCTCTTAAGGTTCAAGATGCATGCAAAGCCTTGAGGAGCAAGGAAACTGTTGGAGACTTGGTGGTTGAGAGGGAGAGTAAATTACCTCTCAACATGCAACCACAGAAGAAGTCTCAAACAATTGTGGAGGAGCCACAATTAGTGAAGCAACTTCAGGAGGTTGTGGAGCAGCCACAACTAGAGAAGCTAAGAGGAGATCAAGTGGAGGCATATACTCATGCAGAGACCTCCAGTAGGGGGGAATTTCGAGCCAAGTGGGCAGAGGGATCAAATATATCCATACCTCCAGGTCGGAGGTGGGGCGATGTGGAGTGGCAGTCCCAAGAAGGCTGGAATAGGGGCAAGATCATTGAGGTACCCAACTTCTTTGATTAGACCTTGCTACGGGAGCCCCGACGAGGAGTAGCAAGATTGGCTGATTGGGTAGAGACGAATGCAGATGGAACAACAGAGAGAGCTACAGTGTAGGAGTCCCAAGATAGTGCAAAGCAAGCAGGCTGCAGTAATGCGAGAGGCACAAGAGTGTTGCACCAGTGCAGGATGACACAGAGAGGTGTGCAACGGTGCGAGATGCAGGAGTTGTTGTAGCAGCGCAGAGGTCAGAGAGGGAGCACTTGTCAATGGCAGAGGGTGTTTCAACATCAGAGGGTGTTTCTAGCCCAACAGGGAGGTTAGTTGGGAGATCAATTACTTACTTCTCAATAACTGAGTTGCAGTGCAGCAGTGGGTAGCACGATGCAACATGATGAGAGGAGGTGCAGTGCGGATGTAGTGGTGGGAGATAGGACCAACAACAACACGGATGCAGCAGGAGGAATTAATGTGATTGATGCAGTCAGAGATCAAAGTGACAGAGGTGCAGAGTTTTCAGTCGACAGAGGCAATAACAGTCAAAGACTTTGATGACAGAGGCATCATTCTGATTCAGGTTGGTTATTTTTTGTTTCTAGAGTTGTTGGAGCAACAAAACTGGAGAAAAGTGTTGCATGTAGAACATTCCAAAGGTTCAGGATCGAGTTCGACTTGAATGCCTTTCTTGTTGAGAGGGAGTGTTGAAAATGGAAACAATAAATGCTAAAAATAACATTGTTATAAATAACATTTCAGGATATACTCCAACTTTGTTGGAAATAACAAAAAATAGAAATGTTAAAAATATCATTGCTATAAATAGCATTTCGGGATGGATTCCTATTTTAGTTAGTCCTCGAACTAAAATAGAGAAGTAAAATTCGAATTTGATCTTAGCAGCGATTTGTAAAATAATTAATTAATTCATCTTGAGTTAATTAGTTGTAGAAAATCAAACATGAAGTCTATGTGGGGACATGCAACAGTTTCTACATGGATTGAGGAATTTATCCCTCAGTTAAAGAGATAAGGATGAGTTGTAATTAGTTAGATCAGTTACCTGAGTTATATCCAATTAGATTAGTTCCAACAGTTTTTGGAATTAATTGTGAGTTCAGTTAGTTAATTCTTGCATGCATGTAACTGCTGCTCTCCAAATAACTGAATATTCTCTCATAAATAACTCATGCATGTCAGTTCAGTTAGAGACCCAGTTGAGATCAGAGGAAGGGACAGTGTACTATCAGCTGGAGGATTTTTCCTATATAGGAAATGTAATATCCCTATCGTAATAACTTAACGTAAATTAAATAGTTATGAAATTTAAGAGTTAGTTACGAAACTAATTCTTGGTATTCAGAAACTGAATGAGAAACGAATGGAATAGGCGAGGGAGGCTTATAGTTTTTTGGACGTTCTCATAAGCGGAATGTTTGAACTGTTAATATGATTGTTTTTTTTTAAGCACCGAATGACTTTAACGCCATTTCAGTCAGCAAAGATTTCTCAATTTGTTTATCAGAATTGGGTCGGTTCGGTGATAACTCCTGCATTTCCTGTTCGTGTTTGATCTATAAGGCTGCTCATATGTTAAATATATTTGATTCGGTCTACTCTGTTCTGAGAGAAAATGAAACTCTTCAGGTTTATGAAGTTTGGTTTGAATTGAGGAATTTGGGATATGTAAACACTAGCCATGTTCTCCATACCATGGAATTGGGGGTTTCTCCTTGGGGTTTTGAGAGTTAAAATCTCGAAAGGATTTGATGGGAACAGGCCTTCTGGAGATTTGAGGAATGCAAAACATGGAGGGCAATGTGCAAAGTAGCTGGAGTCTCCACGACAACAAAGAAATATGTGCCGTTACGAGGTTCTAGAGAGGGTCGGCAGCGGAAATTATTCGAATGTGTACAGAGGAGGGAGAAATGAGGACGGTCTAATAGTAGGCCTTAGGGAGGTGCATGACTATTAAAGCTCTTTAAGAGAGATTGAGGCATTGCAAAGGCTTTGTGGATGCCCCAATGTCGTGAGGCTCTATGAGTGGTTTTGGAGAGAAAATGAAGATGCAGTTCTAGTTTTGGAGTTTCTGCCTTCCGGTCTCTATTTTGTCATTAAGTCTTCTAAGAGTAAGGGAGAAAAAGGTATTCCTGAGGCTGAGGTTAAGGCTTGGATCATATATATCTTGCAATTGGCATGGCAGTCAGCCAACCCTTGCATGTGGCAATGTGCCTTTATTAACCAGATCCTTGATTATGATTCTTTGCAGGACCTCAGCATTCGCAGTGGCGACTAGTTCCTGAGGAACTTGAAATAAACGTGTGGACATAAAAGCTAAGTATATGTAGTTTTCCTTTTAGAAAATTATATGTGAATCTTGTGTGTTAAATGCTTTGTGATTCTAGCTAAATTTCAATGTTTTGAATATGCATTACATGCACGATAGAATTAGCTAATGATGTGCTTCTAGGCACATAGATATTCATTTCTATAGTTTTCTTTTTAGAAAAGTGTGCATACTTTATGATGGCTTTTACAAGAAATCTCTTGAAAAGCAAAAATAAAGGTTCTCTCCTTCAAAGACAGATAATAATAGTGTACATACAAGATCAAGATTCTATACTTGTTTCATTAGAAAAGATTATGTGCATTGAAGTAAAAGTAATGGTGTTAGGAAAAACACATGTTGCATGCACATAAGGGTAGCTATTGTGACTTTGGAAATATGATTTTGTGTGTACGTAGAGAAAGTGATTATGGTAACTTTCTTTAAAATAATAATCTCTTGAAAAGATTGTCTTGTTAGATGAGTTGTGTCGATTTCTTGATTTTGATGCATAAAAGGGGTAAGTTAACCTTGTTATTGTATCTTGATTTTTTATGCATAAAGATGGATATCTATAATAATTCCTTGAAAGGGAAGCATGAGAAACCTTCATATAGGAAAATAGAGAAATGAGGTTATAATGACTGCCTTTAAGAAAGAATTATGCAATTGTTTACATGAAATGTTGATAAAATTCTAGAAAAAGGAATATGTGTTGCATACATTAAAGGGGGGCTCTTATGATAAGCTATTAGATGTGCAGAGAATAGTCATTTTGCTCTAGAGATATGTTCTTTGTATGGCTAGAAGAACTATTGGGCCATATTTCTTTAGGAAAATGATATGTGATTACTGTTATGCTCACATAACTATTATCTTAGCTTCTTGTTGAATGAGATGTGTATGCACACGAGATTTGTGTTAGCTTTCTTTAGAAAGGAGATATATTCGCACGCAGGAAAAGACTACAGCCTGTGTGAGAATGCTTTATATATTTGCATGCATAAAAAGTAATAGCTAAGGGACTAGTTCGTTTGGTAAAGTTTATGTAAATTTTCATGCAAGAAGATTATAACTGATGTTTTAGTTAGTCCCTTCAAAGGAACGCCTTAGTGTTTTGCCCTTTAAGAATATGTGCTTATGTGTAGGGAATGCTAGTTAATATGATTATTTATAAATGTAATCATGATGTCAATATTGATAATGATAACATGGCAGGTAAAGTTGGATTACTTGCGCAAGGCATAGATTATATTTAATGTTGTGGTAGGAAAAGGATTAATGGTCCATGTAGATGAGTACGAGTTGCGGGATCGTACATTGCTAGAACAATCATGCCATAAGGAACGTTGCATGTGGCGGTATGTAAGTAAAGGGTTTCATGGAAATTGTATTAGCTTTTAGCTAGTTATGTGACAACTTAATGATAATTCATTGTAATAATTTTATGACAATGGCTAAGGGATGGAATCCCTTATAAGCCATTAAGTGATGGGTGAAAACCCTCACGGGCGTTTAATAAAGAGATTAAACGTTTGCTGGTTTTCACCCTACGGGGTTTCCAGGGTATATCGGTGTTTAGTGGTGTGATTGCCTTTTGTGTCAGTTGGATGATGTTGAATCCTTGAAGATGATGTTTCTTTATTTGATGTGATGATCATAATGTCCTAGTACGTGATTATTTTATATGGTTAAGGAAAATCATAAAATGGATGGAAGGTTCATGAGACAGTTTATGTTATTACACTACCACAGTGGTGGTTAATGGTTATGCAACTTATTGTCTTTTATTGCAATTTACTTGATGTATTAATGAACATTATATCTAATGGTTAATGAGGAATTGTGGAGTTGTGAATTGGATAATTACTTGTGGGTAATTTGTATAAAAAAATTCTAACTCCCTGCTTTTACATGTGAGGTTATCGGGTTACATTACAGGAAACTCATCCATGCAGAAGGAATTATCTCCTTCAAGATTGCGTAGTTAGATCAGAGGTTAGTGAGTGTGTGAAGAGGCCAATTCACATAGGTGACACCACTAGACCCCAAGGAAAATTGCGTAAGGAAATAAGAGGCTTGGAGGGCAGAGGAGGAGGTTTCTGAGAAACCTTTGACTGTCTATGAGCAACAGTTGGATTGCAGCATGATAGCTTGTGAGTTGATTCTTTTTGTAATCTGAACATATTTCCACTTGTATGATAATACAAAGATTGGTGTTTTAGGTTATTTCTTCTGTGTTATGTGTGATTTAATCTTCTTTTCTGTTATATGTGTTCTATTTAATCTTGCTCAAAATCGATTAAGCTTCCGCAAGTTTAATGTAGAAGTAGATTAAGTATTTGCTTTAGTACATTGCATAATCAGTTTAATCTACAGTGAAATTTCTACATAAAATAATATTCTCTTAAATTAAATATAATTGGTTTATATACTATTATTATTTAATCTACGCTGAAATTTCTACATAAAATAATATTTTCTTAAATTAAATATAATTAATTTATATACTATTATTATTTATATTGTGATAATTAAAATTATATTAATAAATTATTAGATTATAATTAAAATAATATATATATATATATATATATATATATATATATATATATAAAATTAAAGTTAAAATTTAAATATTATTTATAAATATATATCTAAATTTTTTAAATTTCAATTTAAGTTTAATATTATTAGTTTTTAGTGGGCGAAAATATAAACAAACTTCGAAACTGAAATTAACCATTAATTTAATGATTAAATGCTTATTTTTAAATAACATTAACCACTTTCAATTTAAAAAAAAAATAAATAATACCTTTTATATTCCAAAAAGCATATACAATCTATTTTTGCATATTAAAATTAATTTATACCTTTACATGCATTGGTGTATTAAATTGATTGTTCGCTCTTTATATATAAAAATAAAATAACTTCTTTATCTATTACCACAAGTTTTATTAAAAAAAAATTAACTTATTTATATTAACATTTAATTTATTACTAGTGAAAAACAATAAGTTTAAGCCAAAGTCAAACACTATGTCAATGTTGGCACGGATCTGTTTTGGGCATTTAAGTTTATAAGTAGTTTTAGTTGTTTTTAAAATTTATTATGAAATTTTATTTTATATCAAATAAATGCGTATCTAATTTATTACTCAATTCCTCTATATCAAGTTGGTAGATCAATAAATTATTATTTTTTTACTAATGGAACCAATAATTTATTTTTTAATTATTTCAATTTTATTTTTATAAAAGTTCAACACAATTTTGGTATGCAATAATATTTACTTTCTTATATTAACATATTATATTAACATGGTATTAGAAATGATAATGGTTTGGTAGCAAGTTTCCAATTTGTTACAAATATTTTTGCAAGTGGTTTGGAAGCTATCAATTGAAGTGTAAATGACGTTTGATCGAACAACTTTTATGCAAATAAGTTATTTGTTGTTTGAATCTCATGACACTGACACATTTCATTAAATGGAGAATGAATGAACTGTTATCATAGTTTTTAAAACCGCTCACAAAAACCGGTTACCGGTCCAACCGACCGGTTAGCTGGCCTGTCGGTCGGAACCGGCCTAAAAACCCGGTTAACTCTGCCTTGTGACCAAAAATTAGCCCTAACCGGTCAAAACCGGCCGGTTTAGGACGGAACTGACCGGTTTGTAGTAAACCGGCCGCTTCCGTCCTAAACCGGCCGGTTTGTAGCAAACCGGTCGGTTCCGTCCTAAACCGGCCGGTTTATGGCAAGCCCACCATAACTTATGAAAAAGCGCAGGCAGTTTGTGGTTTAGGGGTTTTGGGGGGGAGGGAAAGGTATTTTCCCTCCAAAAAAGCCCTCTCCAAGCTATAAGAGACCCCTCTCACTCTCATTTGTCTCACACAACTGATTTGGAGTGTTTGTGAGCTTGTTTGTGAGCTTGGAGAGTGTGGAGTTTATGCTGAAGTAGTCATCGTGGAGTTGGAGTTGGAGCTATTTTGGAGAAAGTGTGTAGCTGTCAGTGGAGTTGCCATCTTCAAGAGGAGGCTAAGGGAGCTAGTTTGCATTTCCAGGTAAGGATTTGCACTTGATAATTCCTCATTTGAGTCTGTTGTCCATGATTTTTTTTTTTTTTTTGTGTTATAAACTTCTCACTTCTATGATCTACCATCGAGGGAGTCATCATGCCTCCAAAAGCTGAAGATACTGCATGGGCTCATTGTGATATGATTGATGGAAAAATGATCTGCAAATATTGCCAAAAAACCATTCAAGGAGGGGGTATTAACAGGTTCAAGCAACACTTGGCTGGGATAGGAGGCCATGTAAAGCCATGTGGAGCACCAAATGAAATAATATAGCATATTAGGGCAGAATACCTTCAGAAGTTTGAGACTCAAGTCACTGAACCAATAGAGAAGTTTGTGGCTACACAGTTTGGGAGTCGAGACTCAACCAACTGAATTTGATCATGATGACTGAGACTCATGAGAAGTTTCAACTTCAAGTGATAATGTTGATCACTATTATAGTATTACTATTATCATATATGTAGAGTCTAGACTGAAGTCTTGTAGTAGGCCACTGGCCCCATAGTTTGTAACTTTGTAGGCTTTATTTTTGCACTCTAGTGGCCATTTAGAGCCTCATTTCTTATGTATTTTGTCGATGATATGTATTGCACTTGGTGCCATTTTGATATATTCACCTTTAAGGCTTTACATGGTATATCAATGAGAAATCTTTGCATATTTTGTCTCTATTGGCTTGGAATCATGTTTTAAATCTTAAAAATAGTTTTTTTCATTAAAAAATAATTATTTAATGTATTTTTCTAAAACCAGTTCGTTTAGACCAAACCAGTACCGTTTAGACCGGTTCCGGTCGGTAAACCGGTTCATTAGGTGGACCGGTTCGGTCACCGGTTCCGGTTTTAAAAACACTGACTGTTATTACAAAGAATGAGTTGTAGTTTTTTTGTTGTTTGATACAAACCTTACTCCCACCACCATTTTTGTGGTTTACATAGAGATAGAAATATGTGCAACCCAATTGACTTCTGGAGCATGGGCCTATTATCATTGTAACATGTCAAAGATATAAAATGTATCATTTACCATGATATTTTTGGCTTATTCGAGGATTATGTTTATAAATTATAAATATAGTTAAATTAGATCACCAAATTCCTTATGCATTTATTGGTGGGGTTCCAAAAAATATTGTTATAGGTAAAAAATAATACGATGATATTATTTAAATCAGTTGGCTATAATATTGCAAATAACTATTATTAATACTAGCTGCAATAATATAGTATAATGTAACATTTAACTTTTATCGTTAAATCTATGACAAAAATGTGTCTTCACAATCCATATTTTTTGTGAAATCATATCATTTTTGTTTATTTGAATGCAAAATATAACTTCAATGTGTCGAGGTGTTTTAACTTAATGTAGTAAAAATATTCACCATGATTTAGAGAGTTGTTATGGAAAGAAAAATGAAAAATAAAACATAATTGTGGACATAGAAATAAATTTAAAATATATAATGATATTATATGATTTTTTGCTCAAATTATTTAATGAAGATGATATTTTTAAAATAAATAAACTAATTGGTTATTATATATCTATATATATATATATATATATATATATATATATATATATATATATATATATATATATATATATATATATATATATATATATATATATATATATATCATACAAATTAATTAATTTACTTCCATAAATAAATAAAATATTATCTCCATTTTTATATTTTTAGACGTCATGAAATATCAAGGTTGTATGTTGATCACAGAACCCACTACATGAGCCCCTTCTTCAGTTGGCCCATTCATATCTTTAGAGCCCTTTCTAGTTCAGTAAGGATTCTTTAGTTGAGATCTCGCCCTGACATCAACTTGGGGACATTTGGTCCCATGTACTTCATTCAATAACACTCATTATATTTGCCATGGCCTTCGTATTTCAAGCATGTATGTATATGGGACTCTTTTATATCATCGTATTACTTTCTAGCCCATTGATGCATGCACATAATGTATCATGTACTATTTTTCTCACACCCAAATTGTTGGATGCACTATTATTATTTTTACTAATTTATCTTAGTGGGTATGGCTATACCTCCCCCACCTCATTAAGGTCATGTACAAACAATAAAGGAGACTTTTCTCTGACCAATAGGTTTTGCTTCCTTCGGTTATATTTCTTCCCTATGCTATAGTGCTCTCACATTCTTTCTCCATTTATGAATGTGAATGTATAATGTATTTTGGTCATACGATGTGCTCCTAACACTTGTACATTGGGGAACTATCTGTTATCACCTTTAAAGAGATCATGATGCAGGTACAAATAACCATATTTAAAACACACGCATCAAATTGAAAACCAAACACGGTAGGTAGACATATAAACTCAGAAATAATTAATTATTAAACAAAATAATAGGAGAACTATTGGCCCAATGATTGACCTCTTCATTCCTCACACTCACTCACACAATACATGCCTTCATGCCTCATAGGCTCACCTCAATTTATACAAATGGATTAGAACCCAAGTAGGTTCTAGAGACCTAATCTAACTCCCAAAATATCTATCATGATCCCTAACATCTCTCATCTAATCTCTTATCCCTAGATAAGAGCTAACTAATCCATAATCTTCGCAAACCTTCCACATTAATCTCAAATCTTCTCCTATTTACAATAATAATCATTATATCTTAAAACTATTAGAAAAATACATTAATTAATTAAATCCTAACTTCACAAACTAACTCCTCTAATAAACGATTGACCCAGGTTAGATGCATCTGCATCAAATTCCCTAAGTAAAAAGAATTCATGGTCTCCTGACCACAACTCGTCATAAGATGATAGAAAATCATCATGGATCCCAAACTTTAGTTTGTCGCTGATCATGTACTTTGTTATGCTATTGATGTGTTCTGTGGCTGTCCTTCCTTGTCTTCCAAGATTCCAAACTTTATTTTTCAATTATCCCTTCTCCTTGCTGAGATATGCTTGTTATGTTGTTATCAACAAGTTTCTGCAATCTTCTTTTCTTCGTGCAATATGTCTCTTTTGGGACACTTTCACAATCAATCTTCTAATCTCTTCAATTTCCATGTCCAACTTATCTTATTGATGGTAAAAATCACCCATTCTTTGTTGAAAATGACTCTCGTCCTCCATGAATTCACTAGGATACAATTCATCTTCTATCATTCTATGCCTCTTCTGTTGGAAGTCATCCTCATTGCTGTCACTTTGTTGTTGGATTTTATTCATTGAAACCTAGTCCTCATCCTCTTTGAAATTGTTGTAGTCCACCATCATTTCATTTGCTTCACAACTGTTCTTTGGATTGTCCAACCAATCCTCTAAAAAATTCATTTTTGCAGCAAAAAACTCCATATCTATGCCTTTGTAGACTTGCATAGGTTCCTCCAATGGTTCATGAGTATCCTTAATTTCCAGTTTACTCTCAGTTTATTGTGATTCTCCACTACATGCAAACATAAAATAAGTATTAGTTTCAAAATCATGAGACTTGGAGGTCTCTCTTATGGCTTCCCGCATCCCTTCCTTATGTAGCATACAATCCTTCAAGTTGTCCATTGACTCTTCCTCATATTTTCAATTTTCTTCTTGGTTTCCATATCCATACATTCATCATCCTTAGGTTGTTTTGGCATCTTTTCAATCTGCACAATAATTTTCAATGGCTGTTTTTTTTCAGAATAATTTATGGTGCCATTTATGGGAATCGAACCCACATTCATTTCATCATCGTTGTCACCAAGCAATGATCCTTTCTCTGGTTCACAAATATATACATATATTTGTTTGGAGTTTCTTTGATTCCAAAACTTTCAGTTTACACTTCTGTCTTCTTTCCATCAATTGTTTAATTGGTCATTTAACTGATCGTTTTATTACCCATCCATGTCTTTGTATTTGTAATAGCTTTAGCAACACATCAAGCCATACTTTTAATTCAAAAATCTATTTCTTGTCATCACGAATGCCAATTGCTATGGCATCATCGTGGCCTTTCTTTGGAATCTACATCTTCATATGCTTCTCCTTTCATGAACTTCACCTTGTTCACTATAATCTGCAATTGAATCACTTTACCAAGTTATCTCTTCTGAACTTGGCAAATGGTCACTTCACTTGAACGTTATCTCTTCTGAACTTGGCAAATGGTCACTTCACTTGAACGTTACTCCTGATCACTTCTTGCTCATTTTTGCAGCAAACAACAACTGCAGTAACTCTTCAAATTGTCTTTACAATGACTTGACATTGGGTGTCGGGCTCCGAAGATCATGCACCCATTACAATCAATGACACTTTTGACTTGACTTAAATTTCCTTTTGACTCCAAAATTTTAATTAACTTTTACATCAATGGACCTTGGTGTACTTTGACTCTTTTTACTTCGTTACCTATACATACACGATAAAAATCCACTTTAATAAAGCACTTATCCCTAGTAAGGGCTCATAACATCGAAGATTGATCTTTTTTTTTACTCCTCTTGGAAATTTTTTCTACAACTACATAAAATAATACAATCTGCTCCAATTTTCATAGAAAATTAAATTCCTACTTACTACCAATATACTTATATATTTTCAATTATTTAAAGCAAAAATTCATTAAATCGGTTTTTTCTCTTTCGAGAGATCGACTGCTCGTTAGGTTCTATCTTGCTTCTTAAACTTTATATTCTCTAGTTCCCTGTTTGGCCTTCTGCTGTAGATGTTTCTTTAATGTGGTAGTTTCAATCTACAAGCCTGACAGAGTTTACGATGATAGAGAAGATAAATCTCAAGGACTCATAATTGTCCTCCTCTCAGCCTCCGTCAGTGATGTAAAGCAACAAAGTCTCACACGCACTTTCTCTGAGCGTGCAATGAGGATGGAAAATGTGTCACGCTTATAAAGGCAAGGATATTGAGGTGATCTCAAACTATCGCTATAAAAAGTTATGAAGCCTGCAAGCGATCTTAGTAATAACGCTTCCAACGTTCAATTGGGCATCGACAAAACGAAGAGAAAGGATATCGAACAATGATTTGGCCAATAATCTATGTGGTTATTCGCAATATATAAATACCATGCAACGCATGTGTGTGTTATTACTTCCAGCTCGACAAATATTTTCAGATCAACCCGATTTCCTCCAAATTTTGATGCAGGAAACACAATTGCATCGGGATGGCGATGTTGTGTAATGACACATATCCAGAACAATCTTCGCTAGAGTGACCGGACATCCAATAAACAAGATTCTTGTTTATGCACACACAAGAATTGGCTACAAAACAGATCTTGGACAACAACGAATCATTGGGATCTTAACCTAATCACGCTTTTAAATAACCCCATGGCTCTTAAGACGCAGGCATATTCCCTGGACGATATTTGAATGGATGAACGACGATTTCCTGGTAATTATTTTCCCATGATTCAAACACTGCTCATTCATTTCCCGCTACCGAAGGCGCAATTGAGTGCCAACAACTTTAACCTCCTCTTTAGAAAACAAAAATTGGAAAATATCAAGCAATAATAGTCAACTAAAGGCTCAAATTGAAGGTCCCGAGCTTCTCTGTTGATTTGCAACAACCTCAGAGTTGGTGCACTTAATTCGATTTTCAATCTCCTTTGTCACCATCCTATCAAAGTCCTTTGGCTATGAGAACTATTGGTCTCTCTGCAAACCCTGACATAGAATCTCTATCTATGAACAACTCCATCTGACACGATCTCATAGCCTTTAAGCGATTTAGTGAGATTCATATTAAACACATCTTCATTTCCAGAATACTTTGAAACGATTTTCTTCAAATATATGAATTATCATATCACTGGAATATGATAAATTCGAACAATCAATCCCACATGTGATATGCGAGTTTTGATCCCAAAATTATTTGCACAATTAATCACATCCATCCGATATGCAACAATGTGATGTGCACAACTCACAGTCTTTATCTATACGAACAATCACGCCATCAAATCTATGAGCTTCATAACTCTCTCTGATACCAAAATTATGATGTAGGTACAAATAACCATATTTCAAACGCATACATCAAACTGAAAACCAAACTACTGTGTAACCATATTTCAAACACACACATCAAATTGAAAACCAAACTATCAAACCACTGTGTAACCATATTTCAAACACACACATCAAATTGAAAACCAAACTATCAAATTGAAGATCAAACTACCAAACACAGTAGGTAGGCATATAATCTTAAAAATAATTAATTAATAAACAAAATAATTATAGGAGAATTATTGGCCCAATGATTGGCCTCTTCCTTCTTCACACTCACTCACACAATACATGCCTCATTGTCTCACCTCATTTTATACAAATGGATTAGAACCCAAGTAGGTTCTAGATCCCTAAAATAACTCCCAAAATATCTCTCATGATCCCTAACATCTCTCATTTAATCTCTTATCCCTAGATAAGAGCTAACTAATCCATAATCTTCTCAAACCTTCCACAATATTATCGAATCTTCTCCTATTTACAATAATCATCATTCTCTCTTAAAACTATTAGAAAAATACATTAATTAATTAAATCCTAACTTTACAAACTAACTCCTCTAATAAACAATTGACCCAGGTTAGATGCACCCGCATCAGATCAGCTAGCCATTTTCCACTAGGATGATCGAAATACATCATGTAGTATGTGTTTTACACATTAAAACCCACTTTCACATTCGAAAATAATTTAGAGAACCACTTTTCCTAAATTATTTTTGCTTTACTACTTGAAAATAACCAAGGAACCCATTTAATTAATTTCATGTTTCTGTATTTAGGGTTCTATGATCCATAATGAATTAAGCAAAGTCTTTTGGTAGAAATCACATTAGAGAAATTTTTGGTGACACGTTTCGAAACAATCAGTGTGGTTCATCATCGAGACCAGATGAAGAAGTAGACTATGGCAAAGGCTTAAATAGAGAGCAATGTAGAAATGACTTTTTTTTCAAGTAACGACTATATTTGAACAATAATATTTAAATTATGATATTAATTTATTAATATATTAAAAACAAATATTATTAAGTAACGATTATATTAAACGTTTAGTTTTTGAAAAATAATATTTAAATTATGATATTAGTTTATTAATTTATTAAAAACAAATATTAATAAGTAATGGGTATATTAATCGAATAGTTTTTGAATAAATAATATTTAAATTATGATATTAGTTTATTAAAAACAAATATTAATAAGTAACGGCTATATTAAACGACTAGTTTTTGAAAAATAATATTTAAATTATGATATTAGTTTATTAATTTATTAAAAACAAATATAATAAGTAACGACTATATTAAACGACTATTTTTTGAAAAATAATATTTAAATTATAATATTAGTTTATTAATTATTAAAAACAAATATTCATAAGTAACTACTATATTAAACTACTAATTTTTGAAAAATTATATTTAAATTTATTTATTAAATCAAATATTAAAAACAATCAAAGCCCAAATAAAGAGGGAAGTCAAAAATTATAAAAATGAGAAAAAAAGACAAGATCATTTAATAAATAAAAATGATTAATGGAAATAAAATAAAATAAATTAAAATAAATTAATAGAAAATAAATAAAAATAAAACAAAAATATACACAAATAAAATTATATATATATTATACTAAAAGGAGTTAAGAATAAATCAGATGATAAAATTCTTAAGAAAACAGGAAGGGTCAAGAAAATAAACTCTAATGAAGAATAAATCAACAAAAAATACTATAAAAAGGACACCAATACCTACATAGATAAAGAAGTAAATAAACTAAATACCAAAAAAAACCTAAAAAACTAGGAGGACATGAGAGGGACCCAACTTCTACTAATATTCCAACCATTGTCTCTATTCAAATTATTGGTCTTTTTTCAATTTCTAAGACCTCCCTCAATTTACGATGATGGAAATGACTAACCCTAGCAATAACTTGGGCCTCCTCGACACAGATGTGATGCTTAGATTTATGTGCATGCTCTGTCAAAGCAGAGGAATGGATTCTGCCATGCTTGGTAGATCTAGAGTTTAGATGGATCTAAGTTGATTTTAACATTCAGATCATTGTTATTAGATTTAAAATAGTTACATGAAAATTGCAGTGTGAGCAAATCCTTGGGAGAAAGGCTTTTGAGAACCCTAAGTTGAACATCCCAATCAAGTTTAGCCCAAGTATCTTCCATGCTTTCTCGGACTCATGCTCCTCTTCTCAATAACTATTTTCACCTTCAAAATTTATAAATCTCTATTCACACTTTTTTGTGTGGCAATTTATAGGTGGTGAAATTTCAAAACAGACTAAGTTGTTAAATTTGACAGTTTTCACACTTTTCATACCAATTTTTATAATTTTTGTATTTTTATTTTTATAATGTAATATATATTTTTTATTTTTCTATTAAAATATTATTCAATATTTTAATATAATAATATTTAAATACAATTGTTGATGATTATTTATTTTTTTAATAACTATATTAAACTTATTTTTAATTATATATTTACAAATATTCAATTCTTATTATATTATTATTAAATTAATCTAATTAATTTGAATTCAATATTATTTTAATTAAAAATATTAATAAATTGAAATAAAACATAATAAAATAATAATAACACATTGATTCAACTAATTTTTAATAGATTATTCCTAACAACGAATTCCTAACTCAATTCTTAACAGCTAATTCTAGAACCAGATGCATTCTTGCTATTTAAACATTTCCTAACGGCTAACTCTGGAACTAAATGCATTCTTGCCATTTAAACATTGTGACTGATTTTTTCACCTTTGTCCTAAGAATGAACCATGGTTGAAAACATCGACCAAAAACTCATGATGTGATTAATCCTATTTTATTATTATCAAAACCAGTATGGATCACAAAAGCTAAAATCAAACATGTTATGTTTTAGGGTTATTAATGGTAAATTATAATTTAAAATAAAATAAAACAATTACAAATAATCAATTCTTATTATATTATTATTAAATTAATCTAAATAATTTGAATTCAATATTATTTTAATTAAAAATATTAATAAACTAAAATAAAACATAACAAAATAATAATAAATTTATTCAACTAATTTTTAACGGATAATTCCTAATAGCGAATTCCTAAAGTAATTTGTAACAGCTAATTCTGGAACTAGATGCATTCTTGCTATTTAAACATTTACTAATGGCTAACTCTGGAACTAGATGCATTCTTGCTTTTTAAACATTTCTTAACTACTAACTCTGGAACTAAATGCATTCTTGCTATTTAAACATTGTGACTGATTTTTTCACCTCTGAACATTTACTAATGGCTATGTCTGGAACTAGATGCATTCTTGCTTTTTAAACATTTCTTCACTACCAACTCTGGATCTAAATGCATTCTTGCTATTTAAACATTGTGACTGATTTTTTCACCTCTGTCCTGAGAGCGAATTCCTAAAGTAATTTGTAACAGCTAATTCTGGAACTAGATGCATTCTTGCTATTTAAACATTTACTAATGGCTAACTCTGGAACTAGATGCATTCTTGCTTTTTAAACATTTCTTAACTACTAACTCTGGAACTAAATGCATTCTTGCTATTTAAACATTGTGACTGATTTTTTCACCTCTGAACATTTAGTAATGGCTAACTCTGGAACTAGATGCATTCTTGCTTTTTAAACATTTCTTCACTACCAACTCTGGAACTAAATGCATTCTTGCTATTTAAACATTGTGACTGATTTTTTCACCTCTTTCCTAAGAATGAACCATGGTTCGAAACATCGACCAAAAACACATGATGTGATTATTATCAAAATCAGTATGGATCACAAAAGTTAAAATCAAACATGTTTTAGGTTTATTAACGGTAAATTATAATTTAAATAAAATAAAACAATTACAAATATTCAATTCTTATTATATTATTATTAAATTAATCTAACTAATTTGAATTCAATATTATTTTAATTAAAAATATTAATAAAGTGAAATAAAACATAACAAAACAATAATAAATTTATTCAACTAATTTTTAACGGATAATTCCTAACAGCCAATTCCTAACGTAATTCCTAACAGCTAACTTTGGAACCGGATGCATTCTTGCTATTTAAACATTTCCTAACGGCTAACTTTGGAACCAGATGGATTCTTGCTATTTAAACATTTCCTAACGGCTAACTCTGAAACCAGATGCATTCTTGCTATTTAAACATTTCCTAACGGCTAACTATGGAACCAGATGCATTCTTGCTATTTAAACATTTCTTGCTATTTAAACATTTCCTAACGGCTAACTCTGGAACTAGATGCATTCTTGCTATTTAAACATTTCTTAATGACTAACTCTGGAACTAAATACATTCTTGCTATTTAAACATTGTGATTGATTTTTTCACCTTTGTCCTGAGAATGAACCATGGTTCGAAACGTGGGCCAAAAACTCATAATGTGATTAATCCTATTTTATTATTATCAAAATCAGTATGAATCACAAAAATTAAAATCAAACATGTTTTAAGTTTATTAACAGTAAATTATAATTTAAAATAAGATAAAACAATAATTAAAAATTATTATTTATTTTAAAATTTACTTGCACATAATAAAATGAAAATTTAATATTTATTTATTTTACATAGTTATCTAGTTAATTTATCTTAAACTTCAATCTATTTATTTTTTTATAACATATTTATATTAACATTTAATTTATTATTAGTAAGAAACTAGAAGTCTAACATTATCTCAATGTTTGAGACATTTGTTTTGTTCATTTATGTTTACAAGTAGTATTAGTTGTTTTTTAAATTTATTATCAAATTCCATTTTATATCAAATAAATGTATATCTAATTTATTATTCAATTTTTCTATATCAAGTTGGTTGGACCAATAGATTATTAGAATAGATTATTTATTTTTTAATTGTTCCAATTTTATTTTCAATTAATATAAAAAGCTCAACACAATTTTGGTATGTAATAATATCTACTTTCCTATGTATTAACATGTTACATTAACATGGTACTAGAAATGATCATGGTTTCGTAGCAAGTTTCCAATTTGCTACAAATTTTCTTGCATGTGGTTTGGAAGCTACCAATTGAAGTGTAAATGACATCTTATGGAAAAACTTCTATGCAAATAAGTCATTTCCTGTTTTAATCTCGTAAGGCTGACACATTTCATTAAATGGAGAGTGACTGAACTATTATTATGAATGATGGGTTGTAGCTTTGTTGTTGTTTGATACAAACTTTGTTTGTTATACAAACCTCACTACCACCACCATTATTGTGGTTTACATAGAGATAGAAATATGTGCAACCCAATTAACTTCTGGAGAGAGCATGGGGCTATTATCATTGTAACATGTTGAAGATATAAAATGTGTCATTTACCATGATGTTTCTAGCTCATTGGAGGATTATGTTCATATATTGTAAATATAGTTAAATTAGATCACCAAATTCCTTATTCATTTGTTGGTTTGGTTCCAAAATATATTGTTATAGGTGAGAAATAATATGATAATATTATTCAAATCAACTGGCTATAATATTACAAGTAACTATTAGTATTAGCCACAATAATATAGTATAATGTAACAAACTTTTATTGCCAAATCCATCACAAAAATTTGTCTTCACATTCCATAATTTTTGTGTAATCATAGTGTTTTTTTTTTTTTTTTGTAAGCTCAGGTATTACTCATTCTATTACTGAAATTTTTCAAAAAGATACATCATCCAAACCATAGAAGCCCGCCCTCAAGGGGAAACCGGGTCAAAACCACCTATAATTTTTCAGTCCAGCCCAAAAATAATAGGCTCTCAGTCTGACCAGAGTAGCTAAAACAGCATAGCAGTTTTGAAACTTACAACAAACCCTATTCAAGACTATATTTCTATTCCTACTAGCCATCTAAAGAGACAAGAGCAAAATCAGAACAAAACAGAGTAACAGCATTAAACATATCTTTCTTCAAGCATTTTCCTTTTCCACAGGCTGGCTGACTCCTTGCGCAGGATTCGGCTGGCTGTCTCCTTGTACAGGATCTGGGCGTTCACTCTTCAGAATTTGAAGAATTTCATCCATCTTTTCTTCCTGCTTTGTCAAGGCTATACGGATATAGCTCAGCTCCTTGCGCGTATCAGGTTTCTCCTGTAGTAAATCAGTCATTTCTTTAGCAACCTGTTCCAAGGCTTTCGCCATCAGACCCTTCATTACCCAATACATGTGTAGGGACTGCTTGAATAGAGTCCTGCGTCCACGAGTGTGGCCCGGGTCATGGAGGAAGGTTGCCCAATCTTCCATCTCATCTGCCTCTGACTCCTGAAGGGCCTCCTTTTCAAGATGTTGCATAATCCTTCGTATAGCAGGATCGGCATTGTTATGAAAGGCCCTTTCCGCCGCTCTAATTTGGTGCGTCATTGTTCTTTTAGGCTTCGTGGAGTGCTGCTGCCGCTTTCCAGAATTCCTTCCTTCCTCGTGCTCTGTCTTGCTCTGGTTCATACCTCCTTTCTGGGTTTTGCTTTGGTCGCTACCCAAAGGACGACCCCGCTTGCGAAGCCCCGGGCGCCTATCTTCAGAGGCCTTCTGAACATGCTGATTTGTCTCCGGCTGAGGCATTCTTCCTTTCGAACTCCTCTTCTGCATCTCCTTAAAACTTTTCCTTGAGACACCATCGCCTTCTTCTCCTGAATCATCTTCTATATCCCAGATTGTGAAAGGTGGGTCTCGTTCTATGGGACCTTTGCCCTTCCGTTGCTGACGAGCTTCATCTGCTGCACTCCGCCCCCCTGCACCACGGCCTCTCTGACGAGTTTCCATATCGCCTACCTTCCTGTCGCTCTTCCTTCTCTGGTTATTTCTCACCTTAAAATGCCTCTGTTGGAAATTACCCAGAAATTTCTGAACTATCCCGCAGGGGTGATTATATGTCCTTCCTTGTTTCTCCTGCCTTCGGATATTTATGGTATGTTTAGCATAGCACGGTGCCCAAATTTTAATTTCCGGTTGTTTCCCCTCCGACTCCGGTACCTCGCTATCTTCAGCCGGTCTATCCCTAATGATGTCCTCTGCTATGTACCCTGACGCACCTTTAATCTCCCCTCTCAGCGGATGAGTATTAATTACCTCATCAGAAGTGTAATCTTTGGTACCCATCCCATCTGCCGCCATCATACCCCCTTTTAATTCCTGATTCATCATCGTGTGGATTTTCATGCCATTTAGCACCTTATTCGATCGAACCTTAGGCATGGTTCGATCGTGCCCCCGCCAATTAATAATCCCTTTCATTGATCGGAGTGTGATCCCCGATAGCACCATCATGATCTACCTTAATGATCGCGATCAAATCTTTCCATTCTCTACTTGCCTCCGCAGTCCTCCACTGGCTATCTATCCTGCTTTCCTGACCTCTGCTGCCCCAATTGGCCAGCCAATCCGCAGGTTTATTGCCATTTCTTCTAACATGATTAATGACACAGTAGTCTATTCTTCTGATCATATCCTCTATCTCCTGAACGATACCAGCTGTACGCCAACTCTTTGTCACCTTCTCCCACCCCTTGCCATTCCTGAGTTTCTTTACCATTTCAATGGCAATCTGGGAGTCGCCCGTAATTTCCAAGTTGGAGTACCCGTTCCTGATAGCAAGTCTTAATCCGGTATGGAGAGCCCAGAACTCGGCCTCATTGTTGGTCATCTTCCCTCCCCAGTCAGCATATATCCATCTTACTTGTCTTTTACTGTCACGGAATATACCCCCAAACCCTGCATCCCCAGGGTTGCCCTTAGAGGCCCCGTCAAAATTAAGTTTTATGAATTGGTCTCTAGGATAGGTAAACTTGTCTGGACTTTTAATCCTCATGTCCTGCTCTCTCCTTAATTGATAGTGCACCATCTCAAATTTAATATTGAGTCTGTTCAAAATTTCTTGCTCCTCTGGATCTGCTTTCCAATCTTCGTCTTGCCATCTTTCCACCAGAATGGTTTCTCTCATCGCCTCAACCACCCGCTCCCAGATCACCTCAGGTTCCTTATTGACATTCTTGAAAATTCTAGCATTTCGTTCCTTCCATACCAGCCAGATTATAAAACCTGATACAAGATTCCAGGCTCTCTGTATGACTTTACAGTGAAAAGTTTCCTCCCTCCATCGAAAAATCATTTCCAGAAAATCTCTAACCACCACCCCAGATTTATTAAAGGTGCGCTTGGTATTAGACCATAATTGATTAATAAACGGGCAGTGGATCATAATATGATCTCTGTTTTCTTCGTTTTTTTTACACAGATAGCAGCTCGATGGTCCCGAGAAACCCCGTTTCTGAATGCGATCCCAAGTTAAGATTTTGTTTTTCGAAGCCAACCAAGCGAAAATGGTCACTTTGGGCCACCAGTTTAGATCCCAGATTTTTCTCCAATCCTGCTGGCCATCATTGTTATTGTGAGAATTTACCAAATAATAGGCTTCCTTAGCTGAGAAAAGACCTCTCATGGTATTACCCCAACGTAGAATATCTTTCCCATCTCTTGCTCTGATTTTCCTTGAGTCCATTTCCTTTTTGAATGCCGTTTGGAAGTCAGGACTAAGATTCTGATCCCACTCTATCGGGTCCTTCCAGGATCTCCAACAGCCTTCCATGTTATCAGGTTTCCAATAATCCTTGACACAGATTCTGTTCCCCTCAATTCTTCCTCTGATTTGATGAAGGCTTTGAATATTATTCAGTCGTTCTCTTTGCTGCCATCTGTCGTCCCAGAAGTTAGCCTCATTCCCACCTCTGATTTCCCAGAACACATGCTGCTCAACAATGTCTCTATTTTGACTGGCCAATTCCCAAACAGCGGATCCTCGGGGAGTTTCTTTTTGTCTTAGAATGTCTACCTGTGAGTCTGGCATTCGATATTTTGTTCTCCATATTGATTTCCAAAGGTCATTTCCCCCTTTCAACCACCTCCACCAAAGTTTAGCTCCCAGTGTTTGATTGAGCAGTTCTGGGTCTCTTAATCCTAACCCACCTCTCTCTTTCCTCTCTGTAAGCTGATTCCAGGCCACTAAGGCCCATTTCTTCTTTTCCTCTGACCCTCTCCAAATGAAATTTCTGATAATTTCTCTAATCTTCCCATAAACTCCTCTCGGGGCCGCCATAATTGATAGAGGGTAGATGGGTATGGCTTGAAGAACCGATTTAGCTAAAACAATTCTGCCAGCAACATTCAGGACCCTAAAGGCCCAACCAGAGACTTTTCTTTTTAGTCTATCTAAGACTCCCTGCCAGTTCTTTAGTCTCTTTGAAGTAAAGTCCAGCATGTTGCCCAGATATTTAGTAGGTAGTTCTCCCTTTTTAAATCCCAGAATTCTAATAAGGTGAGTCTTCACTGGCTCAACCGTGTTGAAGATAAAAACACAAGATTTGTCCCGGTTAATCTCAAGTCCCGATGCCTCAGCAAACAAGTCCAGGATTCTCTTTAGATGCTTTACTTCTTTAACTGTTGGTTCCCCAAAGAGCATTATATCATCAACAAATTGTTGATGCGTAAGAGGAAGTCTGCCTCCCCATAAGCGCAGTCCTTTTAATCTATGAGCTGCTCTTTCCTGAGTAATATACCTTCCTAGTCCCTCTGCTGCTAAAATAAACAAGAAAGGGGACAACGGGTCACCTTGACGAAGACCTCTGGAAGCGTTAAACGAGTTCGAAGGGTTTCCATTGACTAAGATTGAAAAGTTAGGGGAAGAAATGAGATTATGGATCCATGTAATCCATCTCTTGTGAAAACCAAAACATTCCAGAACTCTTTCAAGGTATCTCCAGTTAAGCCTATCGTATGCCTTAGATAAATCTAACTTGATCATCATTCCTTTTCGTTTTTTATCTTTGAGGGAGTGAATAACTTCTTGAGAGACAACTAAGCCATCCAAAATCTGTCTCCCCTCCACAAAACCAGTTTGCTCCGCCGAGATTAAACCTTCCAGAAGGGGTTTTAATCTTTTGGCAATTAGAGAGGTTATGATCTTGTACACTACATTACAGAGAGCTATAGGCCTAAAGTCATTAGCATCCTCCATGTTTTCACCTTTAGGAATTAGAGTAAAGAAGGTTGAATTAAGAGCCGGCCATACCTTCTGTTGCATCCTTGACTCTTCTACTAAATCCAATATGTCTTTTCCAAGAAAATGCCAGCCAGCCTGGTAAAAATCTACTGTAAAACCATCCGGGCCCGGTGCAGTGCCCTTCCTCATTGCTTTCACTGTATCTTCCAACTCTTCCAAAGTAACCGCCCTCATTAAGGCTTTGTTCTGGTCTTCCGTAACTAGACTAGGTATAGCTGTACAGATCTCCTGAATGGCTCTCGCTCGATCCACTTGAGGTTCAGAAAGGATTCCTCTATGATGATCAACTAATGTTTGCTCAATTTCATTCTGCTCCACCAACCTTATACCGTTATTCCCTTTAATGGAGAGAATTCTGTTTCCCTGTCTGTGCTTGACCATTGCCTGATGGAAAAATTTTGTATTTCTTTCCCCTTCCCGGAGCCATTTAATTCTAGATTTTTGTCTCCATAAGATTTCCTCTTGCTTGCGTCTTTCTTCCATTCTTCCCAGCAGAATCCCTTCTTTGATGATGCTTTCCTCAGTCCTGCCTTCTAGAATTATTTTCTGTTGTAGATCCTCCATTTCCCCTTCTATTTTTTGCTTATCTTCTAGAATGTTGCCAAATTCTTCCTTGTTCCATTTCTTAATCTTCATCTTCAGTTCTTTCAATTTTAGTTGAAACGTGTGCATTCCTCTACCCTGCACTTTACTTTGATGCCACCAGCCTTCTACCTTTTTTATGAAATCTGGATCCCTTAACCAGAAGGCTTCAAAACGAAATGGCTTCTTAACCTTGATTTTTTTAATGTCTACTTCCAGACGGATTGGCCAATGGTCTGATCCCAGGGAGGGGATAATCTTGGACTCAACAAAAATATCTTTGTTCTGGATGTCTTCGGATATTAAGAATCTATCCAGTTTTGAAGCAATTTGGTTCTTGCCTCCTCTTCGGTTATTCCAAGTGTAGACTCCGTTAATAGTTTTGATATCTACTACTCTTAGATCCTCTATCATCTCATTAAATTTATCCATGAACTGATCCAACCTTCTAACCCCTCCTTTTTTCTCATCCAGGGATCTGATTAAATTAAAGTCTCCTCCAATGATCCAGGGCTGCACAGAATAAAGATGTCGGATAGTTCTTAGGCTCCTGATGAAGTTTTCTTTTTCTCCAGGGTTTGTGGGTCCATAAACACCTGTAATAACCACCTGTTCCTTAGTCCCTACTATCCTACCCAGCCCGGTCAGGATTCCATGCATGCTAGTCCAATTATCTAGAAGGATTTCATTCGGATTCCACAGTATTGCTATTCCCCCTGCAGCTCCTATAGCATCCTGTCCCATAACTTTGTAATTCAATCTACTTTTTTCAATGATGTCTTCTAACTGGTGTACCACAATTTTAGTCTCCTGCAATATCAAAATGCTAGGTTTTTCTTTTTTGAGCTTATCTCGCAAATATCTTTGCTTTCCCTTACTATTCAAACCCCTAATATTCCAACTAACAACAATCATTTAAAACTTTTGGAAGGAAGGAAAAAATACCTCTGACAGAGGTATCACTTTACCAGAGTTGATCAATGTTTCGCCCATCGATTGGATGGTTTCATTAATCGTTTTCCGACCTCGTTTTCTGCTACTTTTTCCAGCATTTCCCATTTCCAGCATTTCATTTTCTTGCTCCCCCCCCTCCGTTATCTGTTTTTCCAAGTTTTCACCTTTCCGCTCCTTATATTTCTGGAAAGCTTCCTTGAACAACTGTTTTTGTTTTTCTGGTATAAATCTGTTATCCAAATACTTCCACTCCTGGATTAGTCTTTTCATTAACTTTTCCTCTTCAGCCTCGCTTTCCATTTTGTTTTCAATTTCCATCTGCGATGCCACTGTTTCTTCCGTCCCCTCTTCCTCTGTTTGTTCCTTACTCTGTTTATTTGGGCTTTTTACTTTCTCTTTCTCTTCTCGGGAAATCTCCATGGGTGAGTTCTCTGGATCTTCATCATCATCTAGATGTATTTCATACCCCTCATTGTCATCTTGTAGCACTTTAAACTTATTTTGATTCTTTATTGTATTGGAAGTTTCCTGCGCTTTGGGTTTCAGGGTTTCTTTATCTTGCCTTTTCTTTCTATAGACTTGCTGGAAGCCTTCCTCCTTGTCTGCTGTCTTTCCTTTATCTGTCTTCCCCCCTTCCTCCTTGTTCAGCGGGCATTGCCTATATAGGTGGCCATATTCGTGGCATTTCCGGCATCGAAAGGGGATGTGTTCATAGTCGATCGGCTGCGTCCAGACTTCATCATGATATTCTAATTCAATATTTTCCGGGAGTGGTTCAGCCAAGTTCATGAAAACACAAATTCTGGCAAAGGAATTATACTTACCTCTTTTGGTGGCCTCAGCGGTCTTGACAAAGCTACCTATAGAATTTCCTATTCCTTCTAAGATTTCCGGGTCCCAAAACTCATCAGGTAATCCAAACAGCCTAACCCAAACCGGGGCAGCCATTAGTTTTTCTTTGTCAGGGTTATATCGCTCTTCCCAGTGCTTCATAAACAGGCCTGCATTGTTCAAGAAATACGGCCCTTCCTCAAAAACTCGGTTCTTATCTTCCAGGTTCATAAAGATAGCAGTGAAGAAACCCTGCGCTCCTAATTTAAGATCTACATGACCCCGAGGTCTCCATCGCTGTTCTATCCATCTATTTAACTCCTTTTCTGAAGGCCAATAGCCGATAAATTTGCAGATTAATGCATGATCCTTCATATAGCAATTGTATTCCTCCAGTTTATTATAGGGGATGATATACCTGGGTTTTTTCTGAGCTCGAGGAAGGCATTTTCCTCTCATTCGCTTCTGCCATAAGTTGCCCATTACCGGGGCCAGATTTTCTTTGTTTCCTTTTGTTGTTCCTCCTGAACTGGTTTCTCCCATCACTATATTTTTGAAGGAGGGGTTTGCACCCCCCCCGTGGCTCCTCCATCCCGTTCAGTGCTGTCGGCTAGGGTTCAACCCTAGGTTTCTATTAAACCAACAAAGCTGCGAAAAATCGTTGCCGTTGAAAGAGTCTCTGCTCCAACGAATCTATCTGATCTTGATCCGTCCCCCGACTGAGGATTCCTCTGTCAATCCTGCCCAACTGCGCAAACCCTATCCCGTGGCCTCTGCCTCATCCGGTAAAATAGTTTTTTTTTAATTGTTAAATGTTCAGTGTTTTTATTTATTTGAATGCAATAAATAAAATAAATTTCTTTTAGTCTTTAATATATATATATATATATATATATATATCATACAAATTAATTAATTTACACCCATAAATAAATAAAATTTATATATATCATACAAATTAATTAATTTACACCCATAAATAAATAAAATTTTATCTCTATTCTTATATTTTTAGACATCATCCAATCACCCTCGAAATTTATATGCCCCTAAGAGGACTTCATAAAAATGAACTTTGATGGCATATCCAAAGGTAACCCTGGAGAGGCGGGATTCATAGGCATCTTTAGAGACTACCAAGGTCAGGTAGTCCGACTGTTTGCATTAGACTGTGGCATTGCGAGTAACAATGAGGCAGAATTCAATGCAGTTAAACATGGATTATTAATCACAAGAAGGGAACAAATACAAAAACTGATCATTGAAGGAGATTCCACCCATGTGGTAGACACCATAAAAAAAGCTTCGTCAAGGAACACTGGGATAGGGAAACTCGGTGGCCCACCTAATGCCTCCACACGCTCAAGGAATTAAAGGAACTGGCGGCCCACAACCAAGTGGTAGATCAAACCTCGGGTACGGTAACATTAGTTTTACAAGTGGTAAGTCTGGATTTTTGCATGCAAACGTTATTGTGGTTTAACCTATGGAGCTGTTGAGTGGTGGTAAAGGTTTCTCACAGGATTGGATACCTAGGACATAGGCTGAGCACCCAAGGTGATGTCGATAACACGACGACAAGGCAGGGATACTGGTATGTATCTCAGGCCTTCTTAGTTCATGAAATGGCGGTCTTGTTGTAAGGAATGAAGCCAGAATGGCAGGGTTTGGTGATGTTATTGCATGGGCTAATTGGGATTGGGTTAATGATCTAGGTGGCTCTAGAGACACACACAGGACAAAGAGGGCTTATGGAAGCTCTAAAATCAAAGTGATCAGAATGATTTCAAACTAGGGCCAAAGCATAGATCTTGTCGTCCTAATCGCGGTGGTGTGAACGGTTCGTCAAACCGAGTCCGTATGCGAAAGTTAGAAGCAATCAAAGTTCGATTATCTTTTGTTGACTGGGTAGGCTTAAGGAGGCAGCTATTTGGACAAAATCTGGCCACTGGATTCTGGCCAACCTAGGCCAGATTCCGAGTGAATTTGTGGCCTGTTTAATTTGTCTCCTTCGGTCATTTTTCGAATTTTCGAAAATGAGTAAGTTTGTTTTAGTGAAACAAAAAAAAATATAATTTGGGGTGGTAGGCCACCAACCCCTCCACCCCTCTTATCCCATATATTAAAAAAAAAAATATTAATTATGGGCTGATGGGCCATGACCCCCGTTGGCCCTCCCTCAACCACCAAATCAAAAAAATTAATTAATGGGTGGGCGGCCATGACCCCGCCATGACCCCCGTTGGCCCTCCCTCAACCACCAAATCAAAAAAATTAATTAAGGGGTGGGCGGCCATGACCCCGCCATTCCCAGAGCTATTCCACCACACCGCTATTAATAAGTGGGGGCGTGGGCTGTCAACCTTGCCGCCCTCCACACCTTAACATTAACATGAATTGCCAGCAGAGGTTTAGGGGAGCGGGCCACCGGACCGACGAACCTACCTCCCATTTCAAACATGTAACCATTATGTAATAAAAATAGGGAGGGGAGGGATTTGATCCCCCGACCCATCCTCAACGATTTTATTTACTTGCCAATGTGGCAAATGACCACCATTGGTAGATCAGCCCGCAAAACATTATATCAACCACAAATTTTATGGTGTGTTCAAATTTTCCATTTGCTCATTCTATTTTCAGCCACTTTTATAAGTGGAGTGTAGGTGTCGATATTCATGTGCAAGCAGTCCTTTCCATGTGATTCGATGCCATGAGATTGATGGCATGAACAACTTTAGTAGTTTAACATCCTCTTCTTTAGATGGCCCTTGGATGTGAGGTATATGCAGTGTGTTCATGTACTTCTTTTGTTGTGCATTGTGCTACACAGGTCTCTAGTTGATGCTTGATGTGGGATCTTGTTTCTTACTCGTTTTCATGATTCCTGCTTGATGTGATACTGAATCATCTGTGTGATGTACTTGTTGTCATGATTTGTCATGTTGTGTTTTGAGATCCCTTTTTTGTATGTTGATGGGATACTCATGTGGTCGCCATGTATGTTTGCATTGAGAGCCCTTTTATGCCAGGCAGGTGGGATGCTCATGATCATCATGCATGAGTTTGTGTCATACTGATAGGAGTCCTTTTTGACTGAGAGTTCCTGTAGCAGAACATATCTTGGAGCCACTCCTGCGTGAGGGCATTTTCCTTGTATGATAGCGACGTCACCTCTTATGTACATCATCACTATTGACAACACTTAATGCAGCGGCCTACAACATCTTGACACCGAGGCCCGGAGACATAGTCCCTCTTGGACGAACTCCATTATCAACATATTATGTTTTCATGTGTTGATGATTGTCATGTTCCTCTTCTTTACAACATGCACATGTATTCATTTATGTTCTTTTAAAAATGCAATTTAACACATCACAAAAGTAAAAGGTCTTGGAAGGGTCCTTCATCACACTCGGACCTAGATCAAGTGGTATCAGAGCAATCTTTGCGTGGATGTGAATTGCAAGCATGAACAATGGAACGTGTAGTGACAGAGGATGAAAAAGTGATGTATGAGACCATGCTCAAAATTTCCAAAATGGTGGAAATAATGTATGAAACTCTATAGAAAGAGACAGAGGAAAAGGAATGATTGCAACTTCAGTTGCAAGTCACAAAAGAGGCCCTGGAAGAAATGAAGTACAACAAGCAGAATCTTTAAACAGAGAATGCTGAATTGAAGATGCGTTTACATGAAGAGAAAGAGGAAAAACATAATTTTCTATGACAACTCCAAACTAAGGACTAGGCCTTGGAAAAGCTGCAGTATGACCCATGTGAGGTAAAAAATAATTCTCCGAATTCATGTATGTGTCCTGATGATGATTTCGCTGTTTTTGAAAATCGTACCATAGGAATTGGCTCCAAAATGTTGAAGAAAATGGGGTATGAAGGGAAAGGCTTGGGCGTTAGTGGCCAAGGCATTGTCAACCCCATCAAAGTAGAAGAATTACTTTGCCAAACAAGACTTGGGTATGTTAGGAAGGAAGTTGGGGAATGCGCCGAGACAGTTAGCGAACCAACAACAACAGATGATGAGAAGCCCTCATCAGTTCTTTCCAAATCGACAGAGGAGGTAAAAGATGTTGATTTCCTTTCGGTTTTGTCGTCACATAGTATGATTTCTGTTGGATATTTGGAGATCCCAATTGCAGGGACAAACATGAGGCTCCTTACCAGGACGAGGCACGAGGAGCAAAAAGAACTTGGTGTTAATGACCATGGAATAACTCAACCTTTAGAGGTTGTCCGTAAACATCAATTTGTAGGCATGGGATACACCAAAGGAGAATGTTCGAAGGTGTTAGATTCTTTCGAGACGTCATCGAAATCGTCGAGGAAAGAGAATGATGGGAGTACATCCCCGTCATCCCATGGTAGTTTCCATTGCAAGGAAAGAGTTGAGGCCAGCTCTCATCGCCATACTTACACCAGAGACAGAAAGGAAATGTTATGGAACCAAATCACAAAAAGATAGAAAAGATGGATCAACGCCTTAGAAATAAGCCTCTTCGAGGGGGAAACCTCCTTTACATTTCACAAATGAACAATTCTTGGATGATACAAATGACAAGACCTCCTTTCTATATATAGGAGTCTAAGGGGTCATAATATAATCAGAGCTGACATAAAAATAATAACGTAAGGGCACAATAATAATAATATGGGGACTACATGGGAACAAAAATATAATAAGGGGGTTGTACTAATAACAATAAGGGGTTACACTAGTAGTATAAGGACCTAACATGCCCCTCTCCTTCAAAAAGTGTTGTCCTCAACGCTTGAGTAGTTCTTGATGCTTCTGTACAAAATTCTTGTCCTCCCATGTGGAATCTTTAGCGGGTAAGTTCTTCGACTTGATGAGATACTCTGAAATGGATTGATTTCGTAGCTGTCGGGTTCTTGTTTCTATGAATGCTTAAGGTTCCAATATGATTTTTCCATCCTCGTAAAGTTCTGGTAATATTGTTTGAACTGGGATCTTCTGCAACTTTTTAATGAGTGGCGACACTTCTTCTTCCTTTTTCCATTCATCCCTTGCTTTGTGTATCTAATTTGGTTGGATAATAGAAATAGCACAAAACAATGCTTCCACATTCTCATCCTTTCTTGAGAGTCCATTTGCAACAACATTTTGCTTCCCTTTTTTGTAGATGATTTCAAGTCATAACCAACATATTTGTGACCCATTTTTTCTGTTCTTCTAAAGATAATCTTTGTTCTAAAAATTATTTAAGACTATCATGATTCATTTACCTTGAAGTGTCTTCCCATTAGGTAAGGTCACAATTTCTTAAGTGCTTGTAATATTGCCAACATTTCCTTCTCATAAATTGCTTGCTTGAGATGTAGCTGTAAAAATACCCAACCGCCTTCATCAAAACTTCTTTCACTGTGATGTTGATCTACCTGTTGTTTCATTCGATTATGCACCAAAGTGGAATTATCCTTTAAAAGTTAGAGAACTGGTTGTTGATGCTCGATGTGATCTTTCACTGCTTGGATATTTTTCTTCTTGATATGTCCTTCTATCTTGAGAGTTTGAGGAGTGGTAATTTCTTCGAATGCATTACAAGATATCACTTAAGGCTCCGAAGAACAAAGGTGAAGGAGATGGAAGCGAGACCTTTCAAGACTCTTGTGATGCAGACAAGGTACAAAGAAGTTGCAAGGTATTTTTTCATGCTTTTGGAGGACCAAAAGCTCCTCAGTGGGGAGGATTGATCAAGGTGGCTCCAGAGACACACATAGGACAAAGAGGGCTTATGGAAGATCGAAAATCAAAGTGATCAGAATGATTTCGAACTAGGACCAGAGTGTAGATATTGTCGTCTTGATCGTAGTGGTGTGAATGGTTTGTCAAATTGAGTCCGTATGCGAAAGTTAGAAGCAGTCAAAGTTCGATTGACTTTTCCTGACTAGGCAAGCATAAGGAGGCAGCAATTTGGACAAAATCCGACCAACCTAGGCCAGATTCGGCCAATTTGTGGCCTATTTAATTTGTATCCTTCGGTCATTTTTCGAATTTTCAAAAATGACTGAGTTTGTTTTAATGAAATAAAAAAAATATAATTTGGTGTCGTGGGCCACCAACCCCGCCACCTGTCATATCCCATATATTAAAAATAAAAAATATATATTAATTATGGGCCGATGGTCCATGACCCCTGCCGGTCCTCCCTCAACCACTGAATCAAAAAAATTAATTAAGGGGTGGGTGACCATGACCCCACCACCCCTGGAGCTGTTCCACCACACCGCTATTAATAAGTGGGGGCGCAGGCTGTCAACCCCGCCGCCCTCCACACCTTAACGTTAACATGAACTACCGGCATAGGTTTAGGGGAGCGGGCCACTGGACCGGCAGACCCGCTTCCCATTTCAAACATGTAACCATTATGTAATAAAAATATGGAAGGGTGGGATTTGATCCCTCGACCCCTCCTCAACAATTTTCCTTACTTGCCAACGTGCCAAACGACCACCATTGGTAGATCTGCCCGCAAAACATTATATCAACCTTTTTGCATAGTGCACCTAGGAGATGGAGGAACCAGGAGTGGGCATGGAAAATGAGGCATAATATTTTTTTAATTAATTTTTATGTAGGTGGAACCATGACTGAGCAAAATTTCCAAGAGGGTGAAATTTTTGCAGTGACCAAATTGGACAAATTTTATATCGATCTTACACCTCTCAGCGACACGAACCCGATGGTGTAATTAGTTTCTTGATCTGAGCAGCAGATTTGCAGAGGACCTGGAGAAGGGAATCTTTGAGGAATCTAAAAGATTCCTTGAGCCCCAGATTTCCACTTTCTTAGAATTCAGAAATTTGAAAATCGATTTTGCACTATTCAATGCCACAAATCTGATGGTGTGTTCATATTTTCCATTTTCTCATTCTATTTTTCGGCCACTTTTCTAAGTGGAGTGCAGGTGTCAACATTCATGTGCGAGCAGTCCTTTCCATGCCATTTGATGCCTTGAGATTGATGGCATGAACAACTTCAGTAGTTTGAAATCCTCTTCTTCAGATTGCCCCTGGATGTGAGGTATATGCAGTGTGTTTATGTACTTCTTTTTCTATGCATTGTGCTGCATAGATCCTTGGTTGTTGCTTGATGTGGGATCTTGTTTCTTACTCGTTTTCATGATTCCTGCTTGATGTGATACGGAATCATCTGTGTGATGTACTTGTTGTCATGATTCATCCTGTTGTGTTTTGAGATGCCTTTGTTGTATGTTGATGGGATACTCATGTGGTCGCCATGTATGTTTGCATTGAGATCCCTTTTATGCCAGGCAGGCGGGATGCTCATGATCATCATGCATGAGTTTGTGTCATACTGATAGGAGTCCTTTTTGACTGAGAGTTCCTGTAGCGGAACATCTCTTGGAGCCACTCCTGCGTGAGGGAATTTTCCTTGTATGATAGCGACTTCACCTCTTATGTACATAATCACTATTGATAGCACTTAATGCAGCAGTCTACACCATCTTGACACCGAGGCCCGGAGACGTAGTCCCTCCTGAACGAACTCCGTTATCAACGTCTTATGTTTTCGTGTGTTGATGATTGTCATGTTCCTCTTATTTACATCATGCGCATGCATTCATTTATGTTCTATTAAAAATGCAATTTAACACATCACGGAAGTAAAAGGTCTTGGAAGGGTCCTTCGTCACACTTGGACCTGGATCAGTTAAGTCTTTAACTCTTAGCGTCTGGTATGCCGATTTTAGTCTTTTATAGAAATCTACTGGCCCAGATGGGCATGTATGGGGAGTCAGGGTCTATAACTAGTACTATGTCTATAAATTCTATTAATGAATCATTTAACTCTAGGTGTTTGAGGCCTGGATGGGTTTGGGGTCAGTTAGAGAGTCTGACGTTTTCTAGAAATCTTCCGACCTAGAGTGGCATGTATGGGGAGTCAGGGTCAACAACTAGCGTCTGATCTGTTAATTCTATAAATGTTTCATTTAATTCTTGGTGTCTGAGTCTTGGATGGGCCTGGGATCGGTCAGAGAGTCTCGACGATGTAATGTATTTGAGCCATTTCAATGATATGGTGAAAATCGAGTATTCTACCAGACCAAAGGCAAATGACAAGGGTATCAGGGTTCTCTGTGTTTTCATTCCTCAAAATAGGAAATGTGGAACCAAAATTGTCACCCATAGGAAAGAGATGGACAATAAAGTTTGCATTTGGCTGAAAAATTTTAATCAACCATCTGTGTGCACCACACTTTCAGGTATGCCTAAACTGCAAACTCCTCCAACTCCTGCATTGCTAGTTCTCGCTATGGTGAGGGAATGGGAGCAACTGCAGTCGTTGGGAGACCCAGTCTACAGCAACATGGTGAAGGTAGAGGCTGGCGTGGGGAAGCGTGTGCGTTGTCGCGACAACAATCAGAAAATTAGGAAAGGGAAAACGTTATTGGTTTTGTCTAGTAAACCCCAACATAGAAGAGGCAGGAAAACAGGGGAGGAGAACATGGAAGATCTCTTGCATGCTTATAGTGTTGGATCCCTGGCGCAAGTGAAGTCCGTATTTCGAAATGGGAGGCAGAATTGCATGCCAAGGTGACAACATAATCGATTCCAACATAGGATTGGGCACCTTTGGTAATTGACCTTAGACACACCCGCAGAAGGTTGACTTTGTTCAAACAGTCAATCCAACTATATTGAGTAATGAAGAGCTTACTGGAGAGAGCCATATTGGAAACCCAGAACTTGGAAGCCCCCAACAAACCTAGCAAGTTGACCCGAGTCTCAAGGAAAATCAACAGGAAATACATTCAATATAGGTCCAATTGTACCATCAAAATGTCTGCCTTGGCCGCATGGAAAAACAACTACAAAGTCTGCAAAAAATGAAATGCGAGGGTCGAGTGCAAAGGACCCCACCACGGTAGCATCGTCTGATTTTGATGTTTTTTGTTTTTATGATATGGCCAGCTAACATGTACATTGTCAGTAGTAAATATAGATGGGTGATAGATATGGTAGCTTATAAAGCTTGGATGGACATACTAAAACTGTTTATGTTTTGGATGGTTTATGACGCTGATCGGTGGCCAACAGACCTGGTTTCCTTCGGGCAGGTTGAGGCCATAGGACATATACTCTGTAACCTGCTTTACATATGATTAATAGAAAGGTACTCCCAAGCTTACAAAAAAATATATTTTCAGATGTCACAAAATATCAAAGCTTGTATGCCAATCGCAGAGCCCACTTCACGAGCCCCTCCCTCAGTTGGCCCATTCATATCTTCAGAGCACTTTCTAGTTCAGTAGGGCTTCTTTGGTTGATATCTCCCCTTGACATCAACTTGGGGACATTTGGTCCCATGTACTCTGTTCAATAACACTCATTGTATTAGCCATGGACTTCGTATTTCAAGCACATATGTATATGGGACACTTTTGTATCATTGTATTACTTTCTAGCCCATTGATGCATGCACATAATGTATCATGTACTATTTTTCTCACACCCACATTTTTGGACGCACTATTATTATTTGTACTGAGTTATCTCAGTGGGTATGGGTATGCCTCCCCCGCCTCATTTTGGTCATGTACAAATAATAAAGGAGACTTTTCTTTGACCGATAGGTTTTGCCTCCTTCGGTTATATTTATTCCCTATGCTGCAGTGGCTCTCTCATTCTCTCTCCATTTGGCTGCCCCTTTGGTTTCTGGTAAATTTGCTCCCAACACTCATACATTAGGGAACTATTTGTTATTACCTTTAAAGTGATCAACTAGCCATTTTCCACTAGGATGATTGAAATACGCCATGTAATATGGGTTTTACACATTAAAACCCACTTTCACCTTCATAAATAGTTTAAAGAACCACTTTTCCTTAATTATTTTTGCTTAACCACTTGAAAATAACCAAGGAACATTTAATTAATTTAATGTTATTCTCATATTTACCTATGTTTGTGAAAATAATTAACATATTTTCACCCATCTAAAGGAATATTTATTTTATTTTATGTTTGGCATTGATGAGGCTACATTATGTCTATGTCCAATAATAACACAAGAATATGGGGGAGAATTGAACCAGTGATTTAACATCTAGGAGTGTCTTAACAATGCACCCATAGGAATGATTAAATAAACCAATATTTGTTTATTATTCCTTAATCATTTAACCTCTATCCCTTGAAATAATTATTTATTAATTATTTGTAACACATTTTGACAGCATTACATAATTAATAAACTATTATTCATTTATTATTCCTTAATGTTTAAGCATTTCTTCGTGAACTAATTATTAAATCATTATTTAATAATTATTTCTAACTTGCTTTGAGCATATCTTCTTAAAGTAATTAATAAGTCATTTTTACTTATTAATTACTTTAACAACTTTTCTTAATTACTTAATTAATCAATATTTTTTGAGTTTGTTCCCTAAATAAAGGTTTTTTACCATTTCATCAATCTTTTCCTATCTTAAATATAATAAAATACTCATAGTTGATAGACCTTGATTTTGTCTAATAATATTTTATTATTTGATTAAATCTAGACCTATCCTAGCATTTTATTATAAATTCACTCTCTACATATGATCATTATCATCATCGTTAATCTAATATTTTTACTTTTGAGTTGCCTTGTCTGAGGTTCAACTTCCATTTTCTTCTTCTATAATAAAGAGAGAGAAATAGCCAAATAAAGTGTAGGGATATCAAAACTTCTATTTTCTTCTTCTATAATAAAGAGAGAGAAATAGCCAAATAAAGTGTAGGGATATCAAAAGAACCCTCCACTGGGTGAGGGCTTTAGAGACCCATGTCTACATTCTTCTTCTTATGTCAATATTACTAATAAAAAAAGTTCCTTTCCATCTGGTGTTATATATGAAACTTTGGTATATAGATCTTTGGATCTTCTCAGATTCTTTTGTAGGTTTATAAGTGTTTTATGTAGATCTAAGGATTGAAGCTGGAGATTTTTTCTACTCTTTTCTTCCTCTTAGTAGAATACATCACCAACCATATAAAATTATACTTTTGACTCCTCTTCTTAGAAATTTACATCGAGCAATCCAAGTGGAAAAAGTGTTTATAAAATAAAGCCATAGCCTTCATGGCTTTCCTAAGGTAATGGTAAGTGATAGAGATCCAAAGTTCATAGGAAATTTTTCTCATAGTCACAAACTCTAAGTTTGAGAGCAAAGAACTAAAATAGTTACATGAAAATTGCAGTATGAGAAAGTCACAAACTCTAAATTTGAGAGCAAAGAATTAAAATAGTTACATGAAAATTGCAATCTGAGAAAATCCGTGGGAGAAAGCTTTTTGAACACCATAAATTGAACATCTCAATGATGCCGACATATTTTCCATACTTTTTAGTGTTCTACTCTTCTAAATCTGTATTCACACCTTCTTTTGTGTGCGCATAGTTTATATATGGCATACCAAGGTCATTTTATCTAGTGTTTATTGTTTGCCTAATTTAAAATTCAAGGCTTATTATAGATTTTTCATTTACACTTTTTGTTATTTTAAAGTTTTTTATATTTTCTACTATGGTGGTTGTGTTGAGCGTTTACTTAATTTAGAATTCAACACTTACTACTTACTATAACTTTTTTATATACACTTTTCTATTGTTAGAAAGTTTTTTCCAATTAATTAGTTTGTAGCGTTATTTTCATTTTACCAATAACTTAGTTGCATTATTTTAAGAGCTATATTTTAGTTTGTAGTGTTATTTTCATTTTACCAATAAATTAGTTGCATTATTTTAAGAGCTATATTTTATATTTTAAATTTTTGATGAGATAAAAAGATATTTATATGAGAAGAGTGAGATCTTTTAATATTATAATAAATTATTATTTTTTTAAAAAATTATTATTAATTTAATAAATTATTATATTTTAAAATTTCACGTTAAACTTAAAAAAAATTAGGATGATTTTTTTTTCTAAAATGACATTTTGTATAACACGAATATAAATCTATCTTTTAATATGCTATTTGCTAAATTATATAAAGTACAATATTTTTTTTATATAAAAATAATAATTTAATCTTTATTTTTAAATATTTTTAACTATTGTTTAATTGAAAAAAAAATTAAATAAATTTTATAATTTTTGAACATTTAAATTAATTTATACCTTTGCGTAAAGAGATTATTATCCCCTCTCCCTATAAAAATATAAAATAACTTCTACCTAGTTCAGATTTTATGCCCTGGCTTTTCCGTATCAAAGACTGCCACAAACAATAAGTTCCCCCTTAGCCGCCAGTACGTTAAACCAAACGTCTCTATCATTGTTCTTAATTATTGATAAAATGAGAAACTGGAATGTTTTATGTCTAATTAACTAGGTAAAACTATATTAAAAAAATAATAATAAATTTATCAGTTATTTTAAAATTTATTTTTACGTGAAAAATAAAAAATTAATATTTAATTTATTTTTACTTAATATAGTTATCTTAAATTTCAATGCAAAAATATTAAATTTATTTAACATATTTATATTAATTTTTATTCTAGTGAAAAACAAGAAGTCTAACAAGTCTAACACTATGTCAAGGCATGTGTTTTTGGGCATTTTAGTTTATAGGAAGTTTAAGTTGTTTTTCAATTTTATTATTAAATTTTATTTTATATTAAATAAATGGATATTAAATTTGTTGGTTTAGTGGATTATTATTTTTTATTAATAAAATTAATATTTTTTATTTTTTATTTTTTTCAATTTTATTTTACATTAATATAAAAATATCAATGCAATTTTGGTGTATAATAATATCTATTCTCCCATGACTTAACATGTTACATTAACATGGTATTAGAAGTGGTCATAGTGTGATTCCAAGTCTCCAAATAAAAAAATTAGGTTATCAAATATAAATTTTATTTTAGTAGTATTTTAATATTTATTTTCAAAATTAAATTATGCTGAAATTAAAATTATTTTAATAATAAAATAATTAAAATATAAATTATTTTAATAATAAAACTAAGTTTCACATAAATCAATTAATTAGTTTTACCATTTGTGGTTCCTATTGAAGTCTACAACGAAATCATGAATGCTTATGGGACTGGTTACCCCACTTCTAGGGGTAGCTATAGTGATATTTTTCAATTTCATGGGCATTTTTGTGAGCAAAATAGTCTAGATACATGGTTACAACATTAGGCCAAAAATTTTCCTTGCATTTTTCTCCATTGATAATCAACATACTCTTGCCCAGAACCCATCTATCTCCCCCTTTTCTTCCAGATCCACAAATCCCTTTTAAGGTCATAAAAATGACATCAAGATTTTTTTAAACAAAACTAAGCATTTCTTTCAGTTCTCATAAGTTCAAAACTTGTTATGCTTGCAAAAGTTGCAACAAACATGCAAATATCCCAAAACCCTAAGCTTTATGATGACCTTAACTGGAAATAATCAAGTTGAATTCCATAATATAAAAAACTGACTCAACAACCCTAACAAAAATAACATGACATGTAGGACTTAAATGGTAGGACTTATGGAAACGAGCATGAGAACCATGACCTATAAACTTCTTGGGATCACAACGCCTTGGATCAACCACGAGCAAAGTCTTGTCATACCTGATAAGGGTATCCTTTATATCCTTCTTTGACTACTCGTCCATGTATTTCTGGTATGAGGAAACTAGGGCCTTCACAATGCTCTGCCTAATGGCGTAGATCTACAAGTGTGCCCTCCTCATTTCACTCTGATTCTTATATCCACACCAGCAAAGCGGTGGCGTCCCAATAGAAGAATGGGCTCAAATGCCTTGTAACATAGAATCTCAGGTTCTTATAACACATGTGGTTTGTGTACTTGGAAGGGCATTGATAGTCTGCAACATTGTTTTTTGATAATATTTTTTAGTTATGAACGGATCATCATGGCTATGTCATATTTCTTGTTTGGGGAGAAGAATCTCATGAAATCCTTCTTCAAAGAGGACCCCAACACACACACACACATACAATATAAGCCACGACAAAAGATTTTTCCAAATTACTTGAGAGAACCGTCAAATTACTTGACAAAACTACATTACAACATTATGTAAACCCCAACACACAAGTGTGTGTGTATATATATATATATATATATATATATATATATATATATATATATATATATATATATATATATATATATATATATATAAGCAACAAAAGTTTTTTGTTTTTGTTTTTTTCAATTTCTCGAAAGAACTGCATTATAACATTAGGTAAAGATGAATGAATTGCCGCACTGAAGAAAATAGAGAGAGGTTTGTCCTTGAAACATAGGTCGTTTCATTAATTGAAAGGAAGTGTTGATTTGCAACTTTATTTGATTTTTTATAATCTTCTTGAATTCTCATCAGACCATCATGACTCTCTCCCCAAACAACTCTTTTAGCAAATCATCCCTCCCCTTCTTCTCCATTCATCCATTGAGATTTGCTACAAACCCACTATTGATATGTTCATAATACTGTAAACTCATGGTTGTTAGTAGCCCTCCTTCATCTCACACTCATTCAATGCCCTTCCAGGGCTCAATGGGGTTTTCATTGATCTGGATCAAACTTCAACCCTGCTTGGAATATGTCATGGCTATGGCAATCTTCTTTTGACTAAAGCATTGAATGGAATCCACTGCCAGCATTGGTCAATGCTTAGTCCCTAATGTTCCTCTCTGTCAGTGTCTCTCTAGTTTCCGTGTTAAACAATAGAGCTTGGGTTCTTTCTTAAGCTCAAGGCTTGTATACGATGGGTTGAAAATAGCATTAGAACTTGACTTTTGCTGCCATACAAACCCTCCATTGATTCATCATAGAGAATGAAAGAAAGGACAAATCCCCCTTACAAGGGTGATTAGGGAAAATGCGTCCAAAGACCTCTCCACTGATATAACATGTGTTTGATATTTTTAAGCGCCAGAATAACTCACTTAATAAAACGTCTTCCACCAAATTTACGACAATATTTTTTAAGACAGTTGTATTTCACTTACTTTACAACATTTTCTCTTAAAACAATTATATTTCACTTCGTTTGAGACATTTTTAAGACAATTTAAATATTTAAGACAAAAATATTAATTGTCTTAAACTACCCTTTCCTCTAGTAGTGTATTATTATTGGGAACACCTTGTTTATGTGTAAGATTTGTTTATTACATAAAATGTTATTTAATATTTAAATAATTAGTTAAAAATAATTTATTAATTGATTTTTTCTAAATAATTTTTTCCCTATATAAATGTTAAATTTGATTTGATTTGTGAAATGCGATTAAATCAAATTAGAGCGAGAATAAAGGGAAAACATGAGATTGATGGATGAGATTACAAAGAAACGCAAAACAATAATCCAGAAAATATAAATATGCAGTATCACAGGCTACTTTCTCAAAGTGAGTTTTAATACCAAGACTCACCAACGGATTGCCTTTCTTCCATAAAAACAGAAACATAAATTATCTTTAAAACTGGATACATGGTAATATATGTTACAAACTGTAGAAGCCGCATGTTATAGGTTATAGATACTAGATTATAGATACTAGACTTATGAAGAAATATGTTATAGATTATAGATGCTAAAAGTTTTCGCTCAATGCAATGTTGTATGACTGAGTTGCCATAGGGATATAGTTTTTATTTGCGGACTTGTAGTGATGTGACATGTAATGTGAATGAAAAAAAAAAAAAAACTACTCCACAAGGTTTTGTGTTTTTTTCTGCTACATACAGCGGTTAGATCACAGCCTCAAAATTTAAAAATTACATCATAGATCATCTGCCAAACAGATGAAGGACTACACCAGCCTGAAAATGGTGAGTTCTAAACAAATCCCCTATAATGTCCTTTATAATTTATTGCGTATTAGTTTGTTTTCGATCACAAATTTATATCACTTATCTATAATTTGATATTAGGAATTTAATTTTTGTTAATTTTTATTATTATTTAAATTTATTTATTTGTATGAAGATTGAAGGTCTTATTATGGATAGTGATCCGGCAAGCGAAAGCTAGGGGGGAGACTCTGGTCTTGAAAGACGAGTCTCACGGTTGGGTGGTCAAACAAAGAAGCAGCAGGAATTCCAGGTGAACCACTGAGGAATCTTATTAACCAGGCAGAGGTAAGTAAGAAAAATCCCTTGGACATCTGTTAAATTATCTGCTAAGTTTTCCTGGTAGGAAATATGTTCAATATATTATATGTAACTGCTCAAGAATGGGTGAAGGGTCTGGCTTATTTGATTTATTACCAGATAACTATGCATAGATAGTGTTCTCTTACCCCTCTGTTAATTGCAAAGAAGAAATCAGAAAATATGTGTAGTGGCAGAAATACCCTTGAGTGAGGGAATTCGAGAATAGTGACTAGGGTCTGTGGTCTAATCATACAAACTTTTCTGTGACAGTGAATAGCCATAGGCTGCAAATGCTACAATTTAACCGTAACCAGATAAAAGCATAATTGTTAAACCGGAAATTATAAAAAGGGACATTTAAGCTTGAAACAGAGGTAGACCTGCACAACCGGTGTTTTATTTCCCTAGGAAAACCTTTGCTAGAACTGACGGAAAAGTTGTTATAAAGCTAGAAAAAATAACAACTGGAATAAAAGCATAAGCATGGAGGGTCAACACTTAAACCGTGGGGATGGCTTGCGGTTAAGGCAAGGCAAAAGCCCCGCATGGGTTATAGTAAAATATCGAAGGATAGAAAAACACATTAGAGCCGTATGAAAAGAGTGAACATACACCGAGCCCTTAATAAATTACCATCGCACAAAACTAATTCCAATGAAAACTGTAACAAAGGCAAACATTTAAGTATATAAACGAATGACAGAGGTAAAATAACAAATAATAAAACAACTCATCATCCGTTTAGCCACCACAACGTTAAACCAAACGTCTCTATCATTGTTCTTAAATATTGATAAAATGAATGTTTTATTTATAATAACCTAGGTAAAATTTATATTAAAAAAATAAAAAATAAATTTAGCATTTTAAAATTTATTTTCACGTGAAAAATAAAAAACTAATATTTATTTTATTTAATATAATTATTTTAAGTTTCAATTTATTAGTAATTTTCAAAGAAATATTTAATTTATTTAGCATATTTATATTAACTTTTATTCTGCTGGAAAACAAAAAATCTAACACTATGTCAAGCATGTGTTTTGGTAATTTTAGTTTATAGGCAGTTTTAGTTGTTTTTTAATTTTATTATTAAATTTATTTTATATTAAATAAATATACAATAAATTTGTTGGATTAGCAGATTATTATTTTTTATTAATGGAATTAATATTTATTATTATTATTATTTGTTTTAATTTTATTTTATCTTAATATAAAAATTTCAACACAATTTTGGTGTACAATAATATCTTAACATGTTACATTAACATGGTATTAGAAATGATTATAGCCTCGTTCCAAGTCTCCAAATAAATAAATATTTTGTTAACAAATATAAATTTTATTTTAGTAGTATTTTAATATTTATTTTCAAAAATAAATTATGTTGAAACTAAAATTATTTTAATAATAAATATTATGTTTCACAAAAATCAATTAATTTACATCCATAAAATCTTATTTCTATTTTTATATTTTTAAACTTCACCAAATACGAAAGATTGTATGCTAATAGTAGAGCTCACGCTAATTGTATGCTAATAGTAGAGCTCACGACATGAGCCCCTCCTTCAACTGCTCATTTAGATTTTTATATCCCTTTCCTATTCAGTGGGGCTTCTTTAGTTGAGATCCTCCCCTCACATCAACTTGAGCGCATTTGGTCCTATGTATTAGGCTTAGTAGCATCCATTGTATTAGTAATGACCTTTATATTTTAGGTACATATGTATATGAGACTCTTTTGTATCATTGTATTGCTTACTGGTTCATTGATACCAACATATAATGCATCATGTACTATTTTTCTCAGGCTGTGATAGCCCTTGGTTGATTTTCTATGTAAAAAAATAATAACCAAGGTCACGGGACTCGTATATGACAAAAGGGATATGAAAGATAACAAAATTGCATGAGGAAGAAATTGAAGGAAAATTGAGGAAAATGAAGAAAACAGAGGCCTCAATGAAAAAAAGGCTTCTAAGAATCAATTCACACAGCATTTGTGAGTGTGTGAAACCTTGTGCCAGTTTTAGCTTGAATTATCTTCTATCCTCTCTCTATCATACTCTTCCACACTTAGAGAAATATTGGAGCATTTTTGTAGCATGCTTGGAGCACTATACTTTTCATTGAATTTGGAGAAAGAATGCAAAGGAAAGTGGGAAAGTGCAAGGGAACAAGTGGATCATTAACTATGACTAGATTGATTTGCATGTAATAGGTTGCATGTGTGATTTCATTGCTAATTTATGGATGCATGGTATATGCATGTGATATCTAGTTATGATATGTCATTGGCATGGAGGATTGCCTGGATTGATGGTGGTTTTTAGCCTAACCTTGCAATTTCCTGGATAACCATGGTGTTGTGGGCTTTTTCCATTGATTTGTTTTCTGATTGGTGCTCGTAATTCCTTATGGCTCTCGATTGGAACAAACCCTCTAGAAGCCCTTGAACAACTGGGGTTGAGTTACTAGTCCTAGAGCCTAGGTTGGACAATCACCTTGGAGCCCTTGCTGGGTTAAGTTACTAGTTCCTAAAGCCCTTGACAACTTAGGTAGAGATTGATTTGGTTGGTGTTAGCTATGTCCGATCGTGAGGTGGAATCACTGGTTGAGGCTTGACGTGGTTTTGCCTCTGGAAGCCCTGGTTTGGTTTATTCCGTGAGATCCCACATTCACGCTTTGAATGTGGTGTGGGGGTGATTGGCTAAAAGAGAGATTATGTTAAGCCAAATCTATAGTCGGGGGGTATGTGGAAGTTCCTAACTTGGTTGGTACTTCCTATGTTAATAAGAGCTATTCTTCTATTTTTATTCATGTATATTTATTAGCAATGTGTTGGAAATGTTATGTCTGAGTTGCCATTGTTTATAAGTTGGTTATTTTCTGGTTCTATGTTGTTTATATGATGTGGATCTTCTATGGCTTTTGTCATGAATTGTTTAGCTATTGATCGGTGATGAATGTATGGAATAATAAGTGGTGTTGCATCTATGTGGAGAGGACATAGGGACTTATCATTGATTCTAAGATGAATCTTAGACCTTTATGATCATATATGCATTTATAACCTGTAGCTTACTTATTTGCAATATGTTTGACGAAATGGCTGTCATGTTCTACGCAGTCTAGGTCAAGTTCTGCCTTCAAGTTTGTATGTCTAGAATTGTTTTCATGCCATTAGTGATTTTGACAAGTTACTAGAAGGTCTGGGAAGTGGTCTGGAGGATGACCTGGAATCTAGTCTCAGATCTCAGGACTACATGCTCCTAACTAAGAAAATTAGGTTGTAATTGCATGGATGCAGGTTTGTGCATGCAGTTGGAGGCTTCCAACGACATGGAGGGCTTGTTGTGGGTGTGGTTGCAGACCCAGATCATAGAAAAGGGTGTCCAAATAAGGTTTTGGCCACTTGGGGTGGTTACTCATCCTTTGACTGACTTGTAGCCCCTGTAGAATGTTATGAGATGTCAGGTTTTCTTTTGTGGTCGACCCCACTTTCTTAATGGAAATTAGGAGGTCGAGTAATTTCGTAGTAGCTCTTCCTCTCATGTTTACCCTGACATGCTGATGAAATGGAGTATATATGGGATGGGTGTTTATAGAATGGTATCGGAGCTCCCAGGTTCAACACTTGGACCAGATGGGCGGAATGTGTTTGTCATGCATGCATGTTAGTCGTCTATGTGTTGGATGTGCATGCATTGTGATAGTCATTGTTGTAGTTATGTTGTCATGTATAGGTTGATGATATTTATGTTGAGGTGATTGATGTATTGATTTCATTATATATATACATATGTTGTGCTAATTCAGATTGATCTTGCAGATGAGATAGCCTCCCTTGAAATTCATTTTGGTATGTTGATTAGCTTTATGTTTGGTTTATCTTACATGATATGTTTGCAGGAAATAGATGATCAAAGATGATAAGAAAAATGGTGGACTACAGTTCACGTGATTCCCCCTACAAATTAGATGAAAAACATGGTGATGAGTACTCCCCTCACATAGCAGACACATTCAGAAGCTTGAAAGCAGAGATCAGAAGTTGTAAGGCAGATAATGACAAAATAATTTAGTTAAAGGAAATACTTTTTAGAGCACAGGAAAAGCAAGCATAGGTCAATGAAGTCATCCTTTAGAGTTTTTTAGATTTGTATATGCAAGGACCACTTAGAACTAGAGTTTTTCATATTTGTAGATGCAAGGGCTAATGGTGCATATGGCACCAGGTCTCAGTCTGGGGTACAGGTTTGACAAGGATGATACAACCATAGATTCTAGGTTCTTGGATACACCTGAGAGGATGTGTAATGACCATGGGTTCTATTCTAGTTCTACATCAGATAGACAACACCAATATCAGTATCATCGTCTGTATAGGAAGAGTGAAAAGCAGTACTTTTCTACGTTTGATGGAGAAATGAAAAAGTCATAGGATGCAGAAGCTTGGTTGCTTGGGACTAATAAGTTCATCAAATTACATGACTACTGAGAGAATATGAAAGGCATGATAACTACATTCAGTCTTAAAGGAAAAACAAACATTTGGTGGGAAGATGTGAAGAATGTCAGAGGAATTCGAGAAGAGGAGTTGACTTGGAGTGAGTATAAGAGAATGTTCAATAAGAAGTATCTATCTGAAAGATACTATGTTGATAAGGAAAAGCAATTCTATGAGATGAAGATGGGATCTATGACCGATGAGGAGTATCCTAGCAAATTCTTGGAGTTGTTGGGATATGTGTCTTACCTTAAGGAGGAGAAGCCAAGATTTAGAGATTCATCAATAGGTTTTTTGTATCATTCAAAGACATGATTGAGTTTGATGAGCCTAGATTGTTGGAGGAAGCCATCAGAAAGTTGAAATACTTATGCAATCAAAGCCTAAGAATGAGTCTAAATAGGATTGGAAAGATAATGAGATGAATAAAGGAAAGTGGGTTCAGAAGAGAGGAAAACCACAAGATACAGATGACAAGGAGAATGAAACACCGCACAAGAGGTTCAATGCAATTGATAAAGGACATGGATTTCAATCTAAGGAGAAAACAAGAGTGATGGTAGGAAGCCTTTTTCGTGTTGGAATTGTGGCAAGGATCATCGAAAAATAGATTTTCCACATCATCAGGGTGGAAGACCACTGATTTGCAGTGCTCAGGAGGCACAAACAGTTGGGGATGTTGGAAAAATTATTACTTGGATTTATGAAACATTGGATAATAGGTAGGTTGATAATTAAGCATCTATTATCATGATGGAAGGTAAGCTTTGTGATCAAGTTGTTTCTATTTTGATTGACCCTAGATATAACTACAATTATATCAGTCTTGAATTGGTGGATAAGTGTGGTTTGAAAAAAGAAGTGCATGCAGAATCTTGGTTAGTGAAGTTCGCTATAGGTGCCAAAAAAAGAGTTCATCATTAGGTAATATCTTGTGCCTTTGAGTTGAATGGCATGTTTACATCAGCACATATAAATGTGCTTCTATCGGGATCACACAATATGTTGTTGGGTATGGATTGGTTGTACATTCACAGGACTAAGATGGATTGCTATGTTAAGGCTATTGAGTGCTTAGATGATGATGAAGAGAAGAGAATATTGCGAGGTAAGAAGAAACCCACATCAATTTGAATGGTTATAACTATTTAGGCTAAGAAAAGTAACATGAAATGATGTGTATTATTTGTAGTTTATATTTCCAGTGACAAAGGTAAGGATGTTCAAGATGTTGAGGTCTTGAAGAGGTACCTGGTTTTGGAATAGTTTCAGGATGTATTCCCAGTAGAGATCTATGAGTTACCATTTTGCAGGTAAGTGGAAATTTCTATTGAGTTCATGCCTAGAGAAACAAAAACATTAAATGCATCGTAAAGGATGAGCACTCCGGAATTGGTGGAATTGAAGTTAGTGTTGAAGGAAATGCTTGACAAGGGATACAATGGGCCAAGTGTGTCACCTTGGGGTGCACCAATATTTTTAATGAAGAAGAAGGATGTTACTCTCAGGTTGTGTATTGATTACAAGCAATTGAACGACGTGATTATTAAGAATAGGTACCCTTTGTCGCAGATTCATGACTTGCTTGACCAGCTGAATGGAGAAACAATGTTTCCGAAGATTGATTTGAGATCAGGATACCATCAGATACACATCAAAGAAGAGGACATTTACAAGATTGATTTCTAGACTAGGTATGGGAATTATGAGTTTGTTATTGTACCTTTTGGTTTGAATAATGCTCCAAATACTTTCATGTGTTTGGAATAGTGTGTTGCGTTCGTATCTTGACAATTTTGTGATTGTATTCATTGATGACATATTGATATATTTTAAGAATGAGGAAGAGCATGAAAAACATCTAGCAACAATGTTAATACTGTTAAGAGAGCATTAGTTGTATGCCAAACTTAGTAAAGATAGTTTCTTTCAATCATAGGTTCATTACTTGGGGCATGTGGTTTCCAAGGAAGGTATCGTAGTGGATCCGAAAAAAACCAAAGCTATCATGGAGTGGGAAACTCCTAGGAATGTGGATGAGGTCAAATCATTTATGGGGTTACCAGTTTATTATAGGTGGTTTATCATGAAATTCTCACATATTGCCTTTCCTATTACATCCTTGCAGAGGAAAGGGAATAAATTTGAATAGACAAAGGAATGTGCAACTAGTTTTGAGCAGTTGAAGAAATTGCTTACAAATTCTCCAGTTCTAAAGAGTGCAGATCCAGATAAAGAGTTGGTAGTGAGTATAGATTCTTATAAGAGAGGAATTGATGGTGTCCTAATGCAAGAAGGACAAGTAGTATTCTATGTGTCAAGGAGATTGAATGGGCATGAGCAAAACTATGTGACACATAATCTTGAGTTGGCACCGATCATTTATGCATTGAAGATGTAGAGACATTATATTCGTGGTAGGAGGTTCATCTTAATGAGTGATCACAGTGGACTGAGGTACTTATTTGATCAACCTAATTTGAATTTCAGGCAAGCTTGGTGGTTTTCTATGCTCAGTGAGTTTGATTTAGAGATTAGGTATATTAAGGGTAAAGGGAACGAGGTTGTAGATTATCTGAGCAGAAAAGTATTGATAAATTGCATAGTAGATATGAGTTCATATGGGATAGATTTACAAGATTAGATATTGTAGGTATTATAACAAGATGATAGGTACCAACAACTTAAGCACATGTTACAGTAGAAGGGTATAGGTGAACAAGATGTGGACTATCATCTCATGAAAAATGGTTTGTTCATATTTAGGAACAAGATCTATGTGTCGAACAATAGTGAGCTCAAGAAGATTATCTTGAGAGAATTTCATGTTAAGATGTATTTAGGTCACTCGAGATATCAAAAGACACTGACAATGGTTAAGAAGTTCTACCATTCACTCAATTTGAAGAAACAGGTGGTTGAATTTGTTGCGAGATGTTTGGATTTTCAATAGGTAAAAGCATAGAGTAAGAATCTAGGTGGTCTATTGCAGTCAATTACGATTCCAGATTGGAAATGAAAGGTCATTTCCATGGACTTCAGTATAGGTTTGCTGAGGACATCTAGACAACATGATTATATTATGGCTATGGTTGACAGATTGACTAAGGTAGCTCACTTCACTCCAGTGAAGTCTACTGATTTAGCCAGTGAGGTATTCCATGTATTCATTAGGGAGATAGTGAGGTTACATTGTATTCCTAGGAATATTGTGTCAGACAAAGATGTCAAGTTCACTTCCAGGTTTTGGAGAGAGTTATTTGCAGGTTTGGGCATAGAGTTGGATTTCAGTACAACTCATCATCCACAGATAGAAGGATAGATAGAGAGGGTTAACATGATTCTTGAGGGAATGTTGAGAATGTATGTTATGCATCAACAATGGAAGTGGGAAGAGTACCTTCCGTTGATGGAGTTTGCATATAACAATGGGTATCAAGAATATATGAAGATGAATCTGTTTGAGGCACTTTATGAGCGGAGTTGTAATACTCTTATTAGTGTGAGTAATCTAGTGAATAAGGTATTGATTGGACCAAACATGTTGGTAGAAATGGAACAAGAAATGTTGGTTATTAAGAAGAATATAAAGGTAGCATGAGATAGACAAAAGAGTTATGCAGATCAACATGAGGTGTCTAAGGAGTTTTAGGTTGGGGAACAAGTGTACTTATGCATCAAGCCTAAGACGAGCTACTTGAGGTTTGGATCATGTGTTATGAACCAGCTCAAGAAAAAGATAGAAAAGATAAATCCACGCCTTAGAATTCAGCCACTTCGAGGGGGCAACCTCCTTTACATTACATAAATGAACAATTCTTCGATGATACAAATGAAAATACCTCCTTTCTATATATAGGAGTCTAAGGGGTCATAATATAATCAGAGCCGACATAACAATAATAATGTAAGGGCACAATAATAACAATAGTGGGCTTCTATGGGGCACAATAGTAACAATATGGGCACTACATGGGTACATGAATATAATAAGGGGGTTGTACTAATAATAACAACGAGTTACACTAGTAGTATAAGGGCCTAACATGCCCCTCTCCTTCAAAAGTGTTGTCCTCAACGCTTGAGTAGTTCTTGATGCTTCAATATAAAATTATTTTCCTCCCATGTGGAATCTTCAGCGAGCAAGTTCTTCCCCTTGATGAGATACTCTGAAATTGATCGATTTCATAGCTGTCAGGTTCTTGTTTCTATGACTGCTCCAGGTTCCAATATGATTTTTCCTTCCTCTTCAATTTCTGGCGATATTGTTTTAATTGGGATCTTTTGCAACTTTTGAATAAGTGGCCATACTTCTTCATCCTTCTTCCATTCATCCCTTGCTTCATTTATCCAATCTGGTTGGATAATAGAAATAGCACAAAACAATCCTTCCACATCCTCATCCTTTTTTAAGAGTGCATCTACATCAAAATTTTTCTTCCATTTTCTATAGATGATGTCAAAGTCATAACCCAACATATTTGTGACACATTTTTTCTGTTCTTCTAAAGATAATAGTTGTTCTAAAAAGTATTTAAGACTATCATGATCCATTTTTACCTTGAAGAGTCTTCCCATTCGGTAAGGTCGCCATTTTTTAAGTGCATGTAGTATTGCCAACATTTCCTTCTCATAAATAGTTTGCTTGAGATGTAGCAGTAAAAATACCCAATCACCTACATCCAAACATTTTTCACTATGATGTTGATCTACCTGTTGTTTTGTTTGATTTTGCATTGAAGTGGCGTTATCCTTTAAAGGTTGGAAAACTTGTTGTTGATGCTCGATGTGATCTTTCATTGCTTGAACCCTTTTCTTCTTGATATGTCCTTCTATCTCTAGAGTTTGAGGAGTGGTAATTTCTTCCATTCCTTTACAAGATATGGTCGGACTGATTTCTTGATGCTCGATGTGATCTTTCACTTCTTGAACATTTTTCTTCTTGATATGTCCTTCAATCTTGAGAGTTTGAGGAGTGGTAATTCATGCCAATGCTTTACAAGATATGGTCTGATTCATTTCTTCTTTCTCTGGGGTGGGGTCCTGGCGTATATCCTCTTCTTTTGATGTTTCTTGATCCTTTTCTTCCTCCTCTTCATATTCTATGTAAAATAATTTATTCTCAGCACACTTATGACCTTTAGTGCATTTGCTATCATAATTGTAACAAAGCCCTTTTTCTCTTTTTTATTCCTATTGTTGTGGTGTAACCCTTGTAGGTTGTGGAAGGTTAGGAGAAACAACACTTCCATCTTTATAGTTGTGAGGAGTATGCTTCCTAGTTTCCATAATTTTGCTTCCCACTATGTCACAAAGCCCTTTTACTCTTTCCAATTTTTGTGGTGTTGCTCTAAAGAAGGTGTTGCTTTTTGTATCCACATAATGTGCTATCATTTCCTCCATGAAAATTGACCACGTAACAAGTTGTTTACGAGAACAAAGCCCTTCATACCATAAAAATTGATCCAGTTCTAAATATGAAGATGCAATACATACCTTTTGTAATAGTGGTACCCATGTAGATCAAAATATTTCTCCATCTGAAGTATCCAATTTACCGGATCCTTACCATCAAACTTCCTCATCTTGTTTTTTCTTGATTTTAGGAGCTTGATTTTGAAACGACTGTAACTCTATACTTTCAGATCTTTAAGTTCTGAAATTGCGACCTGCAGTAGCCCTCTGTGTCCTCTTTCTAATGCCACCAGTCTGATCCAAATTGGATTCTCCAAGGAAGAGTTATACGAAATCTCCCACAGTGACCTGATTATAAACTAGTTCAGTAGAGCGAACTTGTAAGATGTGCCACGAGTCACTGCTTCAACCTTTGGCTTTGAAAAATATATACAAGAAACTACAGTCCGTCTTCTTTCTATACCTTCTTACGAAATTTCAATCCGATGCTCAGAGAGAAAGTTATGATGATTTTCCCCAGGTCACCTGTTTGGAATGTAATTCAGGAGTTTGCAAAAAGACCAACTTCCTCAGATCATATCTCTGTAAATGTAGCACAAAAAGCTCTAAAATTCAGACCCGAGGTTCAGCACGATGTCTTCTCAAATGGGTTTTTTTTAGCTTTTGAAACGTCACAGAAAAAAGTTATAGAGAAAATTCCACGATGACCTATTTGGAGCAGCGAAACCCTAGAATCCAAAGCTCTGATACCAAATGTTATGAACTAGCTCAAGGAAAAGATAGAAAAGATAAATCCACGCCTTAGAATTCAGCCTCTTCAAAGGGGGCAACCTCCTTTACATTACATAAATGAACAATTCTTCGATGATACAAATGAAATACCTCCTTTCTATATATAGGAGTCTAAGGGGTCATAATATAATCAGAGCCGACATAACAATAATAATGTAAGGGAACAATAATAACAATAGTGGGCTTCTATGGGGCTCAATAGTAACAATATGGGCACTACATGGGTACATGAATATAATAAGGGGGTTGTACTAATAATAATAACGGGCTACACTAGTAGTATAAGAGCCTAACATCATGTGCCATGCTGACACTTCAGTATTTTGGGCCTTTCAAGATCCTTGAGAGGATTGGACCAGGAGCCTACTGACTTTCACTACCTCTGACAGTGAAATTCCATGATGTTTTCCATGTGTCATTGCTTAAGAAGTATGTGAAAGATGTTGATCATGTGATTGTTGTGTTTGTATTGCAGGTGGAGCCAGAAGGAGAATTCTAGTTGGAACCTTAGAGAATTTTGCAGCGAAAGATGCTCATGATTTAGAATCAAACAATTGATCCAGTTAAAGTGTAGTGGAAACATTTTTGGCTCAATGAAGCTACATGGGAGATGGATAATTAGGTGCAGGCTATGTATCCTTTTCTATTCGCTAGTTGAGTGGATGTATTTTGGTATGTGTTTTGATGACGTGTTTTTGGATATATTTATGTATGTGCATATGTATGTAAATACTGCATCGAGCTATGTTATAAAGCACCAATAAACAATATGGTTTTCATGATATGTTGGTTATGTCTTCAGTAGTATGATATGATGTAAACACTGTATCAAGGTATGTTATAAATCTCCATAGAAAACATGTGTTTTTGGTTTATAAGTGTCATTGAAAACCAAGGATGATGTTCCCCTAAGGGGGAGGGTTTGTAACAACCCTTGACTGATTTCCTATGTAAAAAAAAATAATAATCAAGGTCACGGGACATGTATTCCAAGATGAATGTTGGAGAAATCATAGTGACAAGGATAACTAGAGATTAATTAATGAATATGGAAATTTTCAAAGGCAAAGTGACATTAATTGGCATTTTATTTATGAAAATAATGTAAAATAGGAGAAAAAGGAGATGAAAGGTCACATAAATGCATGAGCAATAAATTGAAGGATAATCGAGGAAAATGAAGAAAATAGAGGCCTCAATGACAAAAAGGCTTTTGAGGATCAATTCACAACTTTTTTTCAGTGTGTGAAACCTTTTGTCAATTTTAGATTGAGCTCTCTTCTATTCTCTCTCTCATACTCTTGCACACTTAGAGAAATATTGGAGCATTTTTGGAGCACTCTAGTTTTCAATGGATTTGAAGAAAGAAGGTAGAGGAAAGCAAAAAAGTGCAAGGGATCAATAGCTACATGTGGATTTCTTTGTAGGTAATAGGTTGCATGTGTGATTTCCTTGTTGATTTATGGATGCATGGTATATACATGTGTTTATCTGGTTATGATTTATCATTGGCATGGAGGAGTTGTTGGATCTATGGTGGTTTTTAGCCTAGCCTTACCATTTCATAGATAGCCATGGTGTTGTGAGTTTTTTCGATCAATTTTTTTTTTATTGGTGCTTTTAATTCCTTATGGTTGTGGGTTGGAAAAAACAATCTGGAAGCCATGTAATAACTTGGGTTGAGTTACCAGTCCTTGAGCCTAGGTTGGACAAACACTTTAGAGCCCTTGGTGGGTTTAGTTACTAGTCCTAGAGTCGGGTTGGAAAAACACTTTGGATCCCTGGAAGGTTGTGGGTTGAGTTACTAGATCTTATAACGCTAGACAACTTGGGTAGAGACTGATCTGATTGTTGTTAATGATGTCTAACCATGAGGTGGAATCACTGGTTGAGGGTTGAAGTGGTTTGGCCTCTGGAAGCCTTGGTCTTTTTTTTTTTCCATGTGATTCAAAAACAATAGAATTGACTATTTGCTCAATTTCTTCAAATATTAACTAAGGTTTCTTTTCAAGTGAATTAATAAGGAAAATGGATTTTTATGTGCCTTAAACTTTAAAACTTGAAATCTAAAATCAACCATGAACAACATAAATATGAAGCAAACACAAAAAATTTGATGACAGAGTTCGTCCCTCTTGGACTACATCTCTGGGTCCGCTTCCAATGGGCGTTCGATGTATTGAAAATTATCATAAAGTCTCTTTACATCAAAATTCACCATTCTGGAATCTACTCACAGGCATCAATGACTACTGTTAGCTGGTAGGATTCGGCCCCAACTTT